>CM044004.1:69057619-69657619 GCA_024085815.1 Flaveria linearis | reverse complement strand
TATAAGCATCCACTTATATCAACAATCTGCTCTACCTTCCCAGAAACCGGGAAGTGGAAACGATGATAATCCTATCAAAAGATAACCACTTGCATAACTGATCATATGTAAAAAAGAAAAAAGTAAAGAGGAAAAAAGAAAACGAAAATAGAAAATGTACCTGTGGTGCCAAACGAAATATTACCAGGCTTCCACCAACAAAAGTTGATGAGCAGGGTAGATTACCGAGAAGACCACGTAGAGAAAACTTTTTACCCTGCAAGTTAGTTAAACAAGATCAAAATCTGATTTGTGATGTATTATTATTTATAAAACCCGAGTGGTGAAACAAACCTTGATCCAAAATCTAAGACTTTCTTCAACTGTATTAAATGCCATTAACCGACAATCAGCAGCACAAACAGCCACATCATCGCGTCCTGCACAGGCAACTGGTCTTGCTCCCGGTTTCAACTCTCTTCTAAAAAACTCATTGAATGTCTGCATACAAAACCTCGTGTATAGATTTACTAAGAACCAGTTAATCGACATTATTTGAAAGTTGAAACTTTGTAGATTACTAAGAACCAGTTAATCAACATTATTTGAAAGTTGAAACTTTGTAAGAGTCTGAATATGACTTACCTTAAAATGATGCAAAGGGTATTTAACTTCTGCCATGTTGATCTGATCCTAGAATATGAACACCACAATGTAATTAGATAAGTTGATAAGATGATTTATTTTGCATAGGATTGTTATCTTGCCTTGAAGAATTTAAGAAATGCTGGTATATCTTTTGCAGATTCGGGTGAATTCATTTTCTTGCCCTGCCTTTCTGATATGTTTTGCAATAATTCTTTTGCCCCTGCAGGCAATGGACCAATAAACCCGTAGCGTTAACAGGTGAACAAACTACCAAAGATTTATTATGAAGAAAACAGATTAGTAAATGGATAATTTCATATATCACCATCAAAACTGGTATAGTATCATATTTACACAAAAAAATTCATGCATTAATCATGTCCATTTTCAAATTCATGACATTTATGCTCTTCCTTTTAACTTGCATTTCATATGAGAGTTTAGAGTGTAAGGAGAAAGAGAAGGGTATGATATCTTTATAAATTTGTATTTAATGAAATGGGTATATGCTAAATGTTAAGTAATTTTGAATGCTTATATTTGATATTTATTTTTTTAGGTGGGTAAATAGGATGTTACACAAGTTCCAAGGGATTATATATGAAATTGACCCGATTAGTGTATTACCTTTGTCCATAATCCCAAGCCCTACTTTAGATTGATATATAGCTCTCATTGATAAAACAATCTTTCCATCAATTATTTCCTCCACAAGCCTCTTTTTCTTCCTATCAAAAACCTAAGAGACAATGACGATGCAACTTTTGAGACATCGTGAAACACACACGTGTGTGCACGCGCATTTATATAAAGAGAGACAGTATACCACAATATGTGAAGCGTTTGAGCCAGAGTTCAAGCCGGCATCATATGACGAGACATGAGCCCATTCAGAGAGTTTAAACATCCACCTTAAGAGAAACAACTAATGATGTGAGATTAAGATTTAAACTTAAGCAACACTACATAGATATCTTATTACTTTACATATACATTAAACTTTGATGGTAAAGATATCTCACCCGTAAGAAGCTTGTTTATCAGTTAAGAAACCTCCGGTCATAATCTGGTTTCCAGTGCCTTCATCGAAACATAGTGACATATGAATCATCGAGTTTAGCCTATCGAAACTTCTAGAAACTCCCCACAAACAGGACAGTTGTTAATCAACGGCTCCCTGCAAAAAAGAAACAACAAATGAGTCATATTCATATATCATAAACCATATCAAAGTTCATGGTATTAAAACATAGAACATTATGTTACTTTTCTTGATGCATGGCTAACAGTGTAGCGAGTTCGTCCATGCTAACAACACCATCTCCATTTTCATCAGCTGCTCTAAAGAGCTCCACTTTCTGAAAGAAAAAAAATAAAATAACTGTTTATGTAACATCCAACCCGTTACACCAACCAATATTGCCCCCTTCCCCATGAAGAAAATTATCCCCCGGTCACCCATCCTAGATTGCTCCAACGTAAAAAAATGCGTAGATTTATGATTCTATTAGACTAGTTATATATTTACGGTTTATCAGTTTTGTATAGGTTGGTATACTAGAGGGTAGTAGACTGAAACTATTGTATCTATATAAACAAATCAATATCAACGAATGAGGGAGGTTGCAAAACTAAATATTCTATCATGGTATCACCCAAATATCGATCCCTGCAACCCTAACTAACCCTACCTTACCACCACCTTACCCACCCTTCAATTAAATAACATACTTTACTCTCCCCACCTCATTAAAAATCTATTGTCTGTTCGTCGATTAACTAGGGATAATAATATTGCAATCGAATTTGACCCCTTTGGTTTTGATGTGAAGGATTACCAGACGCGGACTCCGTTCCTCCGATGTGACAACACCGGAGATCTTTACTCACTTTCTCCAACCGCGGCTTCCATTCTTCAACCCTCTGCCTTTGCTGCTGTTTCTGACGATCTCTGGCATAATCGTCTTGGTCATCCAGGAGCTTCCACTTTACGTGTCTTAAATAATAACGACTTTATTTCTGTTAGTAATGTTCGGGATAAACATGTGTGTCAGTCTTGTGTTTTTGGCAAACAAGTGAAATTACCATTTTTTGATTCATTATCGTTTACACATTTACCGTTTGATATTGTTCATAGTGATGTTTGGACCTCCCCTGTCCCAAGTACGGGAGGTCATCGATATTATGTCCTGTTTTTAGATGATTATACAAACTACGTATGGACATTTCCACTGTTAAATAAATCCGCTGTTTTTTCTATATTTAAAATTTCCATACATATATTTCCACCCAATTTGAGCGGGGTATTAAATGTTTTCAATGTGACAACGGAACTGAATACAACAACAACGCTTTTCATCAATTTTGTTCCACCAATGGAATGACATTTCGGTTCTCGTGTCCTTACACCTCTTCTCAAAACGGTAAAGCGGAGCGTAAAATTAGATCAATCAACAATATAATCCGTACCCTCCTCACTCACGCGTCTCTACCTTCTTCCTTTTGGCACCATGCCCTACAGACGACCACTTATCTCCTCAACATTCTTCCTTCCAAAACAAAACACAATCACACTCCTACTTCTCTTCTTTTTCACAAACTTCCTTCTTATTCTCATCTCCGTACATTCGGGTGCTTATGCTACCCGCTCCTCCCTACTCTCACATCAACAAATGGCAAAACCGCTCAACCGCGTGTGTTTTTCTCGGTTATCCTAGCAACCATCAGGGATACAAATGCTTGGATCTCCGATCCAAGAAAATAATTATTGCCCGCCATGTAGTTTTTGAAGAACAGATTTTCCCATTCGCCAACACCAACAACCAAAGTCAACCTATGATTTCCTCTCCCCGCCACATCCATCTATATGGGAATCACAAACCGTAACACCACCACCCACTACCAACGCAAACCAAACCACCTGCCAAACCGCCACCCCACACTCCCCTCAGCCCACTCCGATCATAACCGCCACCCCCACCTTCACCGAACCACCTGCCTCACCTACTCCTCCCTCACCCGTAACACCCGGCCCCTCCACGACCAACCCCACCCCTCCTCCAATACAAATCTACACTCGTCGCCAACGTCCACAGCCCGCTACCACCGCACCCATCCCTGAACCGTCCCACACTACCACCACTCCCATCCCTGAACCGTCCCACACCACCCCTACCCCCACCCTCCCCCTCCTCCGCCACCGACACGCACAATACACACACGTAGCATGTCCGGTGTGTCTACACCAAAACCTATCTTCACCTCCACACTACTACTATTGAAGCCATTCCTAAATCACCAAAAGAAGCCCTGACCAAACCTGTGTGGAAACTTGCCATGAACGAAGAGTTTAGTGCTCTTATCGATAATAACACGTGGGAGTTGGTTCCTCGGGAACCCCATATGAACATTATTAGATGTATGTGGCTGTTCAAACATAAACTTAATGCCGATGGATCTTTGGAACGGTACAAAGCCCGTTTAGTATGTGATGGTCGTTCTCAGCAGGTTGGGGTGGATTGCAATGAGACTTTCAGTCCCGTGGTTAAACCCGCCACAATCCGCACTGTCTTAAGCATTGATCTTCATAACAAATGGGATGCCAGTCAACTTGATGTCAAAAATGCGTTCCTTCATGGTAATCTTCAGGAAACCGTATACATGCATCAACCATATGGATTTAAAGACCAGAATCACCGCACTCATGTTTGTCGCCTTAGCAGGTCCTTGTATGGCCTCAAACAGGCTCCCAGAGCTTGGTACACTCGCTTTATGTCTTTTGTCACGAGTATGGGTTTGCGATCACTCTCTATTTATTTATCGCCATGGAGTGCACACCGCCTATTTGCTTCTTTATGTGGATGACATTCTATTGACCACCTCTTCTCCAGCCCTAAAGGATAGAATCCTTGGTCGTTTCTCGGCCGAGTTTGCTATGAAAGATCTGGGTCCACTTCATTATTTTCTGGGGTTTCAGTTACACGTAATGTGCAAGGTATGTTTCTCTCTCAGCAGCAGTATGCCCTAGACATTCTTCAAAGGGCTAATATGGTGGATTGTAACTCCGTTCGCACTCCTGTTGATACTTCGGGTAAGATGAGCGATCATGGACCTTTGTTCGGGGACCCGACCCTCTTTCGCAGCCTAGCAGGTGCTCTTCAGTACCTCACCTTTACGCGCCCAGATATTACTTATGCCGTTCAGCAGGTCTGTATGCACATGCATTCTCCACGGGTCACTCACTTTGATGCTTTGAAGCGGATTCTAAGGTACATTAAGGGCACTTTACCCATGGGTCTTCAGCTAACACCTAGCCGACCTTCCTCCTTGACTGCCTACACCGACGCTGACTGGGCCGCTGCCCTGACACTAGACGCTCTACGTCAGGTTTTTGCATCTCGCTTGGTTCGAATCTCATCTCTTGGTCGTCCAAGCGTCAGTCTACCATTTCCAGATCTAGTGCTGAAGCCGAATACCGCGGAGTGGCAAACGCGGTCGCGGACCTCTGTTGGATCCGGAACTTACTGTTCGATCTCGGGTATCCACTTCAGAAAGCTTCGCTTGTGTATTGTGATAATGTTAGTGCCATCTACTTGTCCAGTAACCCCATCCAGCATGAACGCACTAAGCATATCGAAATTGACATTCATTTTGTTCGGGAAAAAGTCCAACGCGGCGAGGTTCGCGTTCTTCACATGCCTTCCAGATATCAGATTGCTGACATTTTTACTAAAGGTTTGCCTCGAGTTTTATTTGAAGAATTTCGCTCCAGTCTAAGCATTCGTCATCCTCCACCTTAGACTGAGGGGGTGTATTAGACTAGTTATATATTTACGGTTTATCAGTTTTGTATAGGTTGGTATACTAGAGGGTAGTAGACTGAAACTATTGTATCTATATAAACAAATCAATATCAATGAATGAGGGAGGTTGCAAAACTAAATATTCTATCAGATTCAAACCTTTTTTTCTGCTTGTTGATTGCCAAATACATGTATCAGTTCCGAGAACTCAGAGAAGGATAACATTCCATCACCATTATAATCCTGCAAGACGAAAAGTAGAGGTTTGCTTTTACTTCAAAACAGAAATAGCGATTCCTCTAAGAGCATTGCGATATATGCATATGTAATGAAAAGGGAATTTAGCATAAAGATTAATGATCTCGAACATACAACAATCGCCAAAATCCGCCTTGCAAAGCTTTTCTCAGTTTCAGTTGGGTCCTGTAAACAAAACATACATAAATGTTACATTGCATTAATCAACAGTGGACCGAATAAAAATATGTACTGTCACACACCTCGATGGTACATGAAAGACATATGTTGCCAACCACGACACATGATGATGATGGGTCCAATAACTTAAACACTTCAATGTCAGAATCTGAATCCTATACAACATAAAACATTAATGCTTTAAATTTATAAATAAAATAATATGTTTTTTTTTTCAGAAAAGAACTTACCCGACTGAGAAATTCAAACAGATCTACCTCACAATACCCGATTAGATGATTTTTTGATAGTCTATTGGTCTACAGAAGAAGATAAATCCATATCAAAGAACAGTAATATATATTATGGTCCTACAAGCATACAAATAAGTTAAACATTATTAAAGACTGTGCAACAAACCTCATACACAGATATTTTAGCAACATGAGGCCCATTTTTCTCCAAAAGAAACTTTTTCTCCTGCAAGGTAACTCAAATGTGACATCACTGAATGCATTATGCCATAACATAGTTTTGAGTTTTATAATCGGAAAAATCATGCGAATAGCCATTTTGACTAATCATACTACCTAACTAGCCATTGACTCTTTTCAAATGTGTTAATTTGATCGTTACAAATGACTACATCAAATCAAAATATATAACATGTACCAAGATCACCCCAATGCATGGCACAAACTATAACAAGATTTTAAACACGCTAATGCATTATTGGTTGCCAATCTACTCGCGTCTCAATTCTGCGTAAAAGTACATAACTTTAGCGCAAAAATGGTCCAAGCCTCCAGTAATGATTGGTTCCTTTATTTACAGTTTTTTTAATACTCAAGTTGATAAAAAAAATCTTTTTTTGAGAAAAAGAAAGCATTAATGGCTATCAACTTTTATTAACTAGAAACAAGTCAAACAAAGTGATAAAAGATTCAATCCAACAGAACTACTCAAGGGTTTGTATATGAACTCACTGAGTTCCACTGAGGCTTGATGGTCCTGCAAATAGTTAAAAAAACATTTAGAGTTAAATTCAATTTTACTACATAAAATTTTAATAATAACCTTTTTTGTTCAAAAGATTAAAAACATCATTTATTTACTACTAGGTTACAATCCCGTGTAAAACACGGGTTAAATAAATTTACTGTTATATAGTTAATAATATAAAAAGTTATATTTTAAATATTGTGTATTATATGGATCGAATAAACTTATGTACTACACATATTTGAAAATTTAAAATTAACATATTTGAAATTTTAATTACGAATAGTTATTAATTAATGAATAGATATTATAGCATTTATAGTTAATATGAGAGAGAAGCGGGAAAATCAATTATTAGATGACTTAAAATGATGACATGTGTCCGGATTTATTTTTATTTATTAGTATAGAAATTTATAAAAACTTTTAAACTAAAATTGACATATATAAACGATGAAACTTTAGAAGTGAAATAATATTTTAAACTTTGGAAGAAAGCTAATGATTATTTTTTAAATGGGTAGAAAAAGATGAAGAGTACGAAGATGGATAATCAATTGCGTGCAATACAAGCTATCATGTACAGAAGCATCTTCAAGATGTATAAACAATATCATCATAAAGCCATTGTTACCAACACTTAACTGATCAGAAATTTCAGTGCGAAACGTCTGTTCTCCGATTGAAACACAAGCAAGCCACTTATCTTTAAACATCATCTCCGCCTACAAACCCCGTCAATTCAAAACTTCAATCAAAACCACTTCTCACAAAGTGCATACAGAACACATATAACACATTCATACGATCAGAATCATACAGAAATCAAAGTAACCAATGCAATCCCTGCAAAATCCTCCAAATTGCTGAGCTTCGGGTGTCGAGAATGCGACCCACGACTACTCCGATCACCTCTCCGGTGAAGATGAAGCTTCTTCTTGATCCTTCCCCGACGAGAAGTGTGCGGTTTCGAATCGGAACCACCGGCGTTTACAGAGTCATCGGAGGAGGTCGATTTTGAACTTGTGTGGCCCATTTTTGTTCGATTTTTGGGGAATTGGGGGAAATTGTTGAAGGGTTGTGAAGAAGGTGAAATGGGGTTGTTGGGGTGTGAATAAAGATTGGATTTGAGGGGTTGATGTTGTTGATCATGGAAGTTGACTTTTGTCTGTGGAAGTTGATTTTGACTTGGTGTTGGATTCAAAGTTTGTTGTGATTGAAAAAATGACGATTGACGTTGTGGGGATCGCAAAAAGAATTATTAGTTTTTGGAATCACACGGTACGACTGAAAAGTTTATTCGTTTCTAGAAAGGGAAAAATATTTTTTAATTGGTTATAATAATAATATTATTATTATTATTATTATGTTATGTAAAGAGGAATGAGAATAGAGAATAACTTCAGAAAACCCGTCTTTCTTTTCAAGCATTTTGAACATGACAACTTGTTAATTGAAGTTATAAAATAAAGAATAAATTATCATTTGCGTCCCTTACTTTTGTTCATTTTAACCGTTTGAATCCTTATAGTTTTAAAGTCTCGATTTGCATACCTGATGTTTATATTTTTAACCATTTGCATCATTAATATTTTAATTATATAACCATTTGAATTTAACTGACTAACAGTATTAATTTTTCTGTTAACTCTTTTGTAGAAAAGACTAAAATACCCCTTAAGATAAAAAAATAAAAAAAAATTATGACACCCACTAACATCATCATTTTGACCATCATAACACTTTAATCTCTTTCTCTCACAAACAGAAACCACACATTCTATCTCTTTCACACTCTTTCTTTCTCTCTCTCATATCTGCATCACCACAACCCACCACCACCATCCACTCTTTTTCTCCATCACCACCACCGTAACCACCACCACAGTAGTCTATCAGCACAACCACCTGCAAATCATCACGACCACCTGTAAATCAGCACCACTATCACACATTCTCTTTCTCCGTCACCACCACCACAATCGCCCGTTACCATGACCCACATCACCTTCATAGCCTCTGACCAAACCATAAACCCTAGGTGTCGGAGATTGATCATCACTGGCGGTCATAACTACAATTCAACGAAGCCATATCAGAACCCAAATCAAAAAGGCTCTCTTCAAAACCCCAAAAACTTGTGCTATAAGATTCCTCAATCATTTTTTATCAAATTGAGCCACTGTCGCCGACACCACCACTGTCGCCGACACCACCGCCCGCGCCACGATCCACACCGCCCGTCGCCACGACCCACACCACCTCTGTTGTCGGACGTCACCACAACCCATACCACATCCATTGTCGCCGTCACCACAACCCACACCACCTCCATGCCCGTCACCAAAACCCACTTCACTACCACCAGACTGAAAATCATCATTATCACCATCACACACTCTTTTCTCTTCATCATCGCCTCCATAGTCGACCCACCAGTGCACCGCCGTCACCTTTTACTAGACCCACTACAAACCCTAACTACAACCGTTCTCAACACTTCATTCCTTCTCAAATCTAGGATTTTGAGTTCTCAATCATGATTTTGAACGGTGGTAGGATGGGGAAAACGATGGTGGTGAACGATGATGGTGGTGGTAACAATGGTTGTGGTCATGGAGGAGGTGGTGGTGGTGCTTGTTGATTCTGATAGAGAGAGAGATAGAATGGGGGAGAGAGAGAGAGAAACTTAATGTGTCCGTGTGCGTGAGAGATAGAAGGGGAGAAAGAGAGATAAGGGGTGGGATAGGGTTGGGTGGAGGTGTTTTTTATTATATTAATATTAAGCAGTGGATGTGAGAGTGGATGTGAGTTGAGGCTAGTTTTATCATTTTATAAAAGGTTAACAAATAATTTGACATCGTTAGTCGTTTGGATTCAATAGAGAAAAAATGAAACATTAGGGGGCAAATCGAGGCTTTAAAACTGTAGGGATGCAAGTGGTTAATATGAGAAAATATTAAGGATGCAAATGGTAATTTACTCTAAAATAAATGAACATATCATTTTCGTGTTTTTCAGTAACATACGTTAGGGAGGAGGGGCTACTCCTATGGAGTATCCTGAACTACCCTGGAATCCACCAATCACACACTGTCACATTACAAATACTTTGAACTACTCTGAAACATTCAAAAAGCTGGAAATGCTACACTGAACTACCCTGAAACTTTTCTTTTAATATTAAAATAATTCAAAGATAATTCACTTTTATTAAAAAATAAAAATTATAATAATTAAAAATAAAGAATTATATATTTAAAAATAAAATATTACATAATTAAAAATAAAATATTACATAATTAAAAATAAAATAGTACATAATTAAAACTAAAACATTATAAATATTAAAATTAATCTATTCCTTGTCCGAATCGAGATACTCTAGACCTAAACTTGAAAGGTGTTCGACAAGATCATATTGAAGTAAAAAATGTGTATCTTGATCATGTATTTCCGAAAGAGCATTTCCGTCAAAAACCTGTTGGACCGGAGGGTCCATTATGTAGACCCCTGATATCGCTCTTCCTTCATCCTTTAGGATCATGTTGTGCAATATCATGCACGCGTAAACGATGTTCCGAATCTTGTCAACCGTCATAGACCGCATCGGTCGCCTAAGTATGCCCCATTTTCCTTTTAGCGCACCGAAAGCTCTTTCAACATATTTCCTTGCCAACTCTTGCACTTTCTTGAATATCTTTTGATTCGGATCAGCCGGATATGGAAACGATTTCACAAACGTCGACCAAGTAGGATAGATCCCGTCGGTAAGATAATATCCCCATTTGTATAGATGTCCATTTACATAAAATGGACACTTGGGTGCGGTACCATTCCTTTCAGGTACAAATATTGGGGATTGGTTGAGAACGTTGATGTCGTTGTTTGACCCGGACGGACCGCAAAACCATGCCAAAACCACATATCATATGAAGCCACCGCTTCGAGCATGATCGTCGGATATTGATGATCACCTCTCATATATTGGCTACGCAACTCGGTCAGACACATCCTCCAAACAAAATGTGTACAATCTATACTCCCAAGCATACCGGGAAGGTGATGCTTATCCTCGTGTGACTGGTACAAAAGTGCAACATCGTGGCTTGTAGGTCTACGAAGGAACTTCCTACCATATAACTTGATAATCTCATTGCAAAAAAATTATAGACACTCATGCGAAGTGCGAGCAGACATACATAAATACTCATCATACTCGTCTGGAGTGTTACCTGTTGCGAGTTGTCTGATCGCCGATGTGTATTTTTGTAGTAGGGGAAACTTTTTTTGTACCTCCCGTTAAGTCCGTTCTTGAACCATTCTTCATTTGATTCAACATCACCAACTATTTTTAAGAATAAACGTTTCGACATCCGATACCTTCCTCGAAACGTTTGTTCATCGTATTTCGAATCGTCAATGAAATAGTCGTTCATAAGTAGCTCGCGACCCGTTACACGATCGCGTGAAACGTATCTTTTTTTAGAAGAACTACTCGCCGCATCTTCCAGGGATTTTTCGACAAGATTTTTCATAAACCATAAACTGCTATCATCTGAATCTGTTTCGTTTTCGAGAATGTATAATTCTGGATACTCGTCAGACATGGTTGATGGTATTTGTGTAATTGTAGTGTTTGTATGATTTTATTTGAGTTTGTATAGATAATATTGTGTATGTGTGTGAATATTTATAGTGTAATTTTTTTCTGGACCTCCAACGGTCAGTTTTTTAACCGTTACACTCGGCTTCTCTTGGCGACTGGAACCCGACCCAGGGTTCCCGGGTACCTACCCGAGAGGGTGGCGGCGGTGTACTCGCCCGAGTAGGCCATACCCTATTTGCCCTTCGGGCACCACCCCCTCCTCCCTTATTGGTTGAACTTTTTTATTAAAAATACAGAATTGGTCTAAAAAATAGTTAAACTTTTTTATATTATTTTATTTATCATATCATCCTTAATATGTTAAATTAATATTTTTAAGTTTACCTATTTGTTATTTCTTTTGGTCTTATTTTTATGTCTTTTATTGTTTTATTTATCGTAGTTATAGATGTTAAAAAAATTCATAAACAAAAAATAATAAAAAATCAGACAATATTCGTAACTGAAAAATCGAATCAAATTGTGAATTCGGTTAGGTTTACGGTTATACAAAATATTCTTATTTGATAATTTTTTTATAAACCGAATAATAAACAGCTAAACAGATTTAATCGGATAACCAAACCCAATAAACCGGTTTAGTTCATTTGGGTCTATTTTCAATTCTAAAATATATTTTTAATGTTCTTATTGATGATTTATTTTTTCTAACTTTTGACATGTTTATATTAAATTTTTTATTGAACTTTTTATTATTTTTAAATATGTTTTTCTATAGTTATATAAAAATGTTTTTAAAACTTCTTTTTAGGAAAAAGAAAAGAACTTTTTTCTAAAACCAAAAATCTTTTTTCCAAGTAAAAATAAGACAAGTTTTGAAAATTTTTAAGGTGAGGAATATGATTAGAACTAGGGGTTTTGCCACGCTATGCGATGAAAGTTGATTGCTTTTCCCTCTAGTTACATGGCGTAAGTTTTGTTGTTTTCATCTCATTGAGAACCATAAAGCCTAATAGCGAAACTAGTTCAAATAATACCAATGTTGTCAACGATGTTTTTCGCTCATAATTGATTCGGTTCATCACGATAACAATGTTTAAATAGAAATTATAGTATATATTAATCTCTTATGTCGGTGGCTACAGTGCCACCGACCTTCACACCTCACAATGCATTCAGTACAAATAAGTGATGCATGAGCTACTCTACAGGTGCCTTTCTTCAATTCCCTGTGTGCTATCAAGGAGATGAGAAGAATTACCTACTGTTTTCCGCCACCGATTCGCTTCCATCTCTGTGGTGCTGGCTAGGAATTGTGGTTATTCCTTCACCCTGGTTTGATTATGTTTCTTCCTTTGTTAGGGTTTCTGTTATATAACCCTAGCTACGTCGGTTTGTGTGGTTAGGCTTTCTAATTCCTTGGTTTGATGAATGTGTAGGTGTTGAGTTGAAACCCTAAATTGCTCGAGGTTTGGTTCCCGCTGGTTGGCTATATGGGATGACTACGATGTGGGCCGTTGCTTGGCGTGGCGTAATCGAGGACGGCAAGTGAGATGTTTTTCACTTGCAACCTGTGTTGCAGCCACATCGGTCCAATATCGAGATTTGAGCCACGTCGTGTATTCTTATTGTGGTTTTTGTCTTTGTATTGCTCATTGATAGTCTCACTTGACTAAACCACGCCTGGGTTCGATTTCTTTCCCTCCGGTTGTTCATCTTCCTTCCTTCGTCTGCACCTTTAGGTACTATGGCGCATTTGATTTATTGTGATCGGTTATTTAGATTTCTTGATGTGCTTTCTATGCTAAAAATCATTTTTCTTTGATGTTATATGCTATATACAACTTCCATATCATGTTTGCTGTTATTCGGCATATAAGTATATGATGACGGAGTGTTACTAAAACTGGTTCATTTAGGGCTCGTGCTTGGCAGCTTTTGTAGGCGATGGATTTTGGAATGATCCTTTATCTTTAATCAAGGGTTATCCACTTTTCCTACTTTAATAATGCATGTGTGATGTTTATATAACTGTTGGGTCATGATGAGGCTGGTGCAACCAAAACCACTTCACATAGTCATTTTGATGCTACATTCAAGGGCTTCCGAAGCTAAGCATGAGATCTTCCGAGAGTCTGAAGAACATCAGCTGAAGATATCAGCTGAAGGCAACAGCTGAAGATATCAGCTGAAGGCAACAACTGAAGTCAACAGCTGAAGGCAACAGCTGAAGTCAACAGCTGAAGGCAACAACTGAAGTCAACAGCTGAAGGCAACAGCTGAAGTCAACAGCTGAAGGCAACAGCTGAAGTCAACAGCTGAAGGCAACAGCTAAAGTCAACAGCTGAAGGCAACAGCTGAAGTCAACAGCTGAAGACAACAACTGAAGCCAACAGCTGAAGACTATCTTCCGAAGACAAATTCTGATGAAAGAGCTGAAGACAAAGTCTGAGCTTCCGAAGACAAAGTCTGATGAAAGAGCTGAAGACAAAGTCTGAGCTTCCAAAGACAAAGTCTGATGAAAGAGCTGAAGACAAAGTCTACTTCCGAAGACAAAGAAGACTCCAAGCCTCGGAATAAGCAGTCTTCCGAAGTAAAAGTGGCTTCGGAAGAAGTTATTCTTCCGAAGCATTTTATCCTGCAGAAGACATTGCTATGTCCAGTAGATATAAGTATGGTCCCTGACAGTCCGCTGCAGACCTCTGATACAGCATGGCATCTTCCTAAAGAGCCATGTTGTTGACCATACTTTATTCTACTGTTCACCTTTTTATGATAGTACATGTTACCAACTTTAGTTGGTGACAAAAGGTAAGTCAGGGACATGTCCTGACTACCAACTCTCAGGTAAAATGTCTGAAAGACCTCACCTAGAGTCTTGTAGTATAGATGTTAGGTTAGAGGTTTCCAGCTGGTATCAAAGTATATCCGGCTGTAGGTAGTATTATATATATCTTCTCCATGTAACTCATTAGATAAGCGATTTGAGTCCAAGAGTCTTGTAATCCTTTGAGTTGAGAAGCAATATATAAAAGTATCTTGAAAATTTACATTCTGTGTTTATTTACTGCTTGTTACTTGTTATATTGTGATCAACTCTTCATAGACTCTTGCTGAGTGTTGTTCAAGGTGAGTTTGAGAGAAAAACCATCTGTTGAGTGACCAACACATGCACGATCCTGCAATTGGTATCAGAGCAATGACATCTGTGATGGAGGTATATCAGAAATGTCCTCCCTGCTCACCTCAGATGCTATGTCAGCAATGACATCTGTGATGGTCAGTTCCTCGGACATTTGGAACAAACCTTCCGCAGCTTCCATCTTAGCTTCGGAAGATTTATCTTGTTCTTCCGAGGCTTCAATGTTGGCTTCGGAAGCTTCAGCCTGAGCTTCGAAAGAAGAGGCTGCTGCAAGTTCTGTCCCATCTGTTTTAGTTGCTGGGCCATCAGTCCCCATTTCCCCTTCGAAGTTAATCTCAGGTTCCATGTGGACCTTAGGTTGACTAACTTCTTCCATAGTGGTAGAAGGTGCAGTCAGTCTTTGAAGCTCCTCAGCCCCAAAATAAATGAGTGTGGTGTCAGGGCTGGGCTGTTCTAAGGAGGATCTCAAGACAAACTTTGTGAAAAGTCTGTAGAGATCATGAAGCATCTTTGAGTCAATCTCTAGAAATGATTGAGATGACTCAGGTAGTGTGATGAGTTGGGAAGTAAAGGAGGAACTGACCTTCCGCAGTGTGATGAGTTGAAAAGTCTGTAGAAATGAAGCATATTACGTGTAGTGTGATGACTCAGGTTTGTTCTAAATGTTCGAGGAACTGACCATCACAGATGTCATTGCTGACATAGCATCTGAGGTGAGCAGGGAGGACATTTCTGATATACCTCCATCCCAAACACCATCTGAGGTAATCAAGGGTTATCCACTTTTCCTGCTTTAATAATGCATGTGTGATGTTTATATAACATTGTTGATTGTCTTGGTATTAATATTACGTGATAGATGCTTTGTTTTTGTGTTTCAGGTTTTTAAAATTCAATATTGGTGCTCTTAAAATATACTACTAGGGAACTTTTTTTGTTATTCTGTCATGACTCAAAGGAATGGAGTAATGAATAAATCTATATATGCAACGTTAATTGGATGCAAGTCTGTGATATGCACAAAGAAGCCAAGAGAACAAAGTCACACTTGTTGAGCTGCTCCAATAAAACAGAGAACAACAAACTATAATTGCACTTCTTTTATCCCTATATTGGTCATGACATTTTCTTAGTGAAATAAATAAGTCTAACTGGAACTTAAATTGGGGGTTGGGGGGTTGTGTACAAGTCGTCCAAAGAACATTAGAACCTGGTTACTAAATGTGTTTTATGTGTTTGTTATGTCTATTTAAACAGGCATTTGGAGAGCAATCGTGGACTATTTTTGTCATCTTTGGCATATATTTATTGATCACAGGAACTGTAAGTTCAAAGTTTGTATTGGACATCATATGAAAATCTAATAATATGAGTAAGAGGAAGCACATGTTATTTTTTTTTCTACAGACGACTCCATAATATTTATTCCTAATGCTGCTATAATTTTACTTGTATATGAGGACAACATTTTTGGCCTGCCAACATTTTACTTAGAACTGGAATCACACATGGAAAACAACTGGCAAGTGTAATATGGTCACTTACTGCATAGCATGGTATTAGTTCGTTTTATTTTATCACTTCCAGCTACCGGTAAAGATAAAATCAAGGTGTGTGTTCATATTTATTTGATTATGTTGTTTGTTTGGAAATTGTGATTATTTAAGCTCTTAGGTTTTTCCTGTTTACTTCTTATGGTGGGTCATATGAAGCAGTCTACACGTGTAGTGTGTTTAATTAGCTGAATCCCTTCGTGTTGCATATGTTAGAACACATCGGATTTATAGAAATTAAAGTTAGTTTTATTAATACAAAGTTAAAAAGAAAATGTGGTTTTATTTTACATATCATGCGTTAATCTATTTTGCACTGTGTCGCATTCTTGCGATTTTGATGTTCGCCTGTTTTGTGTATAGTGTTGAGCTTTGATTTAGTTGTTTAGTCCTGTATGTTCTGGTGTGTTATAGATTTGGGGTTTTGGTGTCTTTTACTTTGTGTATTCTGCTGATTTTTTGGTTTTGAACATTTATTTTGATTTTGATTTAGGGTTACATTAAAATTCACATAGACGCGGCAACGCGCGACTTCAATACCTAGTTTAACTTAAAGAGATAAAAACAATGGATTCTGTGTAATCACATAAAACCAATTGTTGTTCTATATTTTATAGGAAAATATATAACCAAAATAGCATTTCACCAAATAATCAAATACCAAAAAAGAAAAACAAACAAACTAATGATCAACTTGATTGTGAATTAAGGATTGTACTATTTGCATAGTAGGTTGTACCCATCTTTTTTAATCTTTAGCTTTTTTTATTTTAACTCAATACTTCTACATCTTTTATAATTTAGTCCCAACAATTTTTTTACTTTCAACTTTGGTCCTCTACATTTCATATCTTAAACATTTTACGTTATTCGGTCAAAATTTTTACGAGTAAACACGCTGAAACGTGCATGTGCGGTTCAATATTTTTATAACTTTTTCCCCATTTAATTGCCCCGTCGCACGTGGTGGTATTAGATCAACTTACTATTGTTCAAGATTTTTTAAGTTTTGCCCGCGTCGTTCAAAGTTTTTACGTCTACTTTTTGTTTGGTATTATTTTTTTTTCTTTATCTTTTTAATACGAACTTTGTCAATATTGATGGTCACTAACGGCGGTTTGTCATTGAGTTGGTTGATAAGATTTTACGCCCCCCGCTGCAACACGGGGGCTTAATACTAGTTTGTGGCTAAAAACTAAAATCATAAAAGTCATTGCAGCACTTAAGTTGTTTGTTAATATAGTATATAATGTGTATAGCCTAAAAAAAATGTTAAAATGAACAATAATTTTCTATTAATTGAGTGTTAAATAAATAAATAAAACACGCTTTCTTTACAAAATCTAAAACTAAAATTAAAAATAACAATTAATGAAATATATTGTATTGGTGGGTCCCGTTGATATACCATATATAAATCATTATTTCAACCCATACCCCACCCCTTCTTCCCCCAATCACCACCACCACCACCACCAACGGTTCCAACGAATTTTCCAACCACCAACTGTTCCAACGATTCAGTAGTATATTATTTTCTTTTAAAGAGTTTTATTTTATGTTTGTAACCAAAAAAAATAGTTGCAACATTAGACACATATAACATTTAGATGCAAATCTAAAATATTGTGAGTCGTGACATAAACCCAAAATTATAATATTTTAAGCATGAGGGGGAATTGATTTCTAGTATTTGAGATCAGGGTCTTCGTAGAGTAACAAAGATGATGTGTTAGGCAGACGCTGTCCACGATTGACATGTAAATTTCTAGTTTTGATGTATGTAATCCCTGTTGGAAATTTACAATTAATAAAAGTACAAGTTGATTGATGTTTACATTTGTGATTTGTTCCACATTGGTGGGGAGAGAACTTTGAATGGTTTATAAGGGGTTTTTCATTATGGGTCATCAAAGAGTGAGTTGGGTCAAGAGAAGGGCTAAGCCCACACGCTCGTCGAGCCATGACGGAGACGGAGACGGGAGCTCACGAATGGGCGCGTTTGAGTCGTGAATGGGAGCACTTCACATGTACGCATCGTCGCTAGGAGCCAAGGAGCTTGCGGATAAAATCGAAAACCAACTTCGAGATAAATATGGTGGATTGAGTCGATCAGTAAGCAATTCGGGTCATTTGCGTAACAGAATTCGCTAACTGGTGGGGGTAAACCCCATCCCCTTTCTTATAATCAGTTTCGATCACGTATGGTTTAGATTAGAATAGTTTTAATAAATTAAGATAAAGATCTTTTTATTAATGTTATTTGTAAAAAACAAATTTATAAAATAATAATTTTTTAAAACATCAAATGTTTTTAATAAGAGGAAATATTTTAAAATTTGTGCTTTTAAAAAGTAATTTTTTAAAAAACTAAAAGTTATTAAATTTGAGAGTTATAGTAATGAAATTTTTAGAAAATGACATTTTTCAACGGTTTGTTTTAGAATAAAATGTTTATTATAAAATACCGTTGTTTTATTACTTATGGTGCTTACTCATACGTAATTTCAGTCATATCACATTTTAAAATATCATTTTATAATTAATAAAACTTTATTATATTAATTTTATTTTTTTTACCCCGTATAATACACGGTTTACTAAAACTAGTTAATAATAATTTTTATCTGTTTTATGACTTTCTACTACTAAAATTTGCCTACTGTATCTCCTGCACCATGTATGATAATGTTATGCTCATACAGACTGTGTTCGTCTTTTAACCGTCATATTTATAACCATAAAAATGGCTTGTGTGCATTTCTTTTTCTTTTGGACAAAGATTAACCCTTGAACATATTTTGACACAATTGCGTAGAACAGAATCCGAAAGATAACAACGTATGTGAAACTAGACGCAACTATTTAATTTTGATTATTTACCTATGGTAGAACCATCTATGTGGGGTGTTATCCACCCCTCAAAAAGACAATAATTTAAAAAGTTCATATATGCTTTTTTTAGTATTTCTGATAATTTACAAAATCACGAATAAAACTACATCTTTTTTTTTTCTTAACTCACTCGACGCATATGTGAACTTTTATATAGTGAGATTTGTTACAACTAGGAATTAAACCTCGCGCGTTGCCGCGAGTTTTTCTTGAAACGCCATGGTAACTGATAACCATATTAGTATAAAATAAGGACCGGTCAACGAACCGGATATTTTACTGGTTGGACCGGTCAAACGGGATTCATAAACTGGGCAATATTATTAGCAATCCTAAAATAAAATATTAAAGAAAGAATTAGAGTAAAAAATAATATAACCTGTGGATAATGTAAAGTTTATTAGAACTAAAACTAATTAAATATATGTTGTATTAAAATATGAACACTTAATCTCAAAAACTATAACATAACTAAATTATGTGAATATAAAATAGCGGTAATAACTTCGGATTTCAAATTCACTATAAAACTGAGTTTAATACATTTTGGATTTACAATTTCTTCCAGTCGAACCGGCCGGTTTGTTGGAAGACGGTTTAAGTGTGCTCAACTGGACCAACCACCTTCCTTGCGGTTATCCGGCCAAACGTATCTTCTTAAAGTTTGGTGGTAACTTTCAAAACCTCTAAAATGTTCTTGTGGACACCGACTTTCAAGATTATATATATAAGACTCGCGCAATGTAAATGGGTCATTAATGGGAAAAAAGGTAGTCGTAAATACGTTGAACCATACGCGCACATTGTGGCGTGTTAACTCGTAAAATTTAAACCGCAACGTAAAACGTAAATTTTCTTAAAAAGGTAGTCGTAAACACGTTGAACCATACGCGCACATTGTGGTATGTTAATTCGTAAAATTTAAACCGCAACGTAAAACGTAAATTTTCTACAAGTTGAAAGGTATATGGAACCAAAACGGAAACTAAAATATATAAAGGCTAAATTATAAAATATGTAAAAGTATTGAGTTAAAAGTTAAAAGTTAAAATTTATGCTAAAAAAAATAGTATTAAAAATTTTTATGCTAAATAAAAAGATAGTATTAAAAAAATTTGATGATAAACTAAAAATAGCAAAAAAAAAAAGGTTATTGAAAGTGAGGGGGCCTTTTTGCAATTTCTTAAAGTTTGGTGGTAACTTTGAAACCTATAAAAACTCTTGTGGACACCGACATCCATGAATCTCACTACTCTAATAAAAGAGTAACTATGATTGACACATGTCACTTTTTAGACTCATCTAATGCCACGTGTCAGCATCACATTTATTCTAATCAAATTTTTCCCGCTTCTCTCTCCTATTAAATAATCACATTAATTACTAATAATATTATTAATTTATTTTACATTATAATTAGTATTTAATAAATTAAGAAGAGTAAATTTCGGTTTTGGTCCCTGTGGTTTAACCATTTTAACTATTTCAGTCCAAAAAGGAATCTTTGATCATATCATGCCCTGTGGTTTCACTTTTGTAATAATTTTGGTCCCTGACACTAACTCTGTTAGTTTTTACAGTTAAATGTGAGGGTACTTTGGTCATTTTATATTTGGAGGACTAGTTATGTAAATTATATTTGATTAGGATAATTGTTGTAATTTTTTAAACAATAAAAAATAAAAAAATAAAACTTAAATGTAACCCAACCCAACCCAAACCCCTAATTGGAACCCTAACCCCCACCACCCTTCCACTGCTTGCACCACGCCGCCACCGCCACCTCCATCGCCAGCTCCCCTTTCGTATGTAGAAGATAGAGAGCTTATCGTTAGGGTTTTCAGCCCTAATTTTGACTGTTAAACATGGAGACATTGTCGACGATAAATTGAGATTGACGCCTCCTAAAGCGAGGCTATCGATCAAGTATTTAAGCTTTTCCGGGCGGAAGACTAAGTAGAGGACACCGGCGGCGATGAAGAGAGGATGAGGAGGATGAATGCGGTGGTGATGGTCCAGCAGAAGCAGCGGCAGCAGCAGCTCCGTCTAGGTTTCTGATTAGCGAGGTTTTGCAGCTTGCGTGAGTTCTCAGGCGGGGGTAGGCGGTAGATTTGGTCTTTGGGGATCTGGATGACGTAGGTTCCTTGTGGTAGGAGTGGTTTATCGTCGGAGGGAGGTGGTTTGACAGAGTTTGAGGAGGATGAAGAGGATCTGCCATTGAATGAATTGATGTAGGTGGGTTATCGACTGGGTGTAGAAGGTGGCCTTTGTGGTGTTGCGATTAGGATGTATCGACAGGGGGGACAATAAGGTCACCAGTAAAGATGGAAGGGGTCGATTGGTCACCGGAGATGGCGATGGCCGGCGATGGCGGTGGTCGCCTTGTCCCCGGAGAAGACGGTGGTCGTTCGATCGCCGGAGACGATGGTGGTCGTCCTGTCAGCAGAGATGGTGAAGAGATAATGGGTTGAAAGAAAGTAATGTGTTTGACTGTTAAATGGTGGAAAGATAATTGATTTTTTTAATTATTTATTGTTTTAAAAAATTACAACAATTATCCTAATCTAATATAATTTACATAACTAGTCCTCCAAATGTAAAATGACCAAAGTACCCTCACATTTAACTGTAAAAGCTAACAGAGTTAGTGTCAGGGACCAAAATCGTTACAAAAGTAAAACCACAGGGCATGATATGATCAAAGATTCCTTTTTGGACTGAAATGGTTAAAATGGTTAAACAACAGGGACCAAAACCGAAATTTACTCAATTAAGAAAGATAAATTTTTATTAATATTATTTCTATAGAGATATTTTTTTCTAAATTTTTTTCTAAAAAATAAAATTATTTTTACCTAATATTTTAAAATTGTTTTTTAAATTAATTTTTTAATAAAACAAAACTATTAAAATAGGGATTTATAGTAAGGAAATTAAAAAAAATTAATGTTGTTTTAAAACAAAATGTCTAATTTATCTTTGAAAAAATAAAAAATTAAAAAGTTTATATTATTGTTTTATTACTTATAACTATTATTTATACACAATTTCAATCATATCATGTTTTAGTCTATCATTTTACAATTAATAATTTTTATTCAACTTAATATTTTATTTATTCAACCCGTGTATTACACGAGTTTACTAAAGCTAGTTATGGATATATAATAGTAAAGAACAAAGTGAAGAATAACAAAATGTTAATAAAACTAAAATGAAAACAACTACTCTAACAACAAATCTTCTCTACTAGTATTATATAATGGAGATAGTTAGGGCAAAAGGGGAATTTGACAAGGGATGGTCCTGTGAATGTGATCCCCACACCCCTGGCCAGTTTTAAGCGCTCACCACCTGTGAATGTGATGCTCCTCTTCCCTCCCCTCCGTCACGACCGTCTCCATTCCGGTGGTCATTCAATGGCAAATCCCTCCTCGTATTCGGTCATTGAAGCCCCCCCCCCCCCCCCCCCCCCGATTGAAATCCCTATCCCACATCTATATGTAGTTCCACATGCGAATTCGAGAATCCATTTGACGTCGCTGCAATCGACCCTCATCAACTCAGCTGAATCTGTGATTTCCTTCTCGGTTACATTAATTTAAGATACATATGTCTGTGTTGTGTGTGTTGTCCTGTGTACGTTCTGTAATTGTTGTTGAGTATAGGTATGTTTCTCGACCAACTTCTTTGTAATTAACACCGCTCACTCCAACCACTAGGCACTGAAACTAGCATTGATTAAAGTAACAGTTTAACACACGAGGAAGACGACGCAAGAAACACCCAATTAGGGTCTGGTTAACCATGCAGAAACAAAGTAACAGTTTGTTGTGGGTGAATGCGACAACTAATCTCATGGACAACAAAGTTAGGGTTTTCGTTATTCAGGTGCAAACCTACAAATTCAATAATTATCTCATTTCATTCCACTTTTCTATCACTTTTGATTAAGTTACTTCTTAGTTCAGTCCAGTTCGGATTCAATTTCGGGTCTAAATCAAGATCAGTGTCAATTCAATTTTATGTTTTTTATTTTTCAGGTGCTAACTTACAAATTCAATAATAATTGCATTTCATTCCGTTTTTCTAATAGTTTGATCAAATTAGTTCTTACTTTAGTCCAGTTCGAATTCAATTTCGGTTCTAAATCATGATAAGTATCAATTCGTTGGGGATTTAGGTCTCGATTTTCTGATTTTTGTTTTCAGGTGCAAAAGTGATTATTGCATTTCATTCCAGTTTTTAACAGTTTGATTGAAGTTAGTTCTTACTTTAGTCCAATTCGTATTCTACCTCGGGTCTAAATCACGAGCAGAATCAATTCGTTGGCAATTTAGGTTTTTGATTTTTTGATTTTTGTCTTTTAGGTGCAAACCCACAAATTCAATGGTTATTGCACAAGTTGGTATGATGAATGTTGGTTGTAAGGAAAAGGCGGATGGATCCACCTTTACCTCCGGCGACGACGGTGATCAAGGCTTCTGGTTGGGTAAAGAAGAGGAAAAACAGAACACGGGTACTGTGTCGTTTTATAAGCTATCTGCGTATGCAGATTCCACTAACTATATGTTGATGACTGCTGGTACTGTTGGGGCCATTGGTAATGGATTATGCAAACCCCTAATCAGTGTTCTTTTAGGCCATCTGACTAATTCTTTTGGTGAGAACCAGAATAATAATGTTGTGGCTCGTGCTGTTTCCAAGGTACGTAAACATAAACTAGAACATTTTATATGCATCAGTTTACTATTGCTGTGCAGGGTGTTTGTATTTCGGTTTAAATCAATCAAATTGGTAATTAGGTTATTTTGGTGACCTTTTTAATTTTACAATCTTTTGGTCCAGGGTCGTGTTGTTCAGATGATCAACTTGGTTTCTTCCTATTGGATGTTTTTAAAAATGAAATATGAATTTGAACCAAATTCAAACTAGATTACCTATTTGAAATTTAAAGGTGGTTTGAATTCGAGTTAATTTAAACAAACTGATTTAGGAGGAAAAGGAAAAAAGATGTAAATTGTTGCAAAATGTTAAACTAACTGATAACATAATATCAAGATCTAATTTCTTTTTGATATTTTTTTAATAAATTACACAATAAAACATCTGTAGTGGAAAAAGTGCTCTTATTAAAATTCATAGTTTCTATCTGGTAAGTACAAGTCTCAACACTCAAAAGTCTATTTTCAGCAATTAATACTAAATGGAGTGGGGACTATTGCTTTTATCATTTATGTTACAAACAAACTACCAAACATATCCTTTAAAAATACTGATTTGTGATATACAGGTACCCGCTGATACAATATTGCCAGCGACTTGCATCAAGTCATGAAGCATGTTTCACTCAGGCTGCAGATTCAATGTCTTTCATCCAGGAGGGACTATAATATATTGTAATCAGTATACTCTCTTGCTTGAAATCTATAAATAGTTGGGGGCATAATAGTCGTAGGGTTAGTATTGTGCTTTAAGTATAATAAATTTGATCTATGTATTGTGGGTTGACTTTTCATGGCTTATACAGTTCAGTGGATCCATTTTGTTGGTGGGTTATGTGTTTGATTCTTATCTGCAGGATGCCAATTTGTATTTTGGAGGGTGGGAACTATTACGTGTGCATGCCTACGGCTTGTCATTTTTACACTTGGAATGAGTATATTTTCATTGACTTCTAGCTTTATATTTTTGTCGTATAACACCACATATGACCATGCATTGGTTTTGTGTAGATGTTAAGAAATTAATGGTTGAAAACAAATACCTTTTGATGTAACTAAAATAACATCTTAAAATGGGTTCTTCTAATTAAGAGGTTGTTCGGATGTGAGTTTTCAAAGTCATTGTTGCAGTTTTACGAATTTAGTTCAGATAAAATAATATAGATCAGAATCAGATAATTAGTCTTTGACTATTTTTAAAATTTAAAAAATATATTTCCGGGTTGAATCATTGAATGTATTCATTAAGGGACATTTTGTTTTTATGCCACTTTATTTTATTTCAAAATGACACTTATTTTTACTTTTTTCTAACAAACTAATTATTGAATGTGAAAGAATTTTAAATGCAAATATTAGAGGAAATAACTTTGGATGACTTTTAATTACTTTATCCATTTAACAACCGGTCCTAAATACATTGACTGACTAACAATATTAGGTGACCTAATAACTAAAAACATTGACATTTTATAGTTAATAATCATATTTTTATAACTAAATACTATTTAAATTAAGTATTATTTTATTTAAATACTTATATCAATACTACTATATAATACATCTCTTTGGATAGAGATGTAATTTTGCAATACTTATATTATATGTTTATAACTAAATACTATTTAAATTAAGTATTATTTTATTTAAATAATTAAGTATATAACTTATATATCTTTATATTTATAAAAACTATAATACTAATATTTTTCTAATGGCATATTGTGAGTTTAATATTTTAATATTTATCTATATTTTTTATAATAAAAGTTAAAGGAGGATAGAATGATGAATTTATATATGGATTAAAACACCCATATGAAAAATCATGTTTAAATTTTAAAAAATTTAACCATTTTATTTATGCCCTTACAATAAAGTATATGCTTATAATACAAATGCCAAAGCATATACACGTGGCCAAACAAAATCGTCATTTACTTTCAATAACAATCAAGATGGTAATTTGTGGTGATAATTTCTCTATTAACTTTTCACAGTCTATGCAAATCATCACCGAAAGTTGACTTCAATAATCATATAACAAAACCCCCTAAAATTTAGTTAATAAGTGATTTCCAACCACAAATACCGCCATATTTTCACTAATTTTGTTGGGATAATATAGTTGTTTTAAAGACTTGTGTAATATATATAATTGTTCTTTTTCATTCACTTTTTTCAATAATTATATTTTGATTTTTTTAATTTACGTCATAACGCACCGAGACGATACTGACAAAAATCGAATTCACCAAAAATCATGCAACAGTCGTACCGCCGCAACGCGCGGGTATTTCCACTAATATATATAGTTTAGATTGAAGTTATGAATATGAATTGTTTTTCTACATTGCTTATTTTGTTTAAATGCAACAAATGCGAAGGTGAGCATAAGCGACGAATCGAAGTTATTGACTATGTTCCCCAAGAGGGTCTATGGATGTATTCGTTGGTGTATCGAGTGACGGTTCCGGTCATAATACAAAAAGCTCGCGGCTCGTGGCTCGCTCGGAGCTCGCTCGGAAAAAGCTCGAAAAAAGCTCGCTCGAATCGGCTCGGTTTATAAACGAGCCGAGCCGAGCCGGCTCGAATTGTAAACGAGCCGAGTCCGAGCCAAGGGCGGCTCGCTCGTTGGCTCGCTCGTTGGCTCGCTCGTTGGCTCGCTCGTTGGCTCGTTTCCTGGCTCGACTAAATATGTAATATATATATATATATATATATGTATGTATGTATATATATGTATATATATATAATATTTATATATAATATTATATATAATTTGAAAACGTAAGGTCGTTCTTGGTTATTCTTATGGAGCTTATGTATTTACCATAATTATTATCTAATTTCTTAGCTATTATAATATTATTATAATAGCACTAACCTAATCAAAATTCAAAACCTCAAAACTCAAATGTTGAAAACGTAAGTATATCCACATTCCACACCCTGTTGAAATTGAAGTTTGAAAACCCTAACTCCACTCCCGTCTCCCACAGTCCCACTCTCCCTCGAGCAGCCAACCATCACTCCCTCCCCATCGGCCACCGCCCAGCGCCTGGTCGGTCAGTCGCCCACGGCAGTCACCACTCACATACTCACCGGTCTCATGCAGTCACTACTCAACTACGCCCTCGGCCGCCGCTTGCTTGCCTAGCCCTCAATCGTCGACAAGTTAGCCGACGACGAGTCGACAAGTTCGGGGCTTGCCTACCTACGAATCTTCGATTTGGGTCAGGTATATCTTGAGAGAGGTGTATTAAATTTTCTTTTAAAACCGAGCCAAACAAAACCGAGCCGAGCCAGCTCGGTTTAAAACCAAGCCGAGTTCGAGCTCTACTTTTTAGCTCGGTTGTAAATCCGAGCCGAGCCGAGCTGGCTCGGTTTATAATTCGAGCCGAGTCCGAGCTAATCCTGGCTCGGCTTGGCTCGGCTCATGAACAGCCCTAAACCCAAGTCACTAATGTGAGGAGGTAAAATTTGATCCATAACCCACACTATTAGAAAAAAAGAGTAAATTATAAATTTTATCATTTAAGTATGTTTAAATATAGATCTTGTCCTTAAACTTTGAAAAATACACCGAGCGTTCTTTATTTGAAAACTTATCACGTTTTCTGTTCTTTCTACTAACAAAAATTAACTTTTTCAGTTAGTTTTTTGTAAAATACAATTTTACCCTTACCCACTAAAGGATGAAATCTGTTATTTTTACTAATATTTTATTTTTTCCTTTTAATTTTTATTTTATTTACTTTACTTTTCTCTTTTCTAATCACTTTTATTTTTATAAACTTATTTTTATTAAATGATCACTTTGCCCTTAACCCTTAAAATGACGAAATGTGTTATTATTAATTTTTTATTTTCTTTATCTATGTTTTCTTATTTTATTTTCTTTACTTTAATTTTTTAGCCACTTTCGTTTAAAAAATCATCATAAATATTCATAATGATTTAGTTTTAAACTTTTATAAAATGTAATTTTATATTATTTTTTTTATAAATTTATTTTTATTTGTTCATTTTGTTCGTTACCTTACTAATAAAACCAATAGAAATTAGGCAACTCGATTTTTAACTTTTTTGGTACAAGATTTTATAGTCCTTTGAAATTATTGGTTTAGGGTTTATATTCGAAATCGATTGTAGAAAGTAAGATTTTAGTTAATGAAATGAATTTTTAATTTTTCGTATTCAATCAAATAGTTTTTTTTAAATATAAATATAGTGTGATAGCTCGTAACATTAATTTAAATAAAAATATTCTAAAAGGTTTCTAAAGTACTTCTCGGAGTTTTAAATGAACAAATCATTCAAATTTTCTTTAATTAAATATACTTTTATTCAGTGTTTTTTTAAACTATTAAAATGAGCTTTATCAGTGTAAATCAAAACCAAAACACTTAAAATTAAAACAAAAAATCGAACCAAATAATTACTAAGGGTTTACTTTGGTTTGGTTTTACGATTAAACTTATTAAATCTTTTACAGTAAAAACACTTAAATAGCTCATGTATTAATCAAAGCTTAATTATACGTATAGCCCAACTTAGAATAATTATAACCAAGTCAAATATAAAAAGTTACATACCAAAATCATCCGGTCTCTAATAGATATTTAATATAAAACGTAAGTCAAACTGTTTAACATAGTTGAAAATTATTATACCCAAAAGGTAATGAAAAAATGATGGTGAAACAAAACCGATTACTAGTTTAAATTTTATAATTTAAAAATATATATTTTGAGCTCTCTAATTTGTTATTGTACGATTAGAAAGGCGGATAAATAATTTTTTTAAAAATAATAATAAATTAAAAACCTATAAATAAAAGTATATTTTATAAAAAAGATTAAAATAATTAAGTAAAATGTAAGTCGAACTGTTTAACATAGTTGCAAATTATTATACCAAAAAGGTAATAAAACAATGACGGTGAAACAAAACCGATTACTAGTTTAAATTTTATAATTTAAAAAAAATATATTTTGAGCTCTCTAATTTATTCTTGTACGATTAGAAATGTGGATAACTAATTTTTTTAAAAAAATAATAATAAATTAAAAAACTATAAATTAAATTATATTTTATAAAAAAAGATTAAAATAATTAAGTAATAATATTTTAGATTATTTTATAAAAATAAAAAGTGATTAAAAAAGATAAAGTAAATAAAATAAAAACAAAATAAAAAAATAAAAGATTAGTGAAAATTGTAGATTTCATCCTTTAAGTGGTAAGGGCAAATTAGTCCATTTACACAAAACTAACAGAAAAATTTAACTTTTGTAAGTAGAAATAACACAAAATGTGATAAGTTTTCAAATAAATGACACTCAGTGTACTTATCAAAGTTTATGGACAAGATCCATAATTTAAAACATAATTCAAGGACAAAATTTGTAATTTACTCTAGAAAAAAATTGCTAAGCGTTTTTTCATGACATATGCCTAGGAAAACAAAATTCGTTACGAATTGCAATAAAAATGTTTTGTCTGATAATCCCTTATGGGAAATAGTTTGTGACATTTTTGGATGCAACTTGCGACGCGTTTGCAACAATAGAAGGGTGCCAGAACTTGCTACGTGTTTCCCATGTACCCTTCTAATTGTTATTTATTATGTTAACAAAATGTTATAAATTAAAAAAATTATTAACTTAATATTATTCTAAATTAAATATTTATGCTACTAATGTTTGTGACGCAAATTTGCTACGCCTTTCCTACAAGTAATAGGGCTATTATGTTTTTGAAATGAGTGTGATGTTTTGAAAATTCAGGGTCAAATTTTCGCTACCAAAACTCAATATGGACATAAAAACACGGTGTTTCAATTTGTTTATATTTTTCTCATTGTCATTGACACCTCCATCTAGATTCTAGAGTCTTAGAGATAGGAAAAGTCCAACATGGTTTTCAACCCAAACCCGATTAAAAGCTCGTTTTAATCATATCTGGTTATAACCACACCCTATCTGCGGGTTATAAATCGGGTTGCATTTTTTTAAAGGAAGTGTGTATGATCTGGGACCACTTATTGTATCAAGTGTGTATGATCTGGGACCACTTATTATTACCTATACTATAAAAAGCAAACAGCAAAGTTTCTAAGCACATGGTACAAATGTCTATGCATACACGAGCTTATAAGCTCATGGTACAAGTAGTTTAGCTTTTTATTTTTCCCCCTCCCATTGGCTCAAACCTTCAGCATCGCCTCACAAAGTTTTAAACGCTCATTATTTTTCGGCAACCAAGCTTCCGGCCACTGCGCGATTGGCATGTATGCTGGCTTTCAAGGGCTCCATCTGTTCCTATGTCCCTTATTTCGGTTGTGGGGGTTGGGGTGTCCACTTTCTTCTTTGTTAGGTTGTGAATCTATACATCTGAAAAGCCGAGATTCATTTGTCCGGAGATTACTTTGAAACAGGCTGTGAGAGGCGACGTTGGTGGGTGGAGAATTCCGGCGGAAGATGAATAGGAGTTAAATCGGAGTGGTGACTGGGGTTTCACGATGATTTGTCTTCGACGAAAATCGTAGATCAGGTATGTTTAGAGAGCTATCTTGCTCAATGTTCCGTGTTTATTTCCCGGCAGAACAGGGGAACCACCGCACACTGTGGTGTTTGTGCAAAGACACACCAACTTAAAACGTCCACTTGACGTTGGGGACTTTATCGTTTTTAGATTTTTAACATTCGCTCTTTTAAGATGGACCCTCAGGGCCTCGACCCACCCAACTACATATGACCACTTCATGTATACGTATAAAGAACCCGAAAATCAAAGAAAAAAAAAACCAGATTCAGGTGGTATGAATTTTCGTCTTTAATGCAGATTGCATTTTAGAATTGATATTTTCTTTTGGATTTCAATCTTCATGGAATGAACTCTAAATTTCAGCACAGAGGTTTGAATTCAAAATGATGGAGCTGAATTCGATTTTGAGTTGATTTTCACACATATAGTATCTTGGTTGAGTGTATGGGTTTTTTATGCATAGTGCATTTTAGATAGAGTTAGGGGCATTTATTTTAAATCTTCATATAATGATTTAAAATAATTAGACTATATGAATTTATAAAAGGGACTATAAAGCGGATAAGTTTAAGAAAATAATACGTATATGACATTTTCTTGAACACAAACATATGTTGGAAAGTGTAGTTCAAGGCAAGGCAAAAAACAAACAGGTGAAAACCTTTATATTTCTATATAGAGTAGGCAAAGTGAAGTGAATAATGTGCAGTAATTGGACCAGCATGGATTGAATTGTTAACTAAATATCTCAAGATTTAGAATTAAAATTACGATTTCCAAGTATATGTGATGATAAAAGCTATTATAGAGATTATTTTGCCTTGAAATTAAATTACAGTTAGAGTGAATGATGCAAGGTTGCAATGTAAATGTGTAGAAGAAGGATTTTCCAGAGATACAACCACATATTAATATACATAGACACAAGTTAAATTTCAAATGAACAATCAAGTTGGCTATTAGTTATTGGTTTTTGGTCTACATAACTTAAACTACAAGTGAACAATCAAGTTGGTTATTAGTTATTTGTTATTATACGCCGCAACGCGCGTGATCATTTTCTAGTTGTATCTAGTTTTGATTATTATACCTATTAACTCCGTGTATTAGTAAACTAGTTTTAGTATACCCGTTTATATACGGATTGAATAAAAAATATTAAATAAAATGAAAAGTTATTAATTATAAATCATTATTATAAGATAAAATATTATTCAATTTTTTTTTATAAATAGAATGAAAATTGTATTTCAAAACAAAAGTTTTAAAAATTCTCATTTTTAACAATTTCTTACTATAACTCTCAACTTTAATAATTATTTTTATTTATAAAAATTTTACTTAGAAACACCAATTTTAAAATATTTTTTATTATAAAGAAAGTTTGATGTTTTCAGAAATTTTTTTATTTTATAAATATTTATTTCTTTAGAAATAAAATTAACAAAAAGATCTATTTCTTAATTTATTAAATTACTATTCTAATCTAAAATTTTTTAATAATATTATTAATAATTAATGTAATTATTTAATAGTAGAAATAAGCAGAAAAATATAATGAAAAGAAATATGATATTCAATCTTATTTACTCTTTAATAAAATATCAAGATAAGTATCAGATGTCAAGATGTGTTGGTTTACCATTTGACTCGATATACCGATGAAGAAGTCGCCTGCAATAAAGAACTATGCAGCAACGATGGTTTGCACGACAATAAATACAAAACTTCGATAAAACACCGAAAGTTAAGATGTAGTTTGAATTCTATGTTCTTTTTGTAATGTACTCTAGTTTATATTTTTGTAATATCTAAACTAAATAACAAATAAAAAAATGAATATTATATATGTTACTAGGAATATATTTATTACCGTAATGAAAAATTAAAAACCGGTTCCATAGCAACCCGATTTCAACTCTACCAAACCAGTTCCAACACAGTATGATTTTCTTATACTCAAGCCGGATGCAATCACGAACCAATACCTAGTTTTAACTAGTATTAACCAACTCAAAACCAGTTTGTACCCGAAACTGACTTCTAAAATACCCAAACTTTGATCTTTACCATCACTACACCATCACCCAACACCATAAAAACAAATATCAACTTGTTTTAACATGAACCTAATATAAGGTAAACCTGTTCTGACCCATTATAATTGCATAACCTAACATGCCATTTTGCTACTATTACATAAGCCCTTCAAGTATCCATTTAGATAACTGATTATTTTCAATTTCAAAACATCAATCACAAGAAGGGGAAAAAAGCAGTTGGGGATTCAGAAGGAAAAAACACAGGTCATTTTTGACAATGAATAAACATCACATTACAACTCCATAGATTCATGCCAATTTAGGCACCACTCCTTATTCATGATCAACTCAAAGGTATTGGTATACCAACCAAAATTAGTTTCATTGCAAACAAAATCAGACTGCTAAATGTGATCTCCATATCATCCATGATACACATGGACATGTATATGTATATATCTTGTTACTTGAGTTTTGCAAACAGCCTAGGTGCAACCTGCATCCAATGATAAATATATGAGAAGTTATACGTGTTGATTTCAACCTGTTTACTTAAAAATGGATATAATGATCGATCTGTGATATAATTTGTGTGATAATATTTGATGCGTAAATTTTAAAAATTTGAGAAAATGGCGAAAAGGTGTTTTGAGAGCCTACCCAACCTGGCTCGACCCGTTTAGATCCCGTTACCCAACCTGCCATTGATTAGAGAGAAAAAGGGAAATGTAAAAGAGAATATGCTTACACATTTGTCGACACAGTGCCAATAATCAAAGTACTGTCCGGTGCAGTGTTTGTGGCCGGTTTCATCAGCCTGAACTCTTTTCACACATGCCTGCAGATCAAAATGAACTCAATTTGAAACAAAGTAGAAGAAATCCAATTTCTTAATTACACCTAGCAACAGAATAAAGGAGATCTTGTATCTTGAAAATAAATATATGTATTAGAATTTTGTTATTAAAGTAAAAAATAAATAATAAGCATTATATGCCAATTTTAAATTAGTATACAAAGAAGTACCTAGTAACAATGCATGGTCCAAACTCCAAAGGTGACAAGGGCTAATAGATGTGGCTATTTTAGTTCCATTACTTATAAACAGGTCAATTCAGGTTTTCTTTTATCTCTAAATGATCAAGCATGTAAAATAAGAAGGAAAATAGTAGCTTAAAAGATGAAGGGTCAAGCATCACCGATGATATAATTCATTTGAAGCAATATATATTGTCATTGTGTTTGACAAACTGAATACTTATAAAAAGAAAAAAAGCAACAGTGTTTTGGTCAACTAATAGCCGATCCTTTTCGGCCCGTATCCATAAATGCTCATTTTGACCTGCTTTAACCCAGTCATTTTACCAATTCTAGTCATAAGGGATTATCAGTCCATCTTGAAAATTTGTCACCTCCATTACACAAGTATAAAAGCTAACCTACAAAAGCACGAAACAAAGTACTCCACTTCTATGATGTTGGGTTGTGAAGGACTTTGGTCGGGCCGGGCTGGGCTCAGGCTCGGGCCTGTTTTGGTAGGCTGTTGGTCAATAAAATTAGGGGCCAGCCAGCCCTAGGGTATTTAGGGTTACTTAATTGACTCTTGGAGCCTAAGTTATTGCCTTAATTACAACCCTAATCTAGTATTATAAATAGACCCATGATGTAATTGTATTCTTGAGCACAATAATAATATTAACCCTAGTTGCAGAGTGGACGTAGGTCACCTTGACCAAACCACTATAATTCTCTCGTGTCTACTCTTTTATATTGTGTGATTATGTGTGTTTGATTGCTTCCGCTGTAACTACCCTGACTGTGTTACCTAACATTTAAGACTATAACAGTTTGAATTCACAAGAGCATCACTACTAAAGTTTATTATTTTCAACCAGGCTGTCAAATTTGTAGATAGGAAAGTGTTTAGACAAGAAAATGTGAAAATAAAGCTAAGAAAAAAGATCATTCATGTGCCTCAGTAAAATTGCATGAGTGCATAAGCAAGCCTAAAGACGATAATCTCATTCATATACTTAAAACAAGTTAAACTTACAGACCATCGAAAATTCAGGATAAAATAGTTTGTGACGGAATCAGTACACAATTGGTTCTTATTCTACGGCCAATATGCTATTCCTAATTCATGTTTAACTAATAATAACAGTACCACCATTTTTCCTATTTAGTCATGTTCAACAAATAAAAGCAATACCAGCATACATGCATGAATAAATAGGAAAAAGAATGTAGAGAGAAAATTTAATCACAAGAGTTAAAACTGAAGTAACTATTTAGTCCTTGTTTAAAAAGTATGAGACGCTCTAAGGTGTCTAGGTCCCAAAGCAAAGGCACGAGGCAAGTGCTTCACGTATGCGAGATCATCTCGCCGAGATGTTTGGTACTAAAAACCTACTAATAAATTATTTATAAATAATACTTAAAGTTGTTATTTTGTTGAACACTGATAAATAAGATACTAAAATAAATATATATCAAAAAAGGTCTAGGCACAACCAAAGAAGCTTTATGCACAATCAAAAGAAGCCCGACTTTAAAAGCTACCTAAGTACAAGGATTCCATGCCTATGTTGTTGAAGTCATAGGAGGTGCACACCTAGGCACTCGGGCAATGCCTAGGAGCCTCAAACACGAGCAAAGCAAGCAGCTTAATAGAACACATATAAATATAATAGTTTTGTTTTGAAAAGCAGCAGTTATCACGTTCATGGTCTACGAGCTTCTCATCGTCTCCCACAGTCCTCCCCATATATTAGTTCTCAGTTAATGTATATAAGTTCTCAAAAATCAATTTGTAATGTTTTTTAATTCTCAACAACCTAACCTATCTCATAAAACCACTAGACGTTAGATTTTCTCAATAGTAAAAGAAAATAAACCAAGCAAAGAAGCTCTCAGTATACTATACTGGTTCAGGCTGGTTTTTAGGCCTGTAGCTAAGCATATGAGGCTGATTACTACTCTAGTTCAATGTCTATGAGCTCCGTCCAAAAATGTACAGGCTAGTTCACACCATTTAAGGGTGATTTTTAGCAGGTTTAGGCAAGTGTCATGCCAGGAAAGCCAGTGGCGGAGCTTGAACATTCTTATTGGGGAGAGGGAGCATTGTAAATATTTTTAGAGGGGGCGAACTCAATATATATATATATATATATATATATATATAAATTTTAAACTACCAATTACACACTACTGACGAAAAAAAAGGGGGGGGGGGTTGTCCTATTAACCTTCGACCCTGTGGACAGCCTCAATTACGCCTAACCATGAAGGCGCACTGAGGCATGAGATGAGACACGAAGCACAAAGAGCACCGTTTTTCGTGCGCGAGGCAGTTTATTTTATGTTTCTCGTAGATTTCTAGCAACACTCACCCAAAATTTAATCAATAATAAGCTCTCTACATTTTAATATATATATATATATATAACTTGTATGTACAACCTAAAAAGCATATGCATTACATCCTGATGCACAAAACTTCCGATACAAAAAGCGTGCCTCATGCCACTATACCATGCGCCCCACTCATCTTAAATATGCATCGTGCTATACTGAATCAAAAGCTAGCTGCCTTGAACCTCAGGTCACACTCATTTGTGTGTCTTTTGTATGCACTATGCTCCACCAAATCAAAAGCAAGTTGCCTTGCGCCCAGGCACACTTTATGAAACCCAAAGCTGAAGATGCTAAATGTATTTGAATTTCAAACATAAATGAAAATCATTCCTAGTATAACCGTTTCTATATATAAAATATGGAATTCAATATTTTGGGAGTCACAAAAGGCCAATATATCTTCAACTTGAATGGTAGTCTTCTCCACCAACTATTCTCTCTCCATTTTCACAATGTTCAAAACCTTTGCAAAGCCTATGTGACAGAAACCAAATTCGACAATGTACATGAGACAGACCATATCTATGAATCAAACTTAAATGCTACTAACTTCAACTATTTAAGAGACTCAACAAGCAAATTTCCAACAAAAAAGACAAGAACAAATAGAAAGAGCACAAATGTAAATCAGATGCAAGTGAACATGAACTTTGTAATAAGAAAACCTGATAGTCAAGCCAAGCTCTAACACACTTGGGCTTGCATAACTTTTCAAAGTACTTCTTCTGGTCAACTGGTTCCTCATCAGACCTTACATGAAAAATACAAATCTAAACATTAAAGGAAGCCTCAAACATGATACAAACTCTACTTACACACAGTATTATTATATACAAACAGATTTATAGATCAGTTGAATAAATGGAAACATTGAATACTCACATAATGATACAGGAGAATGATACACGACCACTTGAAAGCGACCTTCTTCGATTGAAGCACCTGCGAATGCACCATTATCAATAGTCGATTCAACTATGTATGAAAACCCTAAGTAACAGATGGAATGAATAGAGATTATATAGATCTAATTCGAATTGTATCGATATTATTATTATTATTGAAATGATTGGACAACATAAATGATGATTGTTACCGACAAGAAATGGGGTTGAGTTGAAATGGCACCCGTCGACGGAAGATTAGGGGTAGAAAAAGTAGGGGTGAGGGCTCCTTTTGTTCGTCCCGTCAACACTCCTGCTTTGGTCTAGAACATACCATGGACACAATAACTAAATTGGGTCCTCTAACAAACATATAACTTTTTTTTTATTATTATCAGGGGAGGTATCTCTGAAAAACCATGTTATATATGAAAAACAAGAAATACATGAAATATGTATATGTAAGTACGTGTTATAAAATGTACAACTGACAGTTACGTATTGTAAGGTTATGTAAATATAAGTACGTATTACTAAGTATACGACTAAGAGTTACATACATTAGGTCATACAAGCTACGTATATGTAAGTTGTTTCGTCAACATCATTTTTCTAGGGAGTTTAAATTAAAAATATATAACGACATCAAGAAAAAAAAATTAATTTTACTCAAATACACTTTAAACAACTAAAAAATTAAATTAATTATAAATTATATTATTGGGTAGTGGTGGTTTTCACGATTTTCAATTATAAACATCGTTTTCGTATGATCCTTGCTATTTTGAGGTTTAACAAGAGAAAAATATGTATAGATTTGAGTAGATAGGAAAACCGTTTAAGACAATGTGACAGTAGTTAGAAATATGATAAAAAGTTAAGAAAAGTAGTAGTGTGAAGTGATTGATCGGACTTGTTACCACTAATAATACAGAAGTCCCAATATCAAACGGTTGAAATTTACAACTGCTCATACAAATATCTTCTAATGGGGTTCTAATGGGGTTCATGATCAAATTGCTTACAATAATTGAGTGCAACCATAGTACATATCTATTGAGTTGAAATGTTTATATTATTGGAATGCAACCACTAATCTTGATACATGTATTAGTAGCTTATGTCTTCTTGCCACTATCGGTGAGGCCAACGACATAGAACATGTGAGTTTTTAGTGATTAGGGTCGTTGGGTTATTTTATTTAGAGTTAATATCGGTTTGATCTTTGTGTTTTGTAGATTGTCTCAACTTGAGTGCTAACGTTTATTTTGTCTCAATTATTGCCTTGAATTTTCAATATTGTTTCTGTTTTTGTCCTTCTAACTAACAGTGTTAATATTTTTTGTTAGATTCTTTTGAAAAGATAAAAATACTCTTGGGGATGAAATGGTTATTACAGATGGATGATGATGAAGGTTTCAGATCTAATTTCAGGGAAAATTTCATAGGCGATTGTAGGTGGTTTGTGGTGGTGGCTGACGTCGTGGAGGTGGTGAACTCATGGTGATGGTGGTGGTAGTCTGTGGTTGCAGAAGGGACAAGTTGTGGAGGTGTGGCTGCGAAAACGGTGGTGTGGCAGGGGTGTAGTGACGATGGTATTTGTGGTGTGGCGGAGGTGCGGTTGTGACAGCGGTGGTACAACAAAGGTGTAGTGGTGGCAGTAGTTGTGTCGTGACGGATGTGTGTTGGCGGGCAGAAGTGGTGTGGGTTAGGGTTTGGATAGAGAGATGGAGAGTTTAGAGAGTGGGCAGAGGGTTGACAAGAACCTTATCGAATCGCGATGTTTTAGGGTTTGCGGAGGTTGCCCGGAACCTTACCGGAAAACCTTTGAGGTCGAACCGCGACAAGTTGGAGAACACCACCACCACCATTGGATTCATGGAACCAAGAGCTACAAAGTGGAGTATAACACTCGCAGGAACCCCCCCCCCCCTTCTGCGCCAACGACGTCGTTCAATGCTGCATCACCACCATCTTCCGCCTACCACCGTCGGCAGAAGGGATGTGGTCACCGCCACCAACCCCATCTTTGATTTCTTTCTCTCTCTCTAGAGTTTCCTTTCTCTCTCTCTCTAAGTTTGTGTGTTTTTCATGGTTTATGGAGTGGGTGTGAAATAAGGCTAGGGGTTTTGCAAGGGGTATTTTGGTCATTTAACACTCATTTAGCACTTAGTTAGCAGAAATTGTTAACATCGTTAGTCAAAAGGACTATAATAGAAACAATTTGCAAAACTCAGGTCAATAATGTAGACAAATTAGAGGTTAGTACTCAAATGAAAACAATTTACAAAACTCAAGGATGAAACCGAGATTAACTCTTTTATTTATATTTACTATTCTCCTTTATGGTTATGTTGTCTTCTATGGAGTTTTGGGTTTGTATTATTCACCCCCATGATTCTTCATTTACGGGACGTATGATGTTTATCATTCTTATCTTATAGTTATTCTTTCACTTTATACATTCTCAAATCCAATTATGTTTATTGTTCTTTACAACACAAAAACCCATATCTTAGTCTATGATGATTATTCAAATGAAGCAAAACATATTGATCTAGATCTAATATATGATATCAAAATCAAGTTATTTATACAATCATTTAACCACTAATTTTCTTAACTTTGTGGTCATAACCCATCTGGTTTCATTTTTAATATAGGCATGATAAATTTCAATTGGGTTTATGAAGGTTAATTTGATTTCTAGATTTCTATTCTTTTAAACATGCTTGACGAAAGCTTTACCGTTATTTTTCTTTTTTGGCCATTCTCCTTAACTGTAGACAATGATTATTCATATTTTCAATATGGTCATCTAATTTTCAATATGGTCATCTAATTTTCAATATGGTCATCTAATTTTCAATATGGTCATCTAATTTTTAATATGGTCATCTAATTTTTAATATGGTCATCATCGTTAAAATGAAAAACGAATTCCATGTTGCAATGTGCTTCAACGATTATCTTGCTATTATACAAATTACTCATCTCATTCTTATTATTTAATAGAAATTAAGTGTGCTACACTTGATTCATTTATGTGTTTTCATGAAATTAGATGAAGGAAAAGCTAAGATGTGAAGGAATATCATAAGGTCTCTGTGGTATGATCATATCTCATTTTCGGTTCGTAAGTCTCTAAAATTTTACTGTTTGTCCAAATTACACCGGTGTATGTGAGTATCTGGAACTTTGTTCCTATCAATTATCAAGACGCGCTTAGTTTCCTGAGTAGGAATAAAATTGGAAAATGGATAATCATCACCGACGTTAGCTTTAGGTGACTAGTCATGGTTTAGGCATAATTGATCAGGCTGTGCATAACCTAAAACCATGTTACTCACACATAACCTAGTTATGACTCCCAAGCCTAGTGCCAAAACAAATTTAAATAACCAAATCGAATCTAAAACGTAACTAAAGTTGTTTGAGGTTACTAGATTGTTAGAGACTCGAAAGAGGCTTAAAACGACGCATCATAAGTGAAAGTTTTGTTTGAATGGTAAAGAAATGGTGGGGTTTATAGGTTGGATTTTGGCCAAGTCGCGGTCCTTATAGGTCTAGGTGACGGACTGCCACCGACCCCCATAGAGGTTGCTTATTTGGGTCCCTCACGGACCGTCATAGGGATTGGTAGCATTCCACTACCAATCTAGCTTCAGTTTTTCGACTCAATTTCATAGCGAACCACTATGGTCCTGGTTGGCGGTCCACACCACTCTTTTTTCATTAATTCTTCATTTTTGTGATGAGTTTTTATAGTGACATGGCAGCTTGATCTTTACCACTTAGACCCTACTACTAGGGTGATGCCCTTAGACCTTGTTTGCTAACGAGATTACTATTTTAAACTTATGGTATTTGCTTATGAAATTACTATTTTAAATGTATGGGTGTTGTAGTAGTTTTTCTAGTTAATTATGACTTTGGTTGCTAGATCCACTAAATCCCAGAGACCGTTTACCCTTAGCACTATCTCAATCAACCTTGCCGATAATTTTTCTTTTTCTACCGATCGATAGATGCTTGCTTCTACTTTCTTCTTCCTTTTGATTACAAAATTGATCGGCTCTTGCTTATTGATTTTACCTTCTCTTGCCTAATCACATGGGTGATGAGCCATTGTTGCTATTACTTCTGTTGAAAATTTATTAATAATATTAATATGGTTATTAATATTTAATCAATAAATTAATGTGTTGAATAAAAATTAATGTGGTTAATGACATTAGGAATTAATAGTGTGGGAAGTTATCCCACATTGGTGGAAAGAAAGAATATAAAACGGTTTATATTCTATAACCACTTGTCTATATTATTTCCTAAGGTGTTACACTAAGTGGATTCGCGAAGGGTGCGAAGCACCCTTAACTCGCACTCGCACACGCGCGCGGCGTGGGCATGTGGGCGCAATGTGGCGCTTTGATGGCACGCTTTGCACTTCGCATCACCGCGTTCCGCTTGAGAGCCGCCTTAGTATTTTTGAAGGCTGGTTTGAGGGTCTGGTCAGGTGCAACTGACCTTGGTGCGCGATCAGAGCTGTGACTCGTAACAGCTTCCGTTACACGTTGACTAAAACCGACGTCTATTAATGACGAATTAAATAAGCAGTTACGATTTCGGATTAATGGCTGGGTGGCTGTTATGGTTCGAATTCCACTATAAATACTGAATGTAGCTCAGAAGAAAAATACACCAACACAACTCAAAACCTGCAACAAAACAGGTTCTCTATCTCTCTGGATTCTCTTCTACAAACAAGTCCGGGTTCTAGATCAATCACGGCAGTACCAACTGCTTCGGCTGTTGTACACTGGAAAACAAAACCAGTTCTTTGGGAGGCTTGGAATTTGTTTTAAGTGCCCCGTGTTGAACACGATCCTCAGCTTTTACATTTCTGTTTCTTCTATTTCTGTAAATTTACTGTTGTAAAAGAGATTGATAATTATTTATTATGTTCATTTGTATTAAGTATATTAATAAAATTGTTTGAATTTTTATTTATATGAACGGTTCCTACAAATTTAAAACAAAATTAAAAAAAAACCGTTCATATATTAATCTGAGTTTTTTTAAAAAAAAGGTTAATTTTGTTTAAATTATTTTCGTTTTCTTATTCACGAGTGATCTTCAAAGTGGACTTAGAACATCTCTTGTTGAATTTTATAGATTCTAAAAGTAGTTTAATTTTTTTTCCAAATTAGTTTGTGGTTATAACTGTTTTTACTTTCTTATTCACGAGTGATTTTTAAAGTTGGACTTAGAACATCTCTTGTTGAATTTTATAGAATTGTGAAAATAGTTTGAAACATTTTTCAATTTTGGTAGTTATTTCAATTTATTGAAAATTGTTCTAACTTAAGCTGTTTCTGCAAAACAGCAAACAACATGTCTTCAAGTGCTATGAGTTCCTCCTTATCAGCCCCTTTAGCTGCAACCACTGTGGGAGCGACCACTGTGGCAAACCACGCCGAGAAACCTGAAAAGTTCACGGGTGTCCATTTTAAAAGATGGCAACAGAAGATGTTCTTCTACTTGACGACCTTGAACTTAGCACAGTTCTTGGAGAAAACTGTTCCCCTACCTAAAGAAGGGGATGATGCTCGAGCCTTGAGTGCCATTGATGCTTGGAAGCATTCAGAATTTCTTTGTCGCAACTACGTTTTGAATGGTCTTTGTGATTCATTGTATAACGTGTATTGCAACATAAATAATGCCAAAGAACTATGGGAGTCTTTAGACAAGAAGTATAAGACCGAGGATGCCGGTAGCAAGAAATTCATTGTGGCTCGGTTCTTGAATTTTAAAATGGTTGATGACAAGACTGTGATTAGCCAAATTCAAGAGTTACAGGTTATACTTCATGAAATTCATGCTGAGGGGATGCCTCTCAATGACACCTTCCAAGTTGCAGCCATGATTGAAAAGTTGCCTCCAAGTTGGATATAGTTTAAGAATTATCTTAAGCTCAAACAAAAGGAGATGACTGTGGATGAACTTATTGTTCGTCTTCGAATTGAAGAAGACAACAAAATGGCTCAAAAAGGAACCCGTGTGGAACCGATGGCAAAGGCAAATGTGGTTGAACATGGGCAATCGTCAAGGGGTTATAAAGGTAAAGGGAAAAAGCCAATTGGGAAACCAAAGGTGAACCTTGGACCAAAGAAAGGAGTTGTGAAAAAGAAACCTCCACCTCCTCCTTTCCAAGGTATTTACTACAATCGTAATGAGACGGGGCACCGTGCTAATCAATGCAAGCAACCAAAGCGTGAGCGTGCGCATATGATGGATGAAGATGGTGAACCGTTAGTGGCCATGATCACCGAGCTACGACAATGGTGGAAGAAGTCAATCTCGTTGGAGAAAAACCCACATGGATGGTTTATTGATACGGGAGCTACCCGTCATGTGTGTGGTGATAAGACCCTCTTTAACAGTTTTAAAGAGGTTAAGGGTGATGAAAAGGTTTACATGGGTAACAAAGCTACGACTGACATCAAAGGTGAAGGAAATATGATCTTGAAGATGACTTCCGGGAAGGAACTCACCTTGAGCAACACCTTGTATGTCCGGAGATTCTCAAGAATCTTGTTTTGGGATGGTTGCTTAATAAGTTTGGTTTTCGTTTAGTGTTTGAGTCGGACAAGTTTGTCCTTACTAAACGTGGAATGTATGTAGGAAAGGGTTATGCCCTTAATGGTATGTTTAAGATGAATGTAACCGTTGTCAAAAGTGAAATGAATAAGACTACTACTTCTATTTATATGCTTGAGTTTTCAAATGTTTGGCATGGTAGACTAGGACATGTAAATTATAATTCCATTCGTCGCTTAATAAATTTAAAATGCATACCTACATTCCATATTGACACAAACTCTAAATGTGAAACATGCATTGAGGCAAAACTTACAAGATCATTATTTAAACGGTTGAAAGAATAACCGAAACCCTTGGTTTAATTCACACCGACATATGTGATTTAAAAGCACACCCAGCAAGAGGTGGCAACAAATATTTTATCACTTTTATTGACGATTGCACTAGATATTGTTATGTATACTTACTTAAAAGTAAGGATGAGGCAATCGATAAATTTATCTTGTATAAAAATGAAGTTGAGAATCAACTAAACAAGAAAATTAAAGCTGTGCGAAGCGATAGAGGTGGTGAATATGTTGCACCTTTCGCCGATTTATGTGCAAAAAGTGGTATAATACATGAATGTACGACACCTTACTCACCACAATCAAATGGCATTGCGGAATGAAAAACCCGTACTTTAATAGAGATGATGAATGCCATGTTGATAAGCTCTGGGATGAGCCATGACATGTGGGGGGAAGCTATCCTCTTGGCCAATTATCTTTTAAATAAAATACCACCAAAGAAAAGGGATGTAACCCCTTATGAGTTATGGATGGGTAGAAAACCATCATATAAGTATCTCAAAGTGTGGGGGTGCCTAGCTAAGGTGATTGTACCACCGCCTAAAGCTCAAAACTAGGACACAAAACTGTTGATTGCATATTCATTGGATATGCTCAAAACAGTAATGCATATCGATTTCTTGTACATGAGTCCAAGAATCCCGATGTACAAAAGAACACTATCATGGAGATAAGGTCGGGGAATGCTTCATATTTTGAAATTGTTTTTTCCAATACGAGGACACAAACATGCATCTTCATCATCGCGGTTCGATAATGGAGGTGCAAGTTCATCAACACAAATTGATGACATAGTTCATGATAGTCAACATGAACGACCCGTGGTTGAAGAGGGAGACATTAGACAAAGTAAAAGGGCAAGGGTTGAGAAATCCTTTGGTCCAGACTTCGTAAGTTATATGGTTGAGGGTGAGCCTAATACCTACCGTGAAGCGGTATCTTCTTCGGAAGGACCTCAATGGAAAAAGGCAATCAAGAATGAAATTGATTCAATTCTTCACAATCATACTTGGGAGCTAGTAGATCTTCCTCCTAGTTGTAAACCTCTTGGATATCGTTGGATATTCAAAAAGAAGATGAAAGCCGATGGAGGTATTGATAAATACAAAGCAAGGCTAGTAGTCAAAGGTTTTAGACAAAAGGAAGGTCTAGACTATTTTGATACTTACTCACCTGTGACTCGCATAACCTCCATACGGATGGTTCTTGCTATTGCGGTATTAAAAATTTGGAAGTACATCAAATGGATGTCAAAACCGCATTTCTAAATGGCGATTTTGAAGAAGAGATTTACATGGAGCAACCTGAAGGTTTCTCTGCCCATGGTCAAGAGGGTAAAGTATGTAAATTGGTCAAGTCATTGTATGGCTTAAAGCAAACTCCAAAACAGTGGCACCAAAAGTTTGATCGTGTCATGATTGACAACGGCTTCAAAATAAATGAGTGTGACAAATGTGTATATGTGAAAGATACACCGGGAGGTTATGTAATTTTGTGTCTTTATGTAGATGATATGCTTATCATTAGGAGTAATGATAAAATAATAAAATCTAATAAGGACATGTTGAAAGGAGGATTTGACATGAAAGATATGGGTTTAGCGGATGTAATTTTAGGAGTGAAAATATTTGAACCCAAGATGGTCTTGTGTTAAGTCAAGCTCATTATGTGGACAAGATTATTGAAAATTCAACTCGGGAGACACGCGTGTAGCACGTTCTCCTGTTGATACCACCTAACATCTAAAGAAAAATAGAGGCGAGGGTGTTGCTCAGTTAGAGTATTCAAGGATCATTGGTAGTTTAATGTATCTAATGACATGTACTAGACCCGACTTAGCATACGCAGTGAGTAGGCTAAGCAGATATAATAGTAATCCAAGCTCAGAACATTGGAAGAGTATAACGAGGGTGCTTAGATACATAAGATACACAAGAGACTATGGATTGCATTATACCCGTCATCCAGCAGTGATTGAAGGGTATACTGATGCAAACTGGATATCGGATATAAAAGATTCCAAATCAACAAGTGGATATGTGTTCTTACTTGGTGGAGCAACAATATCTTGGAGATCATCCAAGCAAACCGTTATAGCTAGATCCACAATGGAATCGGAATTTATCGCTTTGGATAAAGCCGGAGAAGAGGCTGAATGGCTACATCAATTTTTGGAAGACATTCCAAGATGGCCAAAGCCATTATCGACTATTTGCATACATTGTGATAGTGAGTCAGCAATTGGTAGAGCCAAAAGCTCAATGTACAATGGCAAATCAAGGCACATTAGGCGTAGACATAACACAATACGACAACTAATATCAACGGGTGTTATCACGATTGACCATGTCAAGTCAAAAGATAACATTGCAGACTCGTTAACAAAAGGCTTAAGCACAGAAATAGTTTATAAGTTGTCAAGAGGAATGGGACTAAAGCCCACAGAAAAAGGGAATATGAGGGAAACCTAACCTAGTTGACTGGAGATCCCAAGATCTAGGTTCAATAGGACAACTTAATCATATGACCAACGGAGTCACTATAGGGGAGTACCCTAAAACCTAAAGGGAGTGACGAACTTCCTAGTCCATTCACTCAAGGGAGTAACGCGAACAAGTGACCAAAGTGAGGTTAAGCATATTAAGGTTAGATTATTCGTGGGAATAAATATAACTATGATGCTTTTAATGATTCATCGAATCACCTATGTTAGAGAGAAGTGGGGTCGCTTCAAATTGAATTGTGGGGAGGCACAAATCCTAGAGCTCTCGTAGAACCAGGAAAGTGTTCCATGACCATTAACGGACACGATAATGAGGGGTTGATCAAACCAGGAAAAGTGTTGTGTGATTGTATATTGTCGTCTACATAAAACAGGGTCTGTTCAAAGACATCATGTCTACACACCACTAGGAGACTAAGTACACATCACAAAGGATGGTTCAAAGGGAAGACCTACCTATCCTGTAACACTTGACTGCTGAATTTTTTGGAGAAGTGATTTTCGTTTATGTGGGGATTGTTGGAAATTTATTGATAATATTAATATGGTTATTAATATTTAATCAATAAATTAATGTGTTGAATGAAAATTAATGTGGTTAATGACATTAGGAATTAATAGTGGGAAGTTGTCCCACATTGGTGGAAAGAAAGAATATAAAACGGTTTATATTCTATAACCACTTGTCTATATTATTTCCTAAGGTGTTACACTAAGTGGATTCGCGAAGCACCCTTAACTCGCACTCGCACACGAGCGCGCGCGGCGTGGGCATGTGGGCGCAATGTGGCGCTTTGATGGCGCACTTTGCACTTTGCACACTCGCATCACCGAGAGCCGCCTTAGTATTTTTGAAGGCTGGTTCGAGGGTCTGGTCAGGTGCGACTGACCTTGGTGCGCGATCAGAGCTGTGACTCGTAACAGCTTCTGTTACACGTTGACTGAAACCGACGTCTATTAATGACGAATTAAATAAGCAGTTACGATTTCGGATTAATGACTGGGTGACTGTTATGGTTCGAATTGCACTATAAATACTGAGTGTAGCTCAGAAGAAAAATACACCAACACAACTCAAAACTTGCAGCAAAATAGGTTCTCCATCTCTCTGGGTTCTCTTTTACAAACAAGTTCGGGTTCTAGATCAATCCGGCAGTACCAACTGCTTCGACTGTTGTACCCTGGGAAACAAAACGAGTTCTCTTGGGAGGCTTGAAATTTGTTTTAAGGGCCCCGTGTTGAACACGATCCTCAGCTTTTACATTTCTGTTTCTTCTATTTCTGTAAATTTACCGTTGTAAAAGAGATTGATAATTATTTATTTATGTTCATTTGTATTGAGTATATTAATAAAATTGTTTGAATTTTTATTTTATATGAACGGTTCATACAACTTCTACTGATTGTATAGTATAATAAACCTACGCTTCCAAACTATCATTGTATGAGACTTAGACTTTGATAGCAAATGTTGTAACAACCTTTTATTAATATATGAAAAATTAAAACAAAAAATTGTGTATGGAAATGTAAGTGATTTTGAAATTCTTTTTTGCAATATTTATTCAACTTGCTACTAGACTCTTTAAATAGTCAATTACATGCACATGAAATTTAAAGTAATTTTTCTCTAATTGAATTTGATTCACTTGGTTGGGTGTTGAATATTTAGCTTTGTTAAATGTGTCATATTTATTGATTTGTAATGGATAATTGTGCTTCACATCCTATTAATTCTATATCTGATAACACATCATCTAATGCCACACAAGGCATAGGGAAAGGAAAACATAAGAAATATGCTAAAAGATACTTTTTATGGAATCAATAAACGGAATTTAATGATTCTAAGTGGAAAAGAGTGGCCAAATCTAAATATTATTGCATAGGGTTTAATGTTTCATCAAAGTCTAGTGGTACAGCTAAATTGAATCATCATCTACCTAATTGTTCATTTTTGAAAATAATGGCCAAATGTAATTATCGTGGCATAGTGTTTAAGGTTTCATTCTTTTTTATTATTGTTAACGACTAATTAGATCACTAATAGGTCATTAACCCACTCGATCATCTCCATTACTTAAGTACAAAACTTGCGACTAACCTTAGGATGAAACTCACATCATATGAGTCGTGGCCCACCAGAAACCCTCTTTTCTATTTTTGTCCCATATGAGACTTAAACTCAAAAACTTCACCTATTTTTTATGAGATCTCAGGATACCTCACCTTAACCACTTAAGCAAAGGATCCTTGGTGTTTAAAGTTTCAACTTTCAATGATTAAATCTCTATATATAATAAAAGAAAACAAGTTTAGCCAAGTGTCAACATTTTAAGCCAATCGAGTACACGTGTCAAAATTTTAAGTATATAATGCCACGTGTCAATCAATTAAGCAACCTACACATTCTAATCCATTAAAAAAAAGCGCGGATCTTTGATAGACTCGTTTTCTAAATGGGTTGTCATATAACCCTTTTCAGTTCCTTCAGAAACCCTAATTCGCACATCTTCTTCTCCACCCGTTCTGCACTTTGGGCGTTCTACGATCTTATTTGTAACCCTAAGTGTCAGAGATCGAGGAGTCTTTTTCAATTCTCAGTCAAGGAGTTTTCCTCAGTCATGGCGTTCATCGTCAACATTGAAAAAAAGCAAACTCCACTACGGGTTGCTATTTTCTCGTCGTAAACAGTCGCCGACGACAAATATTCTTTCGGGCGTAGAGATCGGTTATTATGTTGTGATTCGAGTAGGTACAACTATGATATCCTGAATGACATACCAATGGATGGTAGGTATCGGTGGGATTGATTGAAGCCATATTTTTTTCCGATGAAGCATGTGAACACTAATGAAGCTAAAGTCACAAGACGATCAATGCTTTTACTTTTGCCCTTTTTTTCTTCTTTAACTCTTAATAATTATTACTGATATTTTTTGCTGTCACTGAATTCCTATTTTCGTTTCATTGGATTATGATAGTCAAAGGAAATCATGTTATGTATAGGCATATCAATTTTTAACTATATGTAAAAGTGCTTTCATTTCCTTGGTTTGTGTCCTGCACCATTCTAGAAGTTTCAGTTGCAGCTATCACCATTGAGCATTCATCTCTGCTCTCTGGCCTGCACTACTGATACATCACATTGTTAGTAATTTTAGTAGACTATGTGTATTCTTTCAAATGGATCCATATCATAAATCCAATTCCCATTTTAAAAAGCCATATATAATGTTGGTAAGTTTTAAGATCTGTATGATGATACACTTAATCTCACTTACTCTCATAGTTATTATTAATAGGTTTTTATTTTTACAAACAAATGAAAACATCCATAAACTGCTTAAATATACTTATTATTGATATTAGTTTTCAAAACTATGCCAGCATTTGAATTATTGAAGACTATTTCGACAATATCAATTTTTTCCATTTCTAGGTTCAAATTCTATTAAATTAGCAATAATATGCTTTCATGTCTATGTTTATATGGAAGAAGTTGATATTAAAGTTTTTATCATGATGCTATGTTTTGTGTAGTTATTTGATGATTGCACCATTTAAATAATCTATGGTTTTGCTCTTATGCGATGGACGAAAGTGGGTTTGGGTCAAATGGGTCGTAAAACCAATTACTCTACGTCTTTACAACAAACTTCACATTGTTTCAGGTTGTGTTTCCAAATATCAAGAGATAAACTATGCTGTTACACTTGAAGACGTCGATGCTTTTGCTTTGAAAGCAAATTTGCATATGAACTCTGAAGATTTTCAAGCAAATGATACTAAAATACATGTTGTAAAACTCAAAAAGGTTGAAGCTTTTATAGTCGATTAGACTTTACTGTATAGTTACATATATGACATTCAAATATGTTTAGATATTTATGAGGAGCCTGATCAAATATTTTAGGTATCGAGTGTTCAACTTGAACTCTATGTGGCTAATGTACTTGGTGTTAACATTTGAATTTGGTTCTATTTGAGTTTTTAAGAGGACTTTAACTAATAGAGTTTCAGCTACAATTCAAAAAATATTGGCTTCAAAACACATTTTTATCCCTGCAGCCAATGTTTTTAACCCCCCACAGTCAACCGGACGTCTTACCAGTCCACTGGTTGGACCAGATGTAAGAACCAGATAAGGTTATAATTATTTTAACGAATATATGTAAAGAAACACTAAAAATTCAAAAATACATGTAATAAAACCGGTTCGACCAGCCAGACCCTCGGTTCAACTAGTCCAACTATTGGTTCAACGTCAAAATGGTTTTCAACACCGAACTAGAGTAAATTAGAGTCCGATTGCCTTCTGGATCGGCTCGTCCAGACCGGTTTTCAAAACAATGCCCACAACAACGTATGAACATAATAGATTGACATGTGACAACATGACATATGGTCTAATAGCAGGTTGACACTGTAAATACCGTCCTATAATTATTAAATATAGCATGTAAATACCATCCTACCACTATTGTATATAGCATTGTTGATGTTAGTACATTAGTAAGTTATGTGGTTTGATTTATAAATTATTTTTCATTGTTATTATTTCCTGTTTAAGTTTTCAACGAAGACAACTTCCCTTGACGTATGTTTTGTAATGCTCATAAATAAGAGTTAGGAAAAATCATTATCAAAAATTGATTTGTTTAACCATGCTTTTACACATTGTTGGTTGTATAATATTATCAAGAGTTACAAAATGAGATGACTTAAAAAATAGTAATACTAGACAGTAGTTGTAATCCTTGAAGTGCATCAATGTTGTATACAAAGAATTTTTAAGAATTTGTGAACATTAATTGTATATTTTTACATGATCAATTTCACATGTAAACTACTTTTTAATATTTTTTAATTTTTACATTCTTATATAGTTGAAGATTATTAATATTAACTCTTAGTGTTTTTGTTTTTTCAACCCATGTTATACATGGGTAGGGTAGGTTTTTCCGAGAGATTTATAAATATCCATTTTGTATTAATATGTTATTTATTTGTGGGAAAGTAATTCTTTTCTATACATATTTATTTTATTTTTATATGCTTATATATTATTCGGTTATTAATAGTAACTAATTGTATATAATTATATTTATTTTAAAATTAACTTTTTCAGCCCGTGTACACACGGGCCGTTAGGCTAATGATAAAATATATAAAAGTATTGGGTTTAAAAAAATTAAAAGAAGAAAAAAAGGCATGTATAACTTTCAATGCTTAGTGTACAACAATTAATGCAATTTTAGGGTGATAATTAGTAATATTTAAATTATAACTTCATATTTAGATAGTATTCTCAAGTTATTATATTTCCATGTTTGTATCCCAACATCTCTTTTCCATTGTATATATGTATGGTTCCTATACATCAATAAGATTAACAAATCATTTTACCACATACTTTGGTTCTTACATAGTATCAAAGCAAAGTTTTCAAACCTTTAATCTCTCTTTCACCCCTCGTCCCCTTTGTACAATAACAATATGCTAACTCCCATGAAAATGATTCATCTCTCATTATCAATCAATCGATGAAAGATCTCACAATGGTGACCTTGCCAACCACTCTCAAATTAACACCCACCAATTACTTAGGATGGAAAACTCAAATAGAGGCTAGCTCTACCCCACGGGCTGGATCTGCATCGATTTATCGACGGTACCTCGCCGGGTCCGAAACCTACTACTGCTGCCGATGGATCAAAAGTCCCTCATAAGGATTATTCTATATTTTTCGTTAAGAGCGGTTGCTTTTCGGGACCCTCGTCGGTAGCTTGTCACCTGCTATTGTTCCTCTCGTCACCAACGCTTCTTCTATAAAACTTCAATGTTTTGGTGTATTGAATTGATGCAAAACTGATAATTACAAGGTCTAATATAGACCATATTACGTAGGGAAAGAGCTACAATTATGGCTCACCATTATTACAATTATATACTTTCTAAATAAACATGTGGCTGAGAATATTCGGTAGTAATGATGAGATATTCTTTATGATTTGGTAATATTCCTTATACGCCCCCGCAAGATGGAGGATCCGTCTGATACTCCGATCTTGGATCGATTTCGAAGAAAGGGTGCTCGTGCCAACGGTTTGGTAAGCATGTTCGCAAGTTGATCTTGTGAGCTGATATGAAGGACTCTTAGTTTGCCAGCGGAGACTTGTTCCCGAACAAAGTGATAGTCAAGAGCAATGTGCTTCATGCGGGAATGATACACGGGATTGGCACAAAGATAGGTAGCTCCCGTATTATCGCAAAACAATGTCGGTGTTTGGTTTATAGTGAGACCCAGTTCATGTAGTAAGTTCTTTGTCCATATGAGTTCAGCGGAGGCATTAGCTAAGGCCTTGTATTCCGCTTCCGTAGAGGAGCGGGAAACTGATTTTTGGCGAGTGGACTTCCATGAGATGATGTTTGTACCAAGGTAAAGAACATATGCAGTGGTTGACCTACCGGCATCATTTACACCCCCCCAATCAGAGTCTGAAAAGGCCGAGAGATTAAGAGTGGAATTGCGATTAAGGAAGAGACCATGATGGATGGTGCCTTTAAGGTACCGAAGAACCCGTTTTAGAGCTTGCCAATGAGTTTGACGCGGACTATGCATGAATTGAGACAACTTGTTAATGGCGTATGAAATGTCCGGTCGAGTGAATGCGAGGTATTGAAGAGACCCAACAAGTTTCCGGAAGGGAGTGACATCAACAGAAGGAGATGAGTCATGGAGCGATAAGGGTTCGGAGGCGCTAAGAGGTGTGATGACATCTTTGCACCATCCATGTGAAATTGTCGGAGAATGTCTTGAATATAATGATGTTGTGACAAAAAGAGACCCGTAGGTGTAGGGATAACTTCAATACCTAGAAAATGATGGAGCATGCCAAGATCTTTGAGAGAGAATTTTTTACTCAAAGCTTGAATGAAGTGATCGAGGAAAGGTGAATCATTTCCTGTAAGAACTATGTCATCCACATAAACCATGAAATAACAGGTGATGTTTTGATGTTGATAAATAAATAGAGAAGCATCGGCTAGAGATTTGCGAAATCCAAAGCGAAGAAGGAATTGAGTGAGCTCATTGTACCAAGCGCGTGGAGCTTGTTTCAAGCCGTATAAAGATTTTTGAGCTTGCAGATATGATGAGGGTATTGAGAATCAATGTAACCCGGTGGTTGGGTCATAAAGACTTCCTCATAAAGAGTACCATGAAGAAAAGCGTTGTTCACATCAAGTTGTCTCAACGACCAATTTTGGATAGTGCAATAGAGAGAATGGTGCGAATGGTGATAGGTTTGGTGACGGGACTGAATGTATCAAAGTAGTCCGTCCCGTGTTGTTGGAGAAAGCCCTTCGCCACGAGACGAGCCTTATATTTTGCAACGGAACCATCAGAATTACGTTTGATTCGGAAAACCCATTTACAACCAATGGGTCTATGGGAAGTCGCGGGTACAAGCTCCCAGGTTTGATTTTGAAGGAGTGCGTTAAATTTCGCATCCATTGCATTACGCCATTGCGGGTCTTTAGAGGCTTGAATGTGAGTGGTGGGTTCAAGGGTGGGTGGTAGCGGGTGGAGAGTGGTGGTGTTCACGGTATGAGAATTGTAGTATCTAGGATTGGGTTTACGGTTTCGTTGAGGGCGAGCAGAGGGTGGAGGTGTTTGTGGAATAGATGACTGGGAGGAAATGTTGGTACCAGGTGTGGCAGTATGGGAATGAGAAGGTGTGGTATTGGAGTGAGGAGTGTTTAAGGATGATATGGTGTCAGGCGAAGGACCCAATGATGAGGGAGTGGTGGGAACAGATGGGTCTAAAGAATTTGTATTGGAAGGAGTTATATTATTTTGAGTAGGTAGTGGAGGGTAGGTGGAGTTTGGTTGCATGGGATGTGGGACGTGTGCATGAGTAGGCTCTAAAGAATTTGTATTGGAAGGAGTTATATTATTTTGAGTAGGTAGTGGAGGGTAGGTGGAGTTTGGTTGCATGGGATGTGGGACGTGTGCATGAGTTGGCATAGGGGATGGTATAGGGGTAGGTATGGGATGAGCTTTGGGTTCTCTTTTGGCAGTAGGTATAAATATTTCAGGTGTAGGAAGGGGATTTAAAGGAATGCTTGGTGTGGTGAATGGAAAGATGTGATCAATAAATTCAACATGACGAGAGTGGTAGAGACGGTGTGAGGTGGGATCATAGCATTTATATGCCGATTTTGAGGAGGAGTAGCCAAGAAAGATGCACTTGATAGAACGAGGATGAAGCTTGGATGAGGCATAGGGTCGCAACCATGGGAAACATAGACAACCAAAGGGTTTGAGTTTTATGTATGTTGGTTGGATTTTGTATAGGCGTTGATAAGGTGACTCGAAATTTAGAATTTGTGTAGGCAATCGATTGATGAGATAGACCGCAATTTGAAAGGCGTGAGACCAAAAATTTAGTGGCAAGTTTGCATGATGAAGTAAGGATAATCCGGTTTCGACAATATGGCGGTGTCGTCTTTCGGCGACACCATTTTGTTCCGGAGTATGAGGTGGGGTTGTGAAGTGGGAAATCCCATGCTTTTGAAGATAAGGAATCAATCCAACATATTCGCCTCCATTGTCGGAAAAGAGGGATACAAGTGGCGTTTTAAAAAATTTTTCAACTAGCGATTTGAATTGTGGGAATAAAATGGAGACATCCGATTTCCGTTTTATGGGGTAAAGCCATGTATATTTAGAGTAAAAATCGACAAAAATGACATAATATGCAAATCCATCATTGGAAGTTTGAACCGGACCCCAAACATCTGAGTAAATAAGCTCGAGTGGTTTAGACACTTTAAATGAGTTTTCTCCAAATGGTTGTTTATGACTTTTATTCAAAGAACAAGCATTACAATGAAAGGAAGCATTCGACATTTTATTATAACCAAGTCCTAATTTATTAAGCAAAAGTTTTAGAACTTTGGTGGATGGATGCCCAAACTTGTGATGCCAAGAGAGAAGCGATCCAGATGTCTTGATGCTTGAGTGGATTTGTTGAAAGGACTGACGAGGAATGGTGGAGGCATAATAGACGTCATTAATGTTCACTCCCCGCATAAGTCGCGCCCCCGTGCGAAGATCCTTAACAAAGAAATGAAAAGGAAAAAATTCGACAGAAACATTATTAGTTTTGCAAAGTTTAGCGACTGAAACGAGATTGTTTTTTAACTGAGGAACAAGTAGAACATTATTTAATTTCAATGGGCGAGAGGAGGTGGGAATAGAAGTGTGGCCGATATGTGAGATAGAGAGGGTTTTACCATTTCCGAGCACGATTTCATCCGGCCCGCCATACTCTGAGAGGTGGTGTAAATTAGACCGGTCGTGTGTAGCATGATCAGATGCCCCGGTATCAAACATTGATGATGACGGAAATTGAGACGAGCTTGCCATTGACGCATTCACAGTGGGGTTCGTAGAAACATTAATGTTGTAGTCTTGTAAGAAACGTGCTAGCTTCCGGCAGGCTTTAGTGTCATGACCTGGAATGTTACAAAAATGACAGAAAAAGTTATTTCGGTTAGTTCGAAAATGATTCGTGTGTCCACTGTTGTGTTGGTGGGTTGTGCCACTGTTAGAGTTGTGAGATGGAGTATTCCTTGGCCCAAATGAGTTGGGTCTACTAGTGTTTCTGGCTGCAGGGGAAGACCTCTGGAAGGGTCTGGATCCTTGTCGTTGAGTGCTGTTAACGGTAGTAACCAGAGGTGTGGGGTTGGCGGCTTGTAGCGATCTCTCATGATCGACTAGTTTCTCATAGAAATCAGAGAAGGTTATTGGAGTGTCACGGATCTTCAAGGCTGCAGAGATCTCTTTGTAGTCGTCACCAAGATGAGTGATGACGTGAACGATGAGATCGTCGTCATCAACCGGCTTCTGGGCCAAGGCTAATTCGTCGGCTATTGCTTTCATCTCATTGAGGTATTCTGCAACAGGTTTGTTACCCTTACTGTGTGTTGCAAGTTTGGATCGGAGAGAGATGATCCGGGACCGCGAGACTCCTGCGTAGCTCTCTGTGAGGCGTTTGAAAAGCTCATTGGATGTGTTAGCAGAGGAGACGATTGGTTGAATCGTATCCGAACAGCTTCCAAGAAGAGCTCCGAGGAGGATCTGATCTTGGCGGAACCAGTGACGGTAATCGGGGTTGGGTTTGTCATTAAGAGTTTGTGGTGGTGCTTTGGTTCGGTCATCGACATATTGCTCGAGTTCGAAGCCCGTGAGGGTAGACAGTACTTGCTTACGCCATGAGGGGAAATTATTGGCTGTGAGTTTGATTGGAAAATTGGTATGGGTGGATAGCTCGATGATCTTAGAGGAAGATGACATGGTGAAGATGGTTGGGTGAGAAAAAAGAAAAGGAGGAATAAAAGGTGTAGAACGGATCGAAACTCAGAGGAGTTGAAAAAGCTCTGATTACCATATAAAACTTCAATGTTTTGGTGTATTGAATTGATGCAAAACTGATAATTACAAGGTCTAATATAGACCATATTACGTAGGGAAAGAGCTACAATTATGGCTCACCATTATTACAATTATATACTTTCTAAATAAACATGTGGCTGAGAATATTCGGTAGTAATGATGAGATATTCTTTATGATTTGGTAATATTCCTTATATCTTCATCCCACGAAGCAAGCATGGAAACTATTGGCAACCACCTACTCGTCACCATCTTGTGGTCATATTAAGCAATTGAAACATCGTCTCCATCAAATCTCCAAAACAAAAACAGTGGTGGATGAATTATCTATATTAGACAAAAAGATGGATCATGAAGATGTTATTGATGTTGTTTTAAATGGTCTTGACCAGTCCACATACAATCCAATTCTTGATGCCATCTTTGCTCGTGACAATCCAATCCCATTCTATGAATTGCATGAAAAGCTTATCAACTATATATGAGCTCTCCCTAGCATAACAACTTACCACCACTAGAATCCGTTAGCCGGCATCGGTTTTTTATGCCCAAAATCGCAACAACAATAACAAGTCGATCATGGAGCACCAAACAAACTAACCACTCTGTTGGACTTCTTTCCACCCCATCACCCCATATTGTTGGAAACACAACCTTTCGTGGGTAAGTTCTAGTGGTGCTATCAAAAAGGTCAAACTCTTGCCTCTTTCTCAATTTTCAAACAGGTAAATCCATCGATCTCTAGCTATTCCTCTTTTTACTTGATCTCCACAGGTAAAAAAACCCAAGTTCACATAATGCAATCTTTAACAAATCCTACTACAAACTGGTTATTTGACTTTGGAGCTTCTCACCATGTCACAAATGACCTGAATAACCTCTCTCAGCGTTCCCCGTATGATGGAACCAGAGAACTCGTCATCGGTGATGGTTCGTGTTTACAAATTACTCATATTGGCTTTGTTATTATTCACACTTCACACACACCTTTGGTCCTTAAAAGTTTCCTATGTGTGCCTTCTTTATTTCATAACATCATATCTATTTCCCGGTTATGTAATGATAACAATTTTCTAATTGATTTCTACTCGATCTTTTGTTTTTCTTATAAAGGATCGAACCTCGATAACCCCATTGTTCCGAGGCATGGCAACACAAGGAATGTATGAGCTACGCCCCTGCTCTCCACACAAACTTCACCCTCATTCCACCCCGTGCATTTTTATCGGATATTCATCAACTCAAAGTGCTTACTATACACTTGACCCGATTATCTTTAAAATCTATTCTTCTCGGATGTTTTCTTCATTGAGAATGATTTTTCGTATGAAAAACTCACTGGATCTAATCATTCTCCTTCTCTCAATCACACTGATTGGTTCCCTATATCCTTTCCACTCTCCTACTAATCACCCTCAAATAGCTCCAAATCAATTAATTCGATCCTCCACTCCTTGTGTTGACCAACCCCTACTATCCTTTACTCCATCACCACAATTTAATCAATCCTCCTTAACTCATTTCCTAACACCTAATAATCTAATATATCAACCTCTTCTGTTGACCAAACTACATCACCATTCTCCTCACCTGTTACTCACACGCCATCCATATCTTCCACAACCACCTCACCTAACATTAATTATATAAGTTCCTCTTCCCTTACTGATCCATCTCTCAATACAAATACCCAACCTTTAAATTCCCTTACTTCAAAACCTAACACCCAACACCCATCCATAACCCAAGCCCAACACCCGCTACCACGTACAACGCTTAATACCTTCTCTACACAAATACCACCTCCGCTGCACTAGAAGTCTAACCATTACCCATGCCTAGCTTAAAACATCCCACTTGGCATCAAGCCATGCAGGCTGAGTTTGATATTTTCGAGCGCAACAAAACATGGACTCTCCTAATCTCGTAGGATGCAAATGGGTTTGTCGCATCAAGTATGATCAATTGGATGGATCAGTTGAGCGATTAAAAGCCCGATTGGTTTCTAAAGGCTTCCATCAACGACCCGACATAGATTATGTTGAGACTTTTAGTTCCGTCATCAAATCCGCTACACTTCGTCCGTCTTGTTATTTCTATAGCCGTCTCCCAAAATGTCCCCTACAACAACTAGACATTACACCGCCTTCTTGCAAGGTACCTTGAATGAAGATGTATATATAGTACAACCTCCAGGTTTTGTAAACCTTACTTTTCCAAATCATGTTTGCAAGCTCAATAAAGCCATCTATGGCCTTCGTCAAGCATCTCGTGCATGGCACGATGAACTAATATCATACCTTATATCTCAAGGATTCAAACCAACCATTGCTGACTCGTATTTTTTCACTCTTACAATTGGTTCTTCTTTTATTTTTGTCCTTGTATACGTTGGTGATATTATCATTACCAGTCCTTCTCCCACTCTCCTAGAAATTCATTCATCTTATTGCAACAAAATTCTCTCTTAAATATCTAGGCCATCTCTTATATTTCCTTAGTTTTAAAGTGATTCTTTACTCCCATGGCATTTTGCTTGCTTTCTAATATATATATATATATATGTATATATATACACACACATATGACCTTCACAAATCTAAAATGAATGATTGTAAACTCATTAGCACACTGATTTCATGTTCGGAATATTTAACGCTACTTGGAGGGACACCTCACTCTTCTCTTATAGAATATTGGACCCTAGTCGGTGCACTACAATACCTCACCCTTACACTCCCGGACATCTCCTTCACTATTAAACGTGTATGTCACACCCATAATTTTCACAAACGAGGTATTACCGTTAGACGTGCGACATACCAGGATCTCAGTTACTAGTTACACTAAACGACACATTAATTACAAAACATAGTTGCTCGTTAACATTTGAAGTTCCAAAAAGTAGAGTTAATAATGTAAACATGAAAGTAATTACGGAAACATAAATACTCCTAAAACAAATGGCGCAAACACGCGCAAGTCAAAATACAGTAAAGTTTAATGTAAATAAACTACTAGACCAGTTTAAATGTAAATAATGTAGATATGAAATGAATGTTGTGCTCCTAGACATGCCACACCACTGACCTATAAAAGAATACATGCTAAGATGGGTACAAAGACGAGTGAGTTCATAGATTTATCAGAAAATAGTAAGTATTAGTAATGAAATCCAGATTCAGTAATTAAAGCATAAAAGTAGGTAGCTAGTCTACAACAAGTCACTATATGTATGAATTTCATGACCCATCCATAACCCAAGCCCAACACCCGCTACCACGTACAACGCTTAATACCTTCTCTACACAAATACCACCTCCGCTGCACTAGAAGTCTAACCATTACCCATGCCTAGCTTAAAACATCCCACTTGGCATCAAGCCATGCAGGCTGAGTTTGATATTTTCGAGCGCAACAAAACATGGACTCTCCTAATCTCGTAGGATGCAAATGGGTTTGTCGCATCAAGTATCAATTGGATGGATCAGTTGAGCGATTAAAAGCCCGATTGGTTTCTAAAGGCTTCCATCAACGACCCGACATAGATTATGTTGAGACTTTTAGTTCCGTCATCAAATCCGCTACACTTCGTCTTGTTATTTCTATAGCCGTCTCCCAAAATGTCCCCTACAACAACTAGACATTAACACCGCCTTCTTGCAAGGTACCTTGAATGAAGATGTATATATATATAGTACAACCTCCAGGTTTTGTAAACCTTACTTTTCCAAATCATGTTTGCAAGCTCAATAAAGCCATCTATGGCCTTCGTCAAGCATCTCGTGCACGGCACGATGAACTAATTATTAGAAGTGATAATATTTTATCTATTATTAGTTTGATTTGTATCCTAAAATAAAGGATTAGTTGGTTAGGGATACATCTCTATATATTGATCCTTTTGTAATTTGAATAAAAACATGAAAATCCTATTCTCCTTTATGGTAATCAGAGCCTAAAACAATCAATTTTTTTCTCTTCTCTTTGGCCGCCACTAGGGTTCCCACGAACCAGCCATGGCCGAGGAAGATGATTCAAACAGAACCACCACCAACAAAACACCCCTCCATCCCGCCTATTCAGTTCAAAATATCAACACCAAAATCAAAACCCTTGATGGCAAGAAAGTAACGTACAATGCCTGGGTTAAACTCTTCAAACTTCATCTCCGTGCTTACAAAGCCCTCTCTCATATCGATGGCACCAAACCACCTTTAGAAGCAGACCCAACGTATCCCGACTGGCTAGAACGTGGTGCGTTAATCATCCAATGGATTTGCAACACCATATCTGACGACTTGCTGGCCCGAATACTTGAAGATGACGTTATTGCCTCAACCGCAAGAGAAGCATGGCTCAAAATACAAGATGTCTTCGTTAACAATAAACATGCTCGGGCCGCCACGTTAGAACAAAAGTTCACCAACACCACCCTTCAATCTTGTTCCTCGTTCGATGATTATTGTAACACACTCAAAGACATTGCGGGCCAATTGTCTGACGTCGACCAACCTGTCACAGAAAGTCGACTAGTCATTCAAATGGTTCGAGGCTTACCTCCAGAATATGACACGGTTGCTGCCATGATTAATCAAAATCGTCCCACCTGGGATGACGCACGAGGGATGATTGAATCTGAACAACAACGTCAAGCAGCAAGATCCGGACCCCATCGTGACTCGGTTCTCATTCACACTCCGGCAGCATCAGGTTCGAACACCACCAACACCCCTTCCGCAACAGATCTTGGCCGCTCACCCTACCCCAACGGTTACAGGGGACGTAACTATGATCCCATTAAAGCAGCAAGAGGTCGGGTCAGTCAAACCGGGGTGGCAGAGGCTCGAACAAGGGAGGTTTCAACGGAGGTAGAGGAATCATCGGCGGCGGCAGGGGAGGCCCCTGGCTCGGTCCACAGCAATCATTTGCTCCATCGGGCCATCCTCAATTTGCTTCCCCAGGCCCAAACCAACATCATCAACAACACAACAACTCACCACACTACAATTACCACGCCCAACAAAACTGGACACCACAACCTACACCATACCCAAGTTACCCAGCCCAATACAATCATCAGGCCCACGTCGCTGCCAATCAGACTCCCTATCCTGGCCCAACAGGCTACGGCCCAACACACAATAATGCCCTCAACCTCCAGGATCTTGGTACTGCCCTTTCCAACGTAACTGCAAGTTACAATGACCCGCAATGGTACATGGATACGGGAGCCACATCTCACATCACTGCTGATCCAGTTAAAATCACTAATCCTAGTTCTTTATCTACAAATCCTATTTTTGTCGGAAATGGACAACGATTACCGATTCACGGATCCGGAAATGGCTTTATTAAACACCCTCATAAAACATACAAACTTAACCATATAATTCACTCACCCAACATCATCAAAGACCTAATATCCGTCCGACAATTTACTATTGATAATCAAGTAAAAGTAGAATTTGATCCCTTTGGTTTTACTTTGAAGGATCTCAAGGATGGACACCACCTTTCCCGTCACAATAGCTTTGGTGATCTTTACCCGTTCTCTCAACCCACCTACACTTTGCTATCTTCATCAACTCCAACACCGTGGCACGATCGCCTTGGACACCCGGGAGAAACTACTATCAAGTTTTTACGTCGTTATTTGTTTGATTTTTGCAATAAAACTCATGTTTGTTCATCTTGTCAATTTGCTAATAGTAAACGTTTGCCTTTTATGGATTCTTTATCTAGTACTTTGCAACCGTTTAACATTATTCATTGTGATCTTTGGACTTCACCAATTTTGAGCCATTCAGGTTATAAATATTACATGGTTTTGATTGATAATTATACTCACTATGTTTGGGTTTATCCTTTGAAATACAAATCCGACACTTTTACATCTTTTACCAAATTTCATAAATTGATAAACACTCAATTTCAAAAATCAATCAAAACCTTTCAATGTGATTTAGGAGGAGAATTTGATAACAATAACTTTAAAAATTTTGCTAATCAAAACGGCCTCCTTTTTTCGGTTCTCATGTCCTCAAACATCTCAACAAAATGGTCGTTCGGAACGTATGATACGTCGTCTCAACGATATCATTCGTGCTCTCCTTTTTCACGCTCACCTTCCTCCACAATTTTGGGTTGAAGCTCTTCACACCGCCACTTACTTACATAACATTCTACCCACCAAACGTCTCCATTTTCAAACCCCCGCTTTTGCCCTCTATTTGAGACAACCAACGTACGACCATCTTCGGGTCTTCGGGTGTGCATGTTATCCTAACATGTCCGCCACCCAAGACCACAAACTCTCACCTAGATCAACTCGGTGCATTTTTTTGGGGTATCCTTCAGATTTTCGTGGTTATAGATGTTACGACCCCGTCACCGGTAAAGTCCACTTATCTAGACATGTAATTTTTGATGAACAACTCTTTCCCTTTCAAGACTATCATCCCACCAATTCATATACTTTTCTTGATGAGGATAGCAATCACCCTTCACCATACTTTGACCATGTTTTTCCAACAAATAACCCACCCACCAATTCCCAAACAAACACAACACCTACCCAAACAAACCCCTCGGCCGAACATAACCCACCCAATACCAACAGTAGCCAACCCCACTCACCCTCCATTTTACAACCTACCACTCCACCATCCCCACCACCCCCAAATTCTAATCCGCATCCTCCCAACACACCTCCTGCACCATCGCAAACACCCATTCCCAACCAACACACCATGCAAACTCGAGCCAAAGCCGGTATTCACAAACCAAACCCTAAATACACATGTACTGTCACCTCCAACATCTCTCCTATACCCATAAATTATAATAAAGCCTTAACGGATCCTAATTGGCTTCGTGCCATGAACGACGAATTTAGTGCTTTGCAGGTAAACGATACATGGGAGCTAGTGCCACGACCTCACGATCAGCCCGTGATTCGGGCCATGTGGTTATTTCTCCATAAGTTCAAAGCAGATGGCACTTTAGACAGGTACAAAGCAAGGCTCATGTGCAATGGGAAATCACAAACTATTGGTATTGATTGCATGGAAACCTTTAGCCCTGTTGTCAAACCCGCTACTATTCGCACTGTGTTATCACTTGCGGTTTCCCGGAATTGGCCGATTCATCAACTTGACGTTAAGAATGCCTTTCTTCATGGGACACTTCAAGAAACTGTATATATGAACCAACCACCAGGGTTTGTCAATCAACATCTCCCGAATCATGTGTGCAAATTGAAGAAATCATTATATGGGCTTAAACAAGCCCCACGAGCATGGTACACCAGATTCTCGGCCTTCATCTTATCATTAGGATTTAAAAATAGCGTATGTGATACTTCTCTATTCATCTATCATCATGGAGATGATCTTGCCTATCTTCTCCTCTATGTAGATGACATTGTTCTCACTGCGAATCAACCTCGGGTTTTATCACATATCATTTCACGCCTGTCTGATGAGTTTGCCATGAGTGACCTGGGTTCTTTACATCATTTTCTTGGGATAACTATTGCGCGGGATCACAATTCATTGTTTCTTTCTCAAGAACAGTATGCTCGGGATATCTTGCATCGAGCAAATATGACGTCATGCAAGCCCTGTAACACCCCTGTTGATACAAGTACCAAATTGAGTGCCAATGAAGGTGAACCTATGGCCGACGGCTCACTGTATCGAAGTCTAGCCAGGGCTCTTCAATACTTAACCATTACGAGACCCGATATTTCTTATGCCGTGCAACAAATCTGCTTGTTCATGCATGCACCAAGGGATCCTCATTTCACGTATTTGAAGCGTGTGCTTCGATACGTTCAAGGTACTTTACATTTGGGTCTTCGTCTCTCGGCATCACCAAATCATTCTTTGGTGGCTTACTCCGATGCAGATTGGGGGGATGTCCGGATACACGTCGATCTACATCCGGGTATTGTATTTTCCTTGGTGACAACCTTAAAACGGCAGCCAACAATCTCTAGATCCAGTGCAGAAGCAGAGTACCGGGCTGTTGCGAATGCAGTGGAGGAATCAACTTGGATTCGTAATCTCCTTGTGGAATTACGGGTCCCTATTCAAAAGGCCACTTTGGTTTATTGTGATAATATTTCTGCTATTTATTTGTCCGGGAATCCAGTTCAACATCAAAGAACTAAGCATGTGGAGATGGATATACATTTTGTGAGGGAAAAGGTTCAAATCGGCCACATACGAGTCCTGCATGTTCCTTCAGCTTTACAAAATGCAGATATTTTCACAAAGGGACTTCCGCGTTACTTATTTGAGGCTTTTCGATCCAGTTTGAACGTCTCTTCATATCAACGTTCCAACTGAGGGGGAATATTAGAAGTGATAATATTTTATCTATTATTAGTTTGATTTGTATCCTAAAATAAAGGATTAGTTGGTTAGGGATACATCTCTATATATTGATCATTTTGTAATTTGAATAAAAACATGAAAATCCTATTCTCCTTTACTAATATCATACCTTATATCTCAAGGATTCAAACCAACCATTGCTGACTCGTCTTTTTCACTCTTACAATTGGTTCTTCTTTTATTTTTGTCCTTGTATACGTTGGTGATATTATCATTACCAGTCCTTCTCCCACTCTCCTAGAAATTCATTCATCTTATTGCAACAAATTCTCTCTTAAATATCTAGGCCATCTCTTATATTTCCTTAGTTTTAAAGTGATTCCTTACTCCCATGGCATTTTGCTTGCTTTCTAATATATATATATATATATATATATATGTATATATATACACACACATATGACCTTCACAAATCTAAAATGAATGATTGTAAACTCATTAGCACACTGATTTCATGTTCGGAATATTTAACGCTACTTGGAGGGACACCTCACTCTTCTCTTATAGAATATTGGACCATAGTCGGTGCACTACAATACCTCACCCTTACACTCCCGGACATCTCCTTCACTATTAAACGTTTATGTCACACCCATAATTTTCACAAACGAGGTATTACCGTTAGACGTGCGACATACCAGGGTCTCAGTTACTAGTTACACTAAACGACACATTAATTACAAAACATAGTTGCTCGTTAACATTTGAAGTTCCAAAAAGTAGAGTTAATAATGTAAACATGAAAGTAATTACGGAAACATAAATACTCCTAAAACAAATGGCGCAAACACGCGCAAGTCAAATACAGTAAAGTTTAATGTAAATAAACTACTAGACCAGTTTAAATGTAAATAATGTAGATATGAAATGAATGTTGTGCTCCTAGACATGCCACACCACTGACCTATAAAAGAATACATGCTAAGATGGGTACAAAGACGAGTGAGTTCATAGATTTATCAGAAAATAGTAAGTATTAGTAATGAAATCCAGATTCAGTAATTAAAGCATAAAAGTAGGTAGCTAGTCTACAACAAGTCACCATATGTATGAATTTCAAGACCGAGCTGACAATGATAATATAATGAATGCCCCGACTGAGAACACCAGACCATAGCACAGTAAAACAGGCTAACCATTCACCCGTTTAACCTCCAGTCAAGCTAGCGCGACTAGCCGGGCGTGGTTTGTCAAACCCAGTAGATCTACTAACAATCACCACGCAAATACCATATTAATGGTCCAAATAAGGCGTATTGGTATCACAATAGTACACAAGTATACGTAGTATTACTGATCTAAAGTATCGTACAGTTTATGAAAAACATGTTTCTCTCCCCCTAAAAAAATGTATAGTATGAAAGTGAGGATGTAAACTCATCTTGAATGCACAACAGTTCAATAATGCAAGTAGAATAATTAGGTTAACGAACAACCTGAATTATACGGTTTCGTGAACACGGCTCGGTTACGGTGTCGGTTATCAATATATCCGCATTACAAGCATAGACAAACACCAAACACATAAAATGTATTTGCATTATACACACCATATATATAATACCTAGTTTTACATTCCCACATATATATTATATATAATACACAACCACATATAACATCCACCCATAACATGTACTCACCATTGATAATCAAGACACATACTATGCATGCACTAACATATATAATAACACATATATACGCATACTCCAATGTATGAATCACAACCTATATCCAAATGCACAAATATAATACGAACAACAATCCTTCAAACACACAACCGATGCACACACTAAAACTAATTTACATCACACTTATATACATACTCATGAAGCAACATACATACATGTGCACATCTACCTCCTTTTGCCTAAGCTTAGCACACCCTTCATACATATATACTACTGTACACGCACGCATACATACATGTCCATACCCATAACATCACCACAAGCACCCATCATGCAAAGTACACACACCCGAACACACGTACATGCATAAATACCCCCTCGGTCCACACACTCACACACTTAAACAAACATAACTCATGGCCACATTCACGCACCCACAATATAAAACACCCATATATATATAATCGGATCACATACATACACATCAACAACATACCTGCAAACACTACCCAAAGAACACACACAAACGGGCATCAAAACAGCCACAATAACTGGGATGAACATAAGGTATGCAGACACCCAACAATCGTACATTCGTATATACGCACACCCACATAGCTACTCTACCCGCACGAGTGCATAAAACCAACCAGAACATCGCCTGAACGATTATACACGTACATACATACACACGAGACACAACAACATATAGTCATACACACACATGACCTATCCGGCCAGATCATCTCACGACACAACAAGAACACCCATCACAAACCGAACACGTTTGCACGCAGAAACACGAGATCAACGTAGTATCACAACCGAAACCGTAGCCGCGACCAACCCTTAAAACGAATGAAGCAACGCACCGCGTAGGTTATCTCGGTTTGGTCTTGCGGTTTTCGGTGGAGAAAGGTGTTGCCGGAGGGTTGCACGGTGCCACCGAAGGGTTGCACGAGTGTCAGGGAAGAAAGCTGTCGATTAGGGTTCTGTGGATGGTTTCGGTTGAAGGGTGGCCGAAAGAGGGAGAGGGTTATGGGGAATCAGTGTGGGGGTTGGGGGGGGGGGGGTAGGGTGTTTAAAGAATTTTAGCTTTGTAAAATGTCACCTCTAATCCCTCCATTTTATCTATTTTGGATATTGCATCAATTTAATTAGTTTACTTATTTAATTCAGAATTTAATAATAAGCTTGATCTATTTTGAAGTATCAAAGAGAGGTTATATAACGATAACGTTGTTAACCTGAAAACTCGAGTTGTCACAGGTCATCTCAATTCATGCATACTCCTTCATCGCTCCATTGGGCAGCCCTAAAGCGTTTGCTACAGTACCTACATGGAACAACACACCTTGGGATCTTATTAATTAAGGCACAACTCCCTTCTTAATCTTCATGCATTTATTGATGCGTATTGAACAGGATATAAAGGCAACTATAGAAGTACTACCGGCTATGTAGTGTACATCAAGTCTAATCCTATATCATGGAGTTCAAAATGACAAAGCATCTTAGCTAGAAGTTCCACCAAGGCTGAATTCAGAGCAATATCTTCAACAACAACCGTGGTACAATGGCTCCAATCTTTACTCACTGAACTTGGTTTCAACTCATCAATCATACCTACCATATACCGTGACAACCTGAGTGCAACAACATACTCCGCCAATCTTGTTTTTCACTCTCTCATGAAGCAGTTGGCCTTAAACTTTCATTTTGTTAGAGAAAAAGGTACAAGCTGGCTCTCTGCGGGTCTCACACATTGTTGGAGACGATCAACTCGCCGATGTCCTCTTCATTCCTAGGGTGCCACATAAGATCATCAAGTTGCTATATATTGATGATGCCATTTTGGCTGATTGTGGTGGCATGTTATGGAGTAAGAAAATCTCATACTTATTGTTGTTTTGTATTAAAGTTTTAAGTTGGATTAAAATCTAGACTGATTTTGTGATATGTGATAATCATCTGATTCTTTAATAGATATTTTTTAATTTGTTATTAAATGTATATGTAATGTATACTTCAATTATACTGTTGAATGTTACGTCATCTAGCTAGTAGCAAACTTATGTTAGAAGTATAATGTGTTTGTACACTCATGAATGTGGAAAATTTTTTAAATTGAGTCCAAGATTATGCATTGAGTACCCAAAATACGTTGCCTATATATAGAGAGACTATTGTTGTACTAGCGAACATAGAAACTTTTTATTGTGAAACGTAGTTATGTTTCTGCCATTGTTAGAGATAAAATTTGTGTTCATCAATAAATAATAATAAATAAATGTTTTTATTGATTTTGTGCGCAAAGTTTATGTCTCACGTAGTTATATCTTAAACTTGTCAAATGTTGTAATTTTCATAGTATGAATGCGGATTGTTTTAATAGACTAAATTCCAAGAAAACACACTACATCTGTCACGTAGACATTTAAATGGTAATCAACAGTGACAATAATCTGTTTGTAAAATTAGTATTAACCTCTTTATAAGAACACACTATAGCCAGTAGCCACTTAATATATGTATTTAGTAGTCTATGTTAACGAACTAAAATATTTGAAGTAAATACGCACCATTTGGATCTTTGCGTCAACCCATGGGCCAAAGTCATTCATTCCAAGGTGAACTTATGACCCAACCTAACGGCCTAAACCAGCCATGCCAAGGATAACCTTACGTAGGAAATAGTCCATTTTTATTACTAATTAATAAAATAATAATAATACTATTGATGAGAAATATAAAATTATATTACCGTATACAAACTGAATGTATAAAATAACTTAATTTACATGAATCGAAACCAATGGAAGGAACTAAAATGACTCTTTGTTCACTTGAATCTTGTAACCCCAAAGTTTCTTCATAACTACTCTCTGTCTGTACCCTCAAGGAACCAACACTTGAGTAGTGTTTGAGGATTTTTATTCAACAAATATCCCTTAAAACAGATTTCACGTCTTTATTTAGACGAACGCGTCTGTCTCACGGGGTACAACAACCAAAACAATATTGTACTGCCGAAGATGTATTCGTACCCAAGGTAACAAGGGATACAAATGTGTCTTTAAGACATCCACAATTATAAATCTACACCCGTGTATCGTATAGCAGTATACGAGATATATAGGGTCAAAGACATTGAAAATGATGAAAATTCAAGAGGTGATGTCAGAAGGCTATACATCCCATATAGCCCCATGCAACCCCCCATACGACACATATAAATCTATTACGACGCGTATAGCAAATTTCAACATTGATTACCGGAAAAATTCAAGGGATTGTTAGAGGGGTTATACACACTATATATGGCTATATGACCCCTCCCCCATATACGACTCGTATAAAGCTATACGACCTGTATAATTATCTGGGATGTTGATTTATAATTAGGAGGGTGTCCCAATAAGCGGATCTTTGTATATGTCGCATTTGCATTAAATGCAATTACTTTTAATATAAATTGATAACAAGAATTAAAATTGCAATTTTTTTCATACTGTATTTTGAAATATTTTATGAATATGTTTAAAATAAGAACAATATATGAAAAGTATAATAATTTTTATCACAGTATGAAAAAAATCTGCCAAATTTTATCTAACTTGTATAATATCATCTATAAGTAAAATAATACAAGAATACAAAAATTAATTTTATACTTGTTGATTACATACAATGAAACTTGTTTCGTTCGTGGTTAAATATATATAAATAAATATTTATACTTCATTCTGAAAGTAACGAAATTGATTGTCATGAACATATATATGTGTGTGTATATATGTATATATATAACATTAAATGCAGGTAGGTTGTATACGTTTGTAAGGGGCTGTTTGGCAGTCTCTTAATCAGCCTCTTAATGGTTCAGATGTCTGTATGATTCAGCACTTAATGGTTCAGACTGTTTGTTTCACGAGCAACTGTCTGAATGGTTAAGACATTTGCCTCTGAATGGTTAAGCATTATACTAATGCTGAATGGTTAGGAGGTTTAATGCTAAATGGTTAAGACCTCTTATATGAATTGGTCAGACATTTGTCTTTGAATAGTTAAGCGATATACAAGCTCTTAATGATTCAGACCTCTTAATGGTTCAGCACTTAATGGTTCAGATCTTTTATTGGTTCAGCACTTAATCATTCAGATGTTGTCAAACAGCCCCTAAGTATGGATATATTTTATATTAAATAATTTATACTTTTACATACATTTATTTTCTTTTCTTTTCTAAAACAATAATAGAATATGACTTTACCTAAACCAAAGCAAAATATTGATAAAATATTGAATGATTCTCATTTTGTTTGATATTAGTTGATAAAATCGTGCTGCATCTTTATCTATACTAATAGAATAAAATAAAATTTTATCAGTTCTTATTTCCTCATATTTTTCTTGTCATATGTCATTTTTTTCATATAGTTATTGTCGTATGTCACTAGCATAAAAATATAATCATAATAAATGCTAAAAATATTCTTTCCCATTCATAAATATATTTTTATTTAAAGAATGTAATTTAATAAAATAAATGTTTAATCAACATTTTTAAAGAAAACCTTTTTAACATCAAAATTTTAAAAAATATTGTAATTACTTTATTAGTTAAGGTAACTTGATTATACGTAATTCGAATCATATCTTATCGAAAAATTTATTTTATTATTTTTAAAATTAATTACTAACTACTAATTTAATATTCTAATTCAACTAGTGCAGAACACAAGTTTCTAAACTAGTTTATTAAGAAAATAAATAATTATAATCTTAAAAACCTCCCTTATCTTTTACTATATTAAAAACAAAGTAATAACAACGAAATTGACCCACGTAATTGAATGTTGACTATCTTAATTACTAGGTTAGATACTTGTATATTAGACGGGTTAAAATAAAAAAGTTATATAATAAATTATATATAATCTAATATATGTTATAAATAACCTATCCATATATAACATAAGATTTAAGAATAAACAATATTATAAAAAGAAAAAAAGATTTTGTTATTCATAAATATACATAAACCTCTTTATATATCTTTTTAAGTATTTTAGTTTTGATAATGATAGATACAAATTAAACTATATTTTAAAAAAATTAAGTCTTATTAAAGTATTTTAATAAAATATTATTTATTTATAGAAATAAATTATATTGTTTACTATAATATTAAATAAGAGTTATTAAGAAAACTCTTTTAAAATCAAGTTTTTTAACAAAATTACAAGTTTATTGTGATTGTGACACATGGACAGTCTAAAATGGAGATAATGTGTACACTGTAAAAAGTACTCATGTGACTGATAGTTATTTTGTTTATGAGAGTAGATGTTTTAAATTTGAGTAAATTATAGATAAGGACCTTTATCTTTGTAACTAATTTTATTTTTTAATATTTTTTTATTAATTACACTAGACAACCTTTATGTACATGGTTTGTTTTATTGGTCTTTTAGCCTAATGCTCATTAGTTTGCGTCGACAAGTAGCATCTCAAAAAAATTTTTATAGAGAAAAAAATTATTAATTTAAATTGAAAGAATGATGCATGAAACAAAACTGAGAAATTATATAACGAAAGGAGAATGTGATTTTAAAAAGTGTTCAAAATCATTTTAATTAATATATGTACATTGATTTAGGCGGGATAACCAACTTAAGAATGCACAGGTCACGCTATGAATAGACTATCTTTAATAAACTCATATATTAAACGGGTTGAATATATTAAATATTAAATAGAATAATACTTTTTTAATTTTAAAATAATATTTCAAGAAAAGATATCATTAAAATTAAGTATGAGTAAGGACTATATACAAATAATAAAATAATAATATCAACTTTTTAAAAATTTTATTTTAAATTAATAATTTTTTTACTCTATACAATCAATCGGTCAAAATTTTCCAATATTAATTTTGATATTAACGGATCCATAAATTAATTGACGTATTAGGAAGAAATATTAAAGGTAAAATGTTGAGATCGACAAATAGCACCTCAAAAAATTAAAAATTTTTGTAATTACTTTTCTTTAAAGATAGTTTTATAAAAAATTAAATTATTGTAACATATGATTTATATTGATAATAAACTTAATAAATTCAAGCTGCAACATAATGCAAAATTATAATAATACGTATTAGTAATTTATAAATTGATTCATAACAATAACATTAGCATTGATAAGTATTTCAAACACATAACCAAAACATAATTGTTCCAACTCATAAATGCAAGATAATACAAAATAAAAAAATATTAACCATCTAAATTAAACTTATCGTTGCCCTGTGCAAGTTTTGTAATTATGTACCGTGTGACATACTTATTAGATGTATAACATAGTTACAATCATTTATTTTAGAGTAAATTGTCATTTTCGTCCCTGTGGTTTGGTGAAAATTGCCACTTTAATCCAATAGTTTGTTTTTTCGCATCTGGGTCCCTGTGGTTTTCAAATCTTGTCATATTCATCCAGTCCGTTAACTCCATCCAAAATTTCCGTTAAATGTAGGGGTATATTGGTCATTTTACATATATGTTTTTATTTTTATTTTTAAACCTGATTTAATATATACTCTTTAAATATATTGCTATTTTAGTCCCTGTGGTTTGAGCGTATTTGCTAATTTAGTCCAAAAATAACCACCACACCACTACCCGTCACAAGAACCACCGAACCACCGCCACCACCCCATCACAAAGCCACCAACACCACACCAGAGCGCCCACCACCACCACGCACATCGGATCGTCGCTACCATGTAAACCCTAAAAATCGACAATCAATATTGGACTTGTAACATACCACTTCGAAAATGCATATCAAACCCTACTAATACCTCTACAATACTCGTTTTCAAGGGTTCCATATACGTTTTCGAAGGGGTTTGTTATAAGTTTAAGATTAACGGTTGGTTTCTAGGGTCCACATGGTGGTGGTGATCTAGTATGTGATGGTGGAGATCTAATGTGTGATGGTGGGGATCTAATGTGTGGTGGTGGTGCCCGTCTGGTATGGTGTTGGTGGTTTTATGATAGGGTGGTGGTGATGATTTGGTGGTTCTGATGGAGTGGTGGTGGTTTTGTCGTGGTGGTGGTGTGGTGTGTAAATACGAGGTCCAACTCTGGATGGTTCTGGTCTTGTTGAACTTCGATCCACCGATGCTCTCTGAAGCTTCACACCTACGCATAATGAAAACAACACCAGTTAAGGTGGTGGTGCCCGTCTCGTGTGCTGATTTACAGTGATTATTCCCCGGCAAATCCATTACCTTTTATGTTCTCCGACCGTTACTGAATTATCGGTTATGATTGGGGTGATTCTGATGTAATTAAATGCGGGGCACGTGTCCTGCTGGCTTACCCATTCCTCCCGCATGGGCCGGGCTTTCGAGTTCTGGTACTCGGTCTTGTGTGGGTTATTTGTACCCTACGTCTATATGGTGGTTCCATCACAGGTGGTGGTGATATGGTGTTTTATGCCAAGGTGGTAGGATTTTTGGACTGAATTGACAAACATGTCCAAACCACAGGGACTAAAATAGCAATTTGTTTAAAGGGGATATATTAAATGGGGTTTAAAAAAATTGAAAAATAAAACATATATGTAAAATGACCAATATACCCTTCATTTAACGGAGAATGTTGGATGGAGTTAACGAACTGGATGAATATGACAAGATTTGTAAACCACAGGGACCCAGATGCGAAAAAATAAGCTATTGGATGAAAGTGACAATTTTCACCAAACCACAGGGACGAAAATGGCAATTTACTCTTTATTTTAAATTAGCTTATGTGTTTTTACTAACACATATTTTTTAGCATCTTAACGTTCGATTAGATACTGGACATATATTAACAACTTCCTTGCTTTATTAGATGTATAAAATAGTTACAATCATTTATTTTAATATCAATTTTTTTAAAAATGCATAATATTATTTTAAAATATTTTTTTGAAGTAAAATTTTTATAAACCATAAATAATTAAAAATGAGAGTTAGAGTAAGGAAAACTTTAAAAATGAATTTAATGGTTTGTTTTATAACCAAAAGTTTAATTAATTGTTTGGAAAAAAACAAAAAGTTTAAAAAGTTGATATTATTATTTTATTATTTATACATAGTCCTTACTCATACTTAATTTTAGTGATATATTTTCTTGAAATATTATTTTATAATTAATAAAACTTTATTCTATTTAATATTTAATATTCAACCCATGTAATATATGAGTTTATTAAAGCTAGTCTATTCTAATAAACTAAGTTTTTTGGGACACATGGCGTGATCGGTGCATTCTCAAGTTGGTTGTCCTGCCAAAATCAATGTACATATATAAATTTAAATTAATTTGAACACTTTTTAAAATCACATTCTCCTTTCGTTATAAAAATTGCTCAGTTTTGTTTCATGCATTTTAATTTTTCCAATTTAAATTAATAAATTTTCTCTATACAATCAATCGGTCTAAAAATTTCCAATATTAATTTTGATATCATATGTTTGATTTTGTTTGAGTGATTTAGTTACTGGTAATTTATTATCTTACATACTGGTTAATTCTTTAATATATTAAATGATATGAATTTTAAATGAATAAACTAAACAACAATATATCTAAAATGTAACTCTTATGCTAGTTATTTATTAAGATTTACGAGAATATAAAATTTTAATTATATCATATTTTAAAATATATTTTTATAATTCTTAATTTTTATTTTTATCATTTTTAATTTATTAAATATCTATTATTTCTTATTTTACCAACATTTAAAACATTTAATATAAAATTTTCATAATAAATTAATATTTTTAAAAATTTAGATTTATTCCACACCATATAATACATAGATTCTAACCTAATAACATATATAATTACCCGGATGTGATATCATGAGTCGAGAGAAAACTGTCAAAGTGATATATGTAACACTCATCCTGAGGCGCATATATATTAATCATAAAACATTTGTTACTATACAAAGACAAAATATCTTACACTATCATCCAGTGATATAAACTCTAAAAAGAAAGTTGAGAAAAAACTAAGCTATATCCAAATACAAATAATTCTACCAGAACTCCCCCGACACTACTAGGGTTTTATAAATGAGTCGAGTTAAGCTGAGTCGAGCCCAAGCTCGATCTTTTTTAGGCTCGAGCACAACTCGTTTTGACTCTAGAATGCTCAAGCTTGAGCTAGACTTGTTTGTAGTGATATATTTAAAGCTCGAGCTTGACTTATCAGGTAAGTTTAAGCTTGAGAAAGGCTTGGGCTCTGCTGGTTTATTATTAAATTATTTTTTATAATAACTTCATATAGTTATAATCATACTTTTTATATTATAATATAATGTATATTATTTAATTATTTTTATCATAATCTTATATATAATGGTATTATTTGTATTAAATATGTGTAATATGTAAATAAAATTTATTAACAAAAAGTTTGTTTTGACTCGCGAGTCAGATTAAGCTTGATTTTTGAAGCTTAGACTCGAGCTCATGTAGTAAACGAGTCATAATATGAGCCGGGTTTGTTTATGCACTGCTCTAGTCAAGCTTTTTTGAACTAATTCCAAGTAGCTTGCGAACAAGCTTGGTTCGTTTACATCTCTAGACACTATCAACTACATAATTAATATTATAATTACCCCACACACTCTATGGTCTACACCTTCACATGATAGACATACGTGTCTCTTGATGACAAAAAATAAAGAAAAGAGGATAAAAAAAGACATTATCTATACTACTATATAATACACTAGCCTAACGTCCCGTGTGTTACACGGATTGAAAAAACTAAAATAACGAATATTTACAATTAGAAATTAAGAACTAATATTAATAATCTTCTAATATATAAGAATAATATAAGAATTATATATAAGGATATGAAATTTAAAGGATGCAAAATTTTTATTAAAACAACTTTTCGCTATATGAATGACACGTGGCAATAACTTCTTGAGGGTGTGCCATGTGATAACATATAACTTAAAAGCCAATAATTTATTAAAACATAAAATTGATAATTACAAACTTAGCTGCAAATATGAAGAAACATGTCAACTTAAGTTGTATTGTGATTGTATATAAAATTAAATTATAAAAAACTAATCTATTAACATTATGTTTAAAAATTTAGATTCTGTTTACCATAATTTTGATTTAAAATCATTGTATATATATTACAAAATGGCTTTCTATTTTCTCAAAATAAATTATGAGGAATACAAATAATGGTTTCCATTTTAATATTTATTTGAATATAAAATAAAAATGATATTAATTCAAACTTTAGAAACTTTTTATTTTAACGAAACAAATTAAGAGAAATTTTTGGAGTTTAAATGAGTGTTTAATATGATGACAAGTGACAATATTTATTTAAGAATTTGACATGTGTCAAAGGGTGTTTAATATGATGGCAAATGGCAAAACCCTTTTCTTTTATTATATATAAAGACTAGCTTTAGAAAACCCGTATATTACACGGGTTGAATAAATAAAATATTAATATAATAAAATTTATAAAAAATAAAATAATATTCCAAGATATGACATGACTGAATTTATGTATGAGTAAGTACTATAAGTAACAAAACAGTGATATCAACTTTTTATAACTTTGTTTTTAAACTTTTCTCAAAAAAATAACATTTTATTCTAAAACAAACCGTATAAAAATATCATTTTTTTAAATATTTCATTATCATAACTCCTAAATTAAATTATTTTTAGTTTTTAAACAATTTACTTTTTAAAAACACTAATTTCATACTATATCGTATTTTTAAAAAGTTTGATATTTTAGAAAAAATATTATTTATAAAAATTTGTTTATTTAGAAATAACATTAATAAAAAATATTTTTCTTAATTTATAAAAAAATTATTTTAATCTAAAAAAATATTAAATAATATTATTAGTAATTAATGTAATTATTTAATAGGAGAGAGAGGCGAGGAAATTTTGATTAGGAGAATTGTGGTGCTGACACATGTCATACAAAGTTACTCTTTTATTATAATAGGTAGATTTAGTAGGAAGAAATGGTAATTTTACTAAAATTATAAGACATCTAATATAATATTTTAAGTATAGAGTATAAGTGCTCTATGCAATACTTCTATTTTTATCCCTATTTAATAAACTCTTTTAATTAATACACTAGTTAATACATATTATTAATACATTATTTAATAATATTATATTATTTAATTCAATAATTTTAATATTATATTATTTTACTACTTGAAAATAATATTTAAATTTATTAAATATTATTTAAATAATTAAGTATACAACTAATATTTATAATAACTAATAGTTATATTTCTAGGGGTATTTTGGGTAGTCGATAACTTTAGTATTTATGACTACATTTTTAGTAAATGACATATTATTTAATATGTCTACAAAATATAATAATAAAAATATAATAATAAAAATATAATAATATTAATAATAACGATTATTTTTATTAGAGGGTTAACAACAACAACAATATTGTGTTAAAATTTAGTATTATATTTTTGTTATTTATTGTATCTATAACAATCTAACAATACATCTAATTCATCATGATACAATGTTCTACATTTTATAATAGTTTTTATTCAAATACTTTTAACATATTTATTTCACTTGATATCCACAACATATTAAATATCACATGTTTAATAATAGTATAATGATGATATAATAATAAATCATTAAAGCATGTGTAGTGTAAGGCCCCGATCCCAGGACGCTTACAACTGGCCATTCGTCGCTCTTAAAACATATAATTTCATTAACTTTAATAAACATTGCAGCGGAATCAGTAAAATAACTGTTCATTTTAATATATAATGCTTATGCAAGTTAATACATCGTTAATCAATTACAAAATGTAACATCCTGTATTTTTGTTCGTTTTATTTATGACATTTTATAGCATCATTAGTAAATTTTTATATATATATAAAAAAATATAACAATAATAATAATAGATAATAATAATAATAATAATAACAATAATAATAATAATAGTAATAACAATGATAATAATAATAATAATAATAATAATAATAAAAATAATAGTAATAATAATAATAATAATAATAATAATAATAATAATAATAATAATAATAATAATAATAATAATAATAATAAAACTTAGAATTAAAGTACAGGGGGTTGTTTTGCCATTTTGAAAACTTTAAACAAAAGTAATACATAAAATAATAAACTTTGGAAAGAGCAGGGACCAATATTGCAAATTCCCAAACCAAACCCCCACCCCCCCCGTTTTTCCGGTGACAATCGGCCGGAGCTCCGGCCGAGCTCCGGCAAGCCCCAAAACCCCATTTCAAACTGATTTGACCCAGATTAAACCCCCAAAACCCCTCGGCCTCATGATTCGAACCCGAACCCCAATTCAATTGGTGTTAATCACGCGTTTAACCTTTCCAAATCGAACCTCGAACCAACCGAGTCAATCACCGCAATCAAACCTTGCCTAAATCTGCATTTCAATCAAATTAATTACCCTTAATCATAGTACGCGGCTTTACCAATCAATAATCAATTTGAATTGCCAATTAACTATGCGAATATATTAACTATGGTAATTTTTCAAACGCGGATTCAAACCGAAAATGTTGAGCTCCAAACCGTGTAACCGAAACTATATATTGAAGGTTTCGGATTCGTTTTGAAGTTCCCTAACTCGCTGATCACTCAATTGCACAAGAACACTTCGCAATCGCGAAGCCCCAAACCCAAGAACACCCGAAACAAAACCGAACTCGAAATCACCTTTTATCTCATCAAAACAGGTAATTGAAACCTGTTTTCTATTCGTTTTTGATCAAGGATCAAAAGCCCTATGACGATTTAGGTGATTAACACCGAATCGAGGGTCAATTTTGATCCTGTTGAACCTAGGGTTCATTCGAAATTGGGGGAAACCGGGGAACAAAGCTTAAAAGCAAAGCAAACCAAAGTGAAACCAAGGCATTGGCCCTGGTTCACTGGTTCCTGCGTCCCCCGTCCACAAGGGAGCCCCGGGTTCGACCCCGGGCAGCCCTTTCTCCCTTTTTCTTTTTTATTTTCTGATTTTTTTCTTCTTTTCTTTATTTCTTTTTAATTATTAAACCTTTTTAAATTCTGAAAATTTCTAAAATTAATTTTATAAAATGCAGATTATTTTCTTTCTTTTGTTTAATTAATTATATGACTAATTTAAATTTTTATAAATCACTTTTGTATTTATAAATACATTTTTGTATCTTTAAAAATACAAAAGAAATGAGTAAATATAATACTTGAATATGTAAATTTATATTTTTAAATAATTTAATTATTTAAGTTACTTATACCTATATATATATATTTATATATATTTCTTTTAGTAATTAAATCACTTATTATGATTATACAATATTATAATTGTTTAGTATATATAAATATTTATATATACATTCAAACAATTTAATTGTTTAGTTACTTATATATATATATATTTATGCATAGTTCTTTTAATAGCTAAATCATTTATATTGATTATTTTACACAACATTATAATTGTTTAGTATATATATTTAGATGTATATTCAAACAATTAAATTGTTTGATTACTTATACCTATAAATATATATATATTTGTATATAGTCCCTTATAATAGCTAAATCACTTATTATAATTATTATATACAATCCTTAAAAATCGGTTCAACTTACAATTTAATCAAGTTTTATTTATTATTTCTTTTACGCGCTAACAATTGATTATACCAAGTATAATCCATTCGTTCCATTTAACCGATCACGTTATTAACATGTAATAAATACGGATAATTATTAGACCTACAATTAATCATCAAACAAATTATAACGCGCTACTTTATTTCGTTTAGGTGCGTTGTGACGTTTGTGTTGGAAATCTTATTCGCGGTTATTCTTATTACATCTACAAGTCTCCTTTATTAAACACGTGAGTTCTTATGCCCCGCTTTACGATTATTTCACATCTTTCGGGGTGAAACATGTTGCTTATACAAACTTACACATACACGCTTTGATACTTATTACACACGTGCAATTCTTTACATAGTCGTGGTTGTTTGGATATGTTAAGTATTATATGAGATGTGACATACGTGTGCAATCATTAACTATTGCTAGCCTAGCGAAGTCATAGATCTTTGGGCCTGACAAGCCTATTTGGTGCTAAAGTCGATGTATTGCCGACTCCTAGGAGCCGTATGCTTGTGCACTAGGGAACCAAATACACTTAGCTAATCATGCTTATTCATATTATTCAGTCGAGGCTTGATTGTAACTATGCATGTTCTATATACTTGCTATCTTGTGACCATTGACTAGAATTGCCACATTTTGTATACTTATTGTATTTAAAACCATGAGAATTCACCAACTAGTTAGTTGACTTTATTTTCAACATGTTTCAGGTAATATGCAAGCTTAGCGATGATTGAAGGAATGCATAAACCTAGGACCTAGGCTTAATAAAGACGATTGAATTCTTGTTTTTGTTTGATTTACTTTGAGACATTGATGTATGTGGTGATTGAAAACAATTGATTAATGGCATTTTATACTTTAACATAACGTTATGTGGCTGTGAACAATCTTAACCCTCACACCTCGACGTTTCCGCCGTCAAGGTTGGGGTGTGACAGATTGGTATCAGAGCCCATAACTATAAAGATTTAGGTTATTAGAAATGGTGACCTATGCTATAGTTTATGCATGATCCTTATAGAATAGTATTCTTATGAATACATACTTATTGTTTGCATGCTGCCTAACGCTATGCCTTATTATGTGCAATGTGATGCCTTAGCATAGGTGCCTTTCTACATGATTACATATTGTTACCCGTCTCCCCTAGACTTATCTTAAACGTTAATTCTCCCTGACAGTTACTATTTCTTAAACTTATTCTCGTCTCCAAGTAGAATCTATTGATAGGAATTCTTTAGACTTTATGTCTAATCTTGTAAATATCCCATCAAGATTTTTGATTTCATAAACCAAAGAACTAGTGTGGTACATAGACACCTGTATTCTGGATTTTCTGGCAAAAGGCCCTCGGGCTAAGGCAAGCGTATTCGTATAAATCTCATTGAGGGAACCGCTACGCTACCTGGGGATTTCCGGGATGAGTGATAAACTATGACCAACATACACGAGTTTCTGAGGTGAATGGGTCAATTCATCTTGATGTGTCAACGTTTCCAAATGGTGATGCGTCACCAAATGGAATCATTCCGTATAATTCATGATTCTTACCTTAATTACCCACCCATATTATCCTTTAACCGAACCTAACCCAATTTGTATTTTTCCAGCATGTCTCGTTACCACGGAAACCGAGGAAGATCCGACCGTAAGCTTGCTGCCATGATTGCCCGGCAAATGGCTGCGGTCATCCCGACCATGGTGGCTGAACTCAGCAGCACTATGATCGCAAACGTCACGAACAATAGCAACGGTCAAGGGGAAAATAGTGCAAACCAACGGCGTAACAACCAGTCTTGCACCTTCAAGCATTTTAGTTCATGCAAGCCACCCAGTTATAGTGGCAAGGAAGGTGCCACCGGTCTCTTAGAGTGGTTTGAAGGGATGGAGAACACCTTCGTCAACTGTGAGTGCCCCGAAGCACTCAAAGTAAGGTATGCCACCAGTATGCTGCAGCAGCGGGCCTTAACGTGGTGGAACAGTGAAAAGAGGAACCGAGGCCCCGATGCAATCTTGGCTTTAACTTGGGAGGAATTCAAAAACATAGCCATAGCCAAGTTTTGCCCGAGGAGTGAAATCCAGAAACTGGAGGAAGAATTCTGGAACCTGAAACAGGATGGCGGGAACCATCTGGCATATTCTACCCGTCATCATGAACTGAGCATACTACTGCTACACATGGTGGATACTGTTTCCCGAAACGTGGAAAAATTTATTAAGGGTGTGCCGCCTCAAATTCAGGATGCCGTTGTGGGTAGCCGACCCGCAACTCTGGAAGAAGCCATCACTATCACTGCACAGCTGACGGAGAACCACATCCGAGCAGGCACTATGTCTGCAAAGGGTGCCAAGAAGACTGAGAAGACGACCCCCGAGGAGGTCAAGGAGGTCAAACCTGATAACAAGAAACGGAAGTTTGTACCGGCATGGAACTACGCCGTGGCTGCTCCTAAGCCGCCCCAAAGACAGTGTACTACCGGGGCTACACCGGCAGCACAAGTGCCCGTGGCAAGGGCTTATGCGGGCCCTCTACCTATGTGTAACACGTGTAGGTATCACCACCCGAGCAATCTTCCGTGTCGCATCTGCACACTATGTGGCAAGTACGGGCACCTTGTGGCAACGTGTCGCCGAGCATTGGGAAACGCAGTGACGGAACCAAATCGGGTCTGCTACAACTGTGGAGAACCAGGTCACTACCGACCCCAGTGCCCTCGTCTTGTGGGCAATGTTCCACAAGCTCGTGGACGTGCCTTCAACATCAACGCGAACCAAGCTCAGGCGAACAACGAGGTGGTGAACGGTACGTAAAAATTACAACCCTATCTCCATAGAATTTCTCTTAAAATTCCTTACATATGTCCTTAAGTGCCTTTAAAACCTATACAGGTATGTTTCTTATTAATGACATCTATGCATAAGTATTATTTGATTCGGGCGCCGATAGAAGTTTCGTTTCCTTAGAGTTCGAGCCGACACTTTCTAAACCTCGCTCAAATCTAGAGAGACCTCTCACCGTCGAAGTTGCTGATGGAGAACCCATCACCGTCGACGTGGTTATCCGCGATTGTCTATTGTGTCTCGACGACCATAAATTTCTTATCGACCTTATTCCAATGAAGCTTGGAAGTTTCGACGTTATTATTGGCATGGATTGGTTATCCAAGAACCATGCCGAGATCATTTGTTTCGAGAAGTGCATTCGCATGCCCTTACCCTCCGGTGACACGATGAAGGTGTTCGGTGAACGGTCCTCCAAAGGTCTCAAGCTTATGTCATGTACTAAGGCTCAGAAATGCCTAAGTAAGAGTTATCCGGCATTCTTGGCCTATGTAGTCAACACCAAAACCAAGGAGAAGGAACTCAAAGATGTTCCAGTCGTACGAGAATTCCCTGAGGTCTTTCCCGATGATCTTAGCGGGTTACCTCCCGTACGCGAAGTAGAATTTAAAATCGACTTGATTCCGGGAGCAAGCCCCGCGGCTAAATCACCTTACCGACTCGCACCATCGGAAATGCAAGAACTCTCTAGCCAACTCCAGGAATTATCCGAGAAGGGGTTTATCCGCCCTAGTTCTTCTCCTTGGGGTGCACCTGTCTTATTTGTGAAGAAGAAAGATGGGTCTTTCCGCATGTGTATCGATTACCGTGAGCTCAACAAGTTGACCATCAAGAACCGGTATCCTCTTCCTCGTATCGACGACCTTTTCGACCAACTTCAAGGAGCTGCAATCTTTTCAAAAATCGACTTGCGTTCGGGTTATCACCAACTGCGAGTCCACGACGACGATATCCCAAAGACTGCATTCCGCACTCGGTATGGGCATTACGAGTTCATGGTTATGCCTTTCGGCTTAACCAATGCTCCAGCGGTCTTCATGGATCTTATGAATCGGGTGTGCAAGCCATACCTAGACAAGTTCGTCATCGTTTTCATTGACGACATTCTTATTTATTCCAAGTCTCGCTCCGATCATGAACTTCATCTCCGTCAAATCCTCGAACTGTTGAAGAAGGAACAACTGTACGCGAAATTCTCGAAATGTGAGTTTTGGCTTGAAGAAGTACAGTTCTTAGGGCACGTTGTGAATAGTCAAGGAATTCACGTCGACCCTGCGAAGGTTGAAGCCGTAAAGAATTGGAGTGCTCCCACAACTCCGACGGAAGTTCGATCGTTTCTTGGTCTAGCCGGGTATTACCGGCGATTTATTGCCAACTTCTCAAAAATCGCAAAGCCACTCACGTCCTTGACTCAGAAGAACAAGCCCTTCGAGTGGAAAGCCGAGCAAGAAGAGGCGTTTGAGACATTAAAGCACAAGTTGTGCAATGCTCCTATCCTGACGCTACCGGATGGAAATGACGACTTCACGGTATACTGCGACGCGTCGAAACAAGGCCTTGGTTGTGTCCTCATGCAACGGGGAAAGGTCATCGCATATGCCTCGAGACAATTGAAGGTTCACGAGGTAAATTATACGACGCATGATCTCGAGCTCGGAGCGGTGGTCTTTGCTTTGAAAATCTGGAGACACTATCTATACGGCACGCAATGTATAGTCTACACGGACCACAAGAGCCTCCAACACGTTTTCAATCAGAAGGACCTCAATATGAGGCAACGTCGTTGGGTGGAACTAATTAGCGACTAGGATTGTGATATCCGCTACCATCCCGGCAAGGCAAATGTCGTAGCCGATGCATTGAGTCGAAAGACGCATCAAAAGATGGTTTCCGTTCAAGAGATTCGCGACCGACGCCAATGGTTCGATACATTGGGAGAGTTTGATACTGAAGCCCGACTCGATGTCAACAATGCTACGGTGTTATTGCAGAACTTAAGGATCGATTGTGACATCGAGGCGAGTATTCGAGAAGCACAGCAAGCGGTGCAAACCAAAGGGAGTATGAAGGAAGAGCTCGAGCCAAATCTCTTAGCCCAATTAGAAACAAGAGCCAATGGGCTAATGTATTTCGCAAACCGAATCTGGATCCCCAAACGCAATAACCTTCGGGCTTCTATCATGAACGAAGCACATCGGACTCGTTATTCTATTCACCCGGGCTCCGATAAGATGTACATGGACTTACGGAGTCAATATTGGTGGCCCGGAATGAAACGAGACATAGCAACCTATGTTGCTAAGTGCCTTACATGCACGAAGGTTAAAGCGGAGCATCAACGTCCAAGTGGATTACTTGAACAACCCGAAATTCCCATGTGGAAGTGGGAACATATATCCATGAACTTCATAACCAAGTTACCTCGGACATCTCGCGGGCACGATAACATATGGGTAATCGTCGACCGATTGACTAAGTCGACACATTTCATACCCATACGCGACACATATAAGACATCAAGGTTAGCCCGGATTTACATCGACGAGATCGTAAGCCGTCATGGTGTGCCTCTTCACATTATATCCGACCGAGACGCTCGATTCACTTCTCACTTTTGGTCTACTATGCAAGAACTTCTGGGTACACAATTGGATTTAAGCACGGCTTACCATCCCCAAACCGATGGCCAAACCGAGCGGACGATCCAAACCCTGGAAGACCTGTTACGTCTCTGTGTCCTTGATTTTGGGGGCGACTGGGATACGCACCTACCGCTCGCAGAATTCTCCTACAACAACAGTTACCACTCAAGCATCCAAATGGCACCGTTCGAAGCACTTTACGGTCGTAAGTGTCGTTCACCAATCTGCTGGACCGACATTGGCGAGAATCTTATTACCGGTCCCGAGCTCATACAAGAGACGACCGACAAAGTCACCATCATCCGCAAGAACCTGGAAGTGGCAAGGAGTCGACAGAAGAGCTACGCTGATAAACGTCGCAAGCCACTGGAATTCCAAGTTGGGGAGATGGTCCTTCTCAAGGTCTCACCGTGGAAGGGTGTGGTTCGCTTTGGAAGGAAAGGCAAGTTAGCTCCAAGGTTTGTAGGGCCTTTCAAGATTCTGAAAAGGATCGGGAAAGTGGCCTATAAACTAGAACTACCCTCTGACCTTAGTGGAATTCACCCTGTCTTCCACGTCTCGAATCTGAGGAAGTGTCTGGCCGACGATAATTTGCATGTGCCATTGGAAGACATTCAGATCGACGATTCACTACACTTCGTTGAGAAACCCGTCGAAATCATGGATCGCATTTTGAAGAAGACTAGGACCTCTACGACCCCAATTGTAAAGGTTCGATGGGAGAACAAACGAGGAGCGGAATTCACTTGGGAGCGTGAAGAACATATGAAGAAGACTTACCCTTCCTTATTCTTGTAACCCTTTTTGATTCTTAATTTCGGGACGAAATTCTTTTAAGTTGGGGAGACTGTAACATCCTGTATTTTTGTTCGTTTTATTTATGACATTTTATAGCATCATTAGTAAATTTTTATATATATATAAAAAAATATAACAATAATAATAATAATAATAATAATAATAATAATAATAACAATAATAATAATAATAGTAATAACAATGATAATAATAATAATAATAATAATAATAATAATAATAATAATAATAGTAACAATAATAATAATAATAATAATAATAATAATAATAATATAAATAATAATAATAATAATAATAATAAAACTTAGAATTAAAGTACGGGGGGTTGTTTTGCCATTTTGAAAACTTTAAACAAAAGTAATACATAAATAATAAACTTTGGAAAGAGCAGGGACCATATTGCAAATTCCCAAACCAAACCCCCACCCCCCCGTTTTTCCGGTGACAATCGGCCGGAGCTCCGGCCGAGCTCCGACAAGCCCCAAAACCCCATTTCAAACCGATTTGACCCAGATTAAACCCCCAAAACCCCTCGGCCCCATGATTCGAACCCGAACCGCAATTCAATTGGTGTTAATCACGCGTTTAACCTTTCCAAATCGAACCTCGAACCAACCGAGTCAATCACCGTAATCAAACCTTGCCTAAATCTGCATTTCAATCAAATTAATCACCCTTAATCATAGTACGCGGCTTTACCAATCAATAATCAATTTGAATTGCCAATTAACTGTGCGAATATATTAACTATGGTAATTTTTCAAACGCGGATTCAAACCGAAAATGTTGAGCTCCAAACCGTGTAACCGAAACTATATATTGAAGGTTTCGGATTCGTTTTGAAGTTCCCCAACTCGCTGATCACTCAATTGCACAAGAACACTTCGCAATCGCGAAGCCCCAAACCCAAGAACACCCGAAACAAAACCTAACTCGAAATCACCTTTTATCTCATCAAAACAGGTAATTGAAACCTGTTTTCTATTCGTTTTTGATCAAGGATCAAAAGCCCTATGACGATTTAGGTGATTAACACCGAATCGAGGGTCAATTTTGATCCTGTTGAACCTAGGGTTCATTCGAAATTCGGGGAAACCGGGGAACAAAGCTTAAAAGCAAAGCAAACCAAAGTGAAACCAAGGCATTGGCCCTGGTTCACTGGTTCCTGCGTCCCCCGTCCACAAGGGAGCCCCGGGTTCGACCCCGGGCAGCCCCTTCTCCCTTTTTCTTTTTTATTTTCTGATTTTTTTTCTTCTTTTCTTTATTTCTTTTTAATTATTAAACCTTTTTAAATTCTGAAAATTTCTAAAATTAATTTTATAAAATGCAGATTATTTTCTTTCTTTTGTTTAATTAATTATATGACTAAATTAAATTTTTATAAATCACTTTTGTATTTATAAATACATTTTTGTATCTTTAAAAATACAAAGAAATGAGTAAATATAATACTTGAATATGTAAATTTATATTTTTAAATAATTAAATTATTTAAGTTACTTATACCTATATATATATTTATATATATTTCTTTTAGTAATTAAATCACTTATTATGATTATACAATATTATAATTGTTTAGTATATATAAATATTTATATATACATTCAAACAATTTAATTGTTTAATTACTTATATATATATATATATTTATACTTAGTTCTTTTAATAGCTAAATCATTTATATTGATTATTTTACACAACATTATAATTGTTTAGTATATATATTTAGATGTATATTCAAACAATTAAATTGTTTGATTACTTATACCTATAAATATATATATATTTGTATATAGTCCCTTATAATAGCTAAATCACTTATTATAATTATTATATACAATCCTTAAAAATCAGTTCAACGTACAATATAATCAAGTTTTATTTATTATTTCTTTTACGCGCTAACAATTAATTATACCAAGTATAATCCATTCGTTCCATTTAACTGATCACGTTATTAACATGTAATAAATACGGATAATTATTAGACCTACAATTAATCATCAAACAAATTATAACGCGCTACTTTATTTCGTTTAGGTGCGTTGTGACGTTTGTGTTGGAAATCTTATTCGTGGTTATTCTTATTACATCTACAAGTCTCCTTTATTAAACACGTTAGTTCTTATGCTCCGCTTTACGATTATTTCACATCTTTCGGGGTGAAACATGTTGCTTATACAAACTTACACATACACGCTTTGATACTTATTACACACGTGCAATTCTTTACATAGTCGTGGTTGTTTGGATATGTTAAGTATTATATGAGATGTGACATACGTGTGCAATCATTAACTATTGCTAGCCTAGCGAAGTCTTAGATCTTTGGGCCTGACAAGCTTATTTGGTGCTAAAGTCGATGTATTGCCGACTCCTAGGAGCCGTATGCTTGTGCACTAGGGAACCAAATACACTTAGCTAATCATGCTTATTCATATTATTCAGTCGAGGCTTGATTGTAACTATGCATGTTCTATATACTTGCTATCTTGTGACCATTGACTAGAATTGCCACATTTTGTATACTTATTGTATTTAAAACCATGAGAATTCACCAACTAGTTAGTTGACTTTATTTTCAACATGTTTCAGGTAATGTGCAAGCTTAGCGATGATTGAAGGAATGCATAAACCTAGGACCTAGGCTTAATAAAGACGATTGAATTCTTGTTTTTGTTTGATTTATTTTGAGACATTGATGTATGTGGTGATTAAAAACAATTGATTAATGGCATTTTATACTTTAACATAGCGTTATGTGGCTGTGAACAATCTTAACCCTCACACCTCGACGTTTCCGCCGTCAAGGTTGGGGTGTGACACAAAATATATATTGTTGCATTACATCACAAAAGCATTATACAAATGGATGCCATCCAAAAGAGCTGAGTAGCCGCCTCGTGTCATCCTCAGCAACCTTACCTGCCAATTGGAAATACATAAAAAGTCAGCGTTGCTGAGTGAGTTCTAGTTTTATAAATAAAATACTTTACTTTCATTAAAACCGTTCCTTTACTTTCACGCAATCATACATCATACGTACACATAGATAATATCATTATTATCATTATCGTTCATTATCGTTTACTTCTATCTGGATCCTGTCAAACTTTACCCTCTTCATGGCACGCAACCATGATCACTGAGGTCGAGTGACAAGGATCCTGTTTCATACAGTGTTATTATATTTCATCCGTTCATTCCTTTCATTCGTTCATCCTTTAACTTTCGTTCATTCAACGTACGTTATTACCATTCACATTCGTTACTTTTCTTCACATTCATTCATAAGTTCTTACTTTCATTCGTACGTTCATTACTTTCGATGACGTGTACGTTACCCCGAACATTGTGCACGAAGCGGGTAACTGAGCCCGAGGTCTTTCATAGACCTTGAACATTGGGCACGGAGCTGGCTCCAGTACCTAGGGTAAGTACATTCATCACTTATCTTTTCTCTTTCATTTTGGATCAATGCCATATGCTATACCACGAACATTGTACACGAAGCTGATGCTGGACCTGTGGTAATTAAATCACGAACATTATGCACGAAGCTGATCCAGTCACCTAGGGCAAGCGGCAAGGATCCCATACATATGGTCAATCATAAAAATTAGACCCCAGTGTGCATCCTTCGGGTAGCTAGCCCGCACACCATTAAACTTACACCTTCATTGGGTGTGCACCTCCATACATTTGCTTGCAAGCCTTTCTTACATTCATTCATTCATTAATGCATGCATTCGTTCATCATGTTCCTCTTTCATTATCTTTCACTTTACGTTACATAATACTTTCGTTTCATTATTTAACATAACACGTAAAGCCACGGGAAAGATAAACATTCATCAAAATAAGGAACATCAACATACACAGTAGCAACAACATACAGGGCATCATCATACATTCATAACATTCATCACGCATAACATGCAACATCATCATGCCCAACATACCCTCTAAGACCTCAATGGTCATCTTACATGTACCTATGGGAACTTCCTCGGCAAAACTTACATCTGCACTTTCCCCCGAAAGCCAGTGATTAACTATGCTCCTCCTCGGGTACAACAGCCCTATTTGGGGATGGGCACCCTTCAGTCGCATGGCCTCCATGCGAATGGACCAATAAGGATGAACACCAATACGGATGAACACCCAGTCGTGCGAATAGACTTCATGCGGTTGAACACTATGCAAATGGACCTTATGCGAATGGACCTCATGCGGATGGACTTAATGCGGATGAGTACCTATGCGACTGGGCTCTCAGTCGCATGACTCGCCATTCGACTGACCCTCCAGTCGTATGATTGAACCTCAATCGTGCGACTGAACCCCAATCGCACTCCAGTCGGCCGTATGGCCTCCAGTCGGTCGCCTAGCCCTAACTGATGCAGAAGGCAGTTCATCCCGAACCCAATCTGCCATTTTCAACCTCCAAGCTCATCCAAACCCATTCTAAGCCCAAATCAACCATCCTAAACCTTAGGAATGCATACCACAACACCATTCAAGCACACACAAGCCTGAAAACATGCTCCAAACGCATCACACACAAACACACCCAAATGGGTCAAACACACACACATACAAAACGGGTTTACTATGTGTTCCAGCCCCAAATTAGTTGAAAATGAGTAAAATAGGGGTCCTAGAACTCACACAAAATACAAGAAGAAGAAGAGCTTTGTCTAGACCCGCTACACGACGATTTTGCACACTTGAATCCACTCGAACCAAGCTTTCTTCTCTCCTTTCTCCCTTTCTCTCTTCTTTCTCTCTTTTTGGCTGAAATGTGAGTGTGGGGAGAGGGTAAAGGCTGCCCTCTCCCTTCAAATATCCCCACTTTCTCAACTTTCTCACGTTAGCGAGTTTGTTCCTCTGAATTTGGACTTTATTTCCTTTTCTTCTTTCGTCGGCTTCAAAGAAAATATCCGGGTGTTACATGTAGATATCCATGAGAATCCGAGCACTTATATCATTGAACTAATTAAAATTATGATAATCCTAAAAACTATCATTACGACGTTCACATAAACATTTAAAATTAAACCGCGATGAGGCGCGGGTGTCCACTATACTACTATATAAAACAAAACTTTAGGATACAAATGTAACTATACAAAAAAAATTAAGACACCTAATATATCTTTTTAAGCATTTGGTACAAGTGTTCATGCAATCATTTTTTACTCCTTATTAATAAATTTCTTGTAATTAATACATTATTATATATTATTTAATATTATAAGATTATTAATTCACTACATAAATATTATATAAACTTTAATATTTTAAAGTACCATATAAATTTATAAATAAGTATGACCATATTTGAATGCTTAACTAAGTACTTTTATAATAATAATAATAATAATAATAATAATAATAATAATAATAATAATAATAATAATAATAATAATAATAATAATAATAATAATAATAATAATAATAATAATAATAATAATAATAATAATAATAATAAATAATAATAATAATAATAATAATAATAATAATAATAATAATAATAAAACTTATTATTCTATTTGAATACTTAACTATATAATTATTAAATACGTTTATAATAATGATGATAATAATAATTTACATCTATATCATCTATTATTTATTATTATTTATAAAATATCTCTTTAAGACAAGATTATAATTTTACAATAATTTTAAGATAACATATAAAGGATTACAAGCTTTAATTTTTAATATTATAAGAAATCTTTCTATTATACTCTTATTATGATTCAAAAAATATAACACATGGTTTTCTATTGATATATCTATATTTAATATCTAATATTATAACAATTCTTTTAATTGTTTTTTCAAAACAATTCAATCTATACCATGTTGAATGTGAATTTTCTTAAAAATATTGGTTAAACTTTAATTATGTTCAACACTTATGTTTACTTAAAACTTGAGTAATTCAACTATTCTTGTTAATGCTAATTAGTTTTATAACAATGTGTTTGCTCTAACATATGATAATAATCATAAGCTGTATAAGAGATTTAAACCATCAAATAAAACAATTGATAAGTTAAGTAAAATATAACAAGTATAGACTTGTAAATTGTTCACTTTAACAAAACGCGCGTGTTACCCACTATATACGTATTAAATAGCAACACCCGTGCTACACGAAAGTTTCTAGGATTTTATAGTGGTTATCAAAGTTTAATATTTTACAAGTAGCTTTTACACTTGCTTTTGTGGTTTTAATTTTTGGCCACATAGGTCTTATTTTTGGCATCTATTTTTTGTGAAATGTCATTTTGGTCCTCTTATATTCCTACTCTAATAAAGGGTATCTGGAATGACACGTGTCAACACCATAATCATTCTCATTAAAATTTTCCTGCCTCTTTCTCTTATTAAATAATTACATTAATCTCCTTATTATTCTAATAAAAAGGTATAGAGGACACATGTCAACACCATATTGCTCCTCAATATTTTTCCCGCTTCTTTCTCCTATTTAATAATAACATTAATTATTAATAATATTATTTAATTTTTTTTATTAAAATAGCTTTTTAATAAATTAAACAAGAGATATTTTTACTACTGTTATTTCTAAGAATTTTTTTTCTTCATAATTTAAAAACTTTTTAGAACATTAAACTTTTTAAAAAATACAAAATATTTTATAAATGGTGTTTTTAAAAAGTAAAACTTTTATAAACAAAAATTAGTTAAAATTGAGAGTTATAGAAGAAAGTTTTTAAGTATCATATTTTTAAAACGTTTGTTTTAAAATAAAAAAATTATTTTATTTATTATCAAAAGATTTCAATCATATCTTATTTTAAAATATTAATTTATAATTAATAATTTTTTATTCTATTTATTTCTTTTTATTCAACCCGTGTAATACACGGGTTTACTAAAGCTAGTTACTAATAATACTATTTAACACTTTTTTAGTTTTTATAAATTAATAAAGAGATCTATTTATTAATGTTATTTCTAAATAAACATTTTTTTTATAAAATAATAAATTATTTAAAGCATAAGACTTTTTTAAAAAATACGAAATATTTAAAATTGGTATTTTCAAAAAGTTATTTTTTAAAACCAAATAAGAAAATTTTAAAAATGACATTTTTATACGGTTTATTTTAGAACAAAACGTTTATTTTTTTTGAAAAAAATAAAATTTTAAAAAGTTGATATAACTATTTTATAACTTACAGTCATTTCTAATACATAATTTCAGTGATATTATATTTTAAAATATTATTTTATAATTAATAAATTTTGTTATATTAATTTTTTATTTATTCAACCCGTGTAACACACGGTTTACTATAGCTAGTTTTTCTATATAGAACAACACTTGACTTTATATAATTATACTAAGCCATTACTTTTAGCCTTTTTAGTTACATTGTTTTTTAAGCAATATTATTATGATGAAATAAACCGATTATGAGCTGGATACTAATTTAACCGGTTTCGGTATGTGTTTTTTTGGTTTTCGACAAGCCGAAGGATAACGAACAAACTCACGCCATGTAGCTTGAGGAAAATGAATAAACTCCCACCGCGTAGCGCGGGAAAAAAACTGGTTTATATTTACTACACAACCGCATATCTTCTTTCGCTTCCCGTTTCCTTTATAATAATACTTAAAAATAAATCATGTGTATAAATAATATTAATTCATAAGGATATTTATTTACTAATGGTGAGCACATCCATCGTTTCTAGCAAGAATTGGTTGTATGCATGTACTAAGTCACAGCCTGTGATAGCAACAACTTTTAATATATAATCAGACAATAAAGAATGAAACCAAAAAGGTACTACAAACAAGAATGACAAATACACTATTACAGCCTGTTAGTGAGAAATCGCCAACCATTAAATTTCTAAAAATAAATAATAGATATAACTACCTATTATTATACCTCTAAGTCCGCATTTGATTCCCTAAATTAAGAATAGTTTATTTATATTTTATTTATAAGAACATTAAAAAGGCTTAACATCTACTATAAAATTATAGAATAAAACAAACTCGTAAATGCAAAACAACATTATTAGTTTTGTTGTAATGATGGTAATAATTACATATTATATCTTTACCAAAATTTGCAATCAAAATAATCCAGTCTTCGTATACCTTCCAATTGAAAACCATATTTTAGAAGATATCGGGAATATTTTCACTATTTATATAAATCTAGTTTTTATTTTACTTTTATAATTAAAAAAATAAAAAATAGAACTAAAGGACAACTATGCAGTATGAATATTCCAACCCAACTTTGGAAAAACCGACTATAAAACATCCTTAACACTTTTTGTTTCAACATACAATTAACCGATCATCCTTATTTTCTTTCTCGTTTTAGTTCATAGCCTCAACTATATACATAATTATACAGAAAAGAGTGGAAGAATTTATTTTGTAGCTTTCAAGAAGAAAACATGGGTGGTTGTTATAGTGCTTTCAAGGGCATGAAAAAGGAGAAGGGTGATGCCCCAGCACCACAAGCGGTCAAGGAAGAGACGACTGCTGTGGTGTTGGAGCCTAAAGAGGTGACTACTTCGGAAGTGGTGACAACCACCTCCGAAGTGTCAGCACCTCTTAAGGAGGTCATCTCTGAGGTGGTGGCAGTGCCGGATGCTGCCACCGATGCAGCATCGGCTCCTAAAGAGGTAACAACCGAAGGGAACATCACAACCAAAGATGTAACATTGGAAGCATCTAAAGTGGATGATCAAAGAGATCTGAAAGAAATAAAGAAAGATGTTGATGAAGAGGACAATAAGGACGGCAAGAAGGTCGTGGATGATTCTAAGGACATTGAGGTATGAAACTTTTGTCTTTTCTTATGTCTTATTTCATAAATACAAGGCCAAAGGTCAAGAGGATTCATCGACTCTTTGGTATGAGGAAAGATGCAGTAAATCATCTGATTAATCGATAAACAAACGTATATATTTATAAAGTAAAACATGTTTTTTTTTTTACAAAAATTGAAGGTTCTTATACTATATGAAAAGAATTTTAATTGACTACCGGAGTTTAAGAGTTTTAGTATATGTTTCTTACCATATCTTAATTAAATATAACTTTCTAAGTACAAAATGTATTACATGTTATACTTTACGAGCCATAATCTTGGTAAACACAAAGATATCATACATAACATTTTTGTGAAAAATGTTATCATTATGCAAAAATAAAACCAAAATTCGTTAATTACTATGTAATTTGTGTTCTAATAAAGAATTAAGAATCCAAACTCCAAACTCCAAAACTCCACAGTAGGTTATATTTAGGCTTCGGATTATTCGATAATTTAGAGTCATGAGTCCATTGGGCCTCTAATATAGTGCCTAATAAAAAAAATATTTGCTCAATTTTTAAAATATATAGCCACAGAAAAAGACTCTTGAGGAGGAGACTCAGCCCAAGGTAGAAGAGGCAGAATCCAAAGCCATAGAGACAAAGAAGGAAGAGGTTAAGGTTATTGAAGAACAAGAAACAATTAAACAAACATCAACTTAGTTTTTATACATTTCATTCCTCTATTGGAGGATTCCTTCGTTGTATCCATCTTGCATCAATAAACACATTTGTTGTGTGTTGATGAGATTGTATGATGTTATTTGTTTTGGATGAAACTTCAAATTAAACCATTTATATATGATTGATATCAAATTATCCAACTTGTGGAACTTCATAGATTAGTCCATGATCTTATTTGTTTTGGAAGAAAATAATATAAGGAGACAGCTCTAGCAAGTCTCTAGATAGGTAAGTGAAGGCACTCTCGCTCGCTCTGTGGTCTTGTGAATAATGTTTTTAAACAGATTGTGTTTGTGTTGCAAGTTACACCAATAAAATTGTAATCTAAAAGAATTGCTAACGTCTAGAAGCATCTGCCAAGGTTCGTTTCTTGACTTGTAGGATATGCGGATAGCTTACGCTTTTTAGTTAAATTTTTACCGTTTGGGGTTTAAACTTTGAAATAATATTAAATAATAGATAGGTTATTTAAGTGTTTTAGTTGTGTGTTTTGGTTTGGTTTTATGTTACCACATTAGTGGGAAACTAACGCATTGCTGTTTACAATGTTGTACTTTTTTAGTTAGTTATCAATTGTTTCATTTTTGATTAAGTTATAAATCACTTAAACGAATTAGTATATACCAATTTAAATTTAAATTTTCATTCAACATATTTATAAAGCTTCTTTTTACACTGCAACGTGTTAAGTCTAATCTGCATCGGTTCTAAACCTCACATGTTGGACTGTATATTATGGTTAAGTATTATACGATCGATGGTTGAACTGTATATTAATTTAACACACATATTTTTATTATACATCTACATTATCATCACAAGAAAAATAGTTTACCGTGTCGAAGTTTTTTGTGACGATGTTGGTTTCGTCGTAAAAAAACATGGTAAACGATAAAAATATTTTACTTTTTGACTTTTTTAGTCAATATTCCTATTTGTGTCGATAATATTGTCGAAAAGGTCTAATTTAATTTATTTGATATTTTTTAATTGTTAATATTTGTGGCGACGATACATATTCGTCACAAATATTATTTTTTAAGATTTTTTTTTTCTGAATCCTCTTTTGGGGGGAAACATTTCCGCCTAACTTATTTGCGGCCACACTTTCGTCATAAAAACGATTCTGAATTATTTATTTTCAGACTTTATTTAATCATTTTAATTTTATTATTTGCGGCGATATGTCGTCACAAAAAAAGAGTTTAAAATAAATGTTAATTATTTAAATTAAATTATTTGCGGCGATATTTCAAATTATTTGCAGCGAAAAATGTGACAGATGATAGAAAAGGGGATCGCAGAGCTGGTTCCCCATCTTCAAACACACAGCCAACTCCACTTCCACCGCCTACTCACCGCCGCTGCCGGCCGCCGCTCCACCGGCCGCTGCTCTCACCGCCGCTCCACCGGCCGCCGCTGCGTCACCCCACCGCAATTCTCAAACACACCAACATCACCCGCTCCACCGCCGCAACCACCACCGCAATCTGCCATCACCACCACCGCCACCTGCTCCACGACCATCTGCCTTCACCACCGCCGCCGCTCCACTCCTAATTTCAGGTAAGAACTCTTTTTTTTTAATTTTGTGTTAAATTATGGTTATTATCTAAAATTAGGGTTAGAGTTGGATGTATACGTGTATTTATGTATGGATGTATATGTGTATGTGTGTAAGTTCGTTAAATTGAGATGAAAATGGATGTATATGTGTATGTGTATGGATGTATATGTGTATTTGTGTATGGATGTTAAATTGAGATGAAAATGGATGTATAAAACATGAGAATGTATATATTTGTGTATTGATGTACATGTGTATGTGTGTATGTATGTTAAATTGAGATGAAAATGGATGTATTATACATGAGAATTATGTATTTGTGTATGGATGTATATGTGTATGTGTGTATGTATGTTAAAATGAGATAAAAATGGATGTATAAAACATGAGAATGTATGTATTTGTGTATGGATGTATATGTGTATGTATGTTAAATTGAGATGAAATTGATGTATAAAACATGAGAATGTATGTATTTGTGTATGGATGGATATGTGTATGTGTGTATGTATTTAAAATGAGATAAAAATGGATGTATAAAACATGAGAATGTATGTATTTGTGTATGGATGTATATGTGTATGTATGTTTAAGTGAGATGAAAATTGATGTATAAAACATGAGAATGTATGTATTTATTTATGGATGTATATGTCTATGTGTGTATGTATGTTAAATTGAGATGAAAATGGATGCATAAAACATGAGAATGTATGTATTTGTGTATGGATGTATATGTGTATATGTGTATGTATGTTAAATTAAGATGAAAATGGATGTATAAAACATGAGAATTTATGTATTTATGTATGGATGTATATGTGTATTAAAACATAAGAATATATGTATTTGTGTATGGATGTATGTGTATGTGTGTAATTATGTTAAATTGAGATGAAAATGAATGTATAAAACATGAGAATGTATGTATTTGTGTATGGATGTATATGTGTGTGTATGTATGTATGTTAAATTGATATGAAAATAGATGTATAAAACATGAGAATGTATGTATTTGTGTATGGATGTATATGTGTATGTGTGTATATAAGACAAAACATTCAAAAAGTGGGTTAGGATGGCCACCTTGCTACAAACCGGACGTCTACCAAATCATTTGTAAATATTTAGTATAAAATTTGCTGAGTTAATATGATTTGTGTTTGTATTTCCCAAGTTATATTTTAAATGTGTTAAAACATTTAAAAGATCGATGTCCGTGTAATAATTACAGTAACTGTTATTGGTTTCCTCTTCCAACAATAGAGCACCACATACATAATAATGTATTTTGCTGATTTTATAAAACATGGACGCGTCACGGTGAATCATATGTTTCATCACCGGTAGTTCCGGTCATACTTCAAACGACAGACCCAATAATAGATTTCATCAACGATTTTTGTCAGGAGAATGTCCCATAAGAGGACAACAATGATGACGAGCCAATGAACACAACAGAAACAACGAGTGATACAAATGATGAACTTGCTGAATTACTGAAACTTGCCGACACCGAACTATACCCTGGTCATGACGGGATGACTTTATTAGATTTCTTGGCTAAACTGAGTCACATGAAAGCCATCAATAAATGGACCGATACATCGTTTGACCAATTGCTAGAATTTCTTAGAACTGCATTTCCGCTTGCTAAAATGCCACCATCAAACTATAAAGCCAAGAAGATAATAAAAAAAGTTGGATTAGGATATGAATCGATCCACGTTTGTAAGAACGACTGTTGTTTATTTTGGGGGAAGGATAACAAAGATTTGTAAAAATATCCAATATGCTCTAAAAGTAAATGGAAGGATGCAAACACTAAGGGCAAGAAAGTTGCTGACAAGGTTATGCTTTACTTTCCATTAATTCCTATACTAAAGCGTATTTATAGCTCAAGACACACTGCAAAGCATATGACATGGCATGTTTCTGGAAGATGTAAGGAAAATGATAAGTTACGTCACCCGATGGATGATACATCATGGAAAGACTTTGATTCAATGTATCCTTCTTTTACCGAAGAGTATAGAAATGTTAGATTAAGTTTGGCTGCTAATGGTTTCAATCCATGAACATGAGTACATCCTATAACATGTGGCAGTCATATTGACAACATACAATACGCCGCCATGGTTATGTATGAAAGAGTCTTCATTCATGCTGACATTATTAATTCCCTGTCCTAAATCACCTGAGAAGGACATTGATATTTTTTTGAAACCATTGATCAATGAATTGAAAACTCTTTGGTCAGACAGAGTCGTGACAAAAGATGCTGTTACAAACACTTTCTTCACATTGCGTGTAATGATTTTATGGACCATCAATGATTTCCCTGCTCGTAGTAGCTTGTCTGGTTGGAGTTGGCAAGATTACTTTGCATGTCCAACATGTAAGGAAGACACTCCATCTATTCATGTATTAGGAAAAACTGCTTATGTTGGGCATAGGAGATGGTTACCCACGAATCATAAATAGAGGAAGGACAAATCATTCAATGGTAAGAACGAGACTAGACGTCCTCCTAATAGGAAAACTAATGATCAGATCTTTCAACAACTTAATAATTTGCCACCCCGTATTTCCGGGAAACATGTTCAGTTTGGTGGTAAGAAAAGAAAATGTGATTCCAATATTGTGACATCTCGATATTTCAGGTTAACACCATCAGTTCTACTCTCGTTACGTTAACTCCTAACGAAACTTCTCTATGAATGTTTTGAAATAAATTAAAATGTTAGTAACAACAACAATAATAATAATAATAATAATAATAATAATAATAATAATAATAATAATAATAATAATAATACTAACAACAACAACAATAATAATAATAATTTAAACAATTATATAATCAATGGATGTTATCTCAACCTAACAACAACCCCACTATAACCGCTTGCCCAACCCCACCACTCCATAACCTCGACAACCCCTCCTTCATTCATTCTTAACACTCAAACTCTCCTCTTCTCTCTCGACAGCCCACCCTAAACCCCAACTGCCTGCTCGACGGCACCTTCCCACCGTGAAACAGCCTCCTTGTGCCTCATTCGATCCGATCGTAGCCTCTCACCGCGACTCTGGCAGTTTTCTGAGTGATCAAATTACACCGCTATCAACCGCAAGTACCTGACGTTAGTGATCGGCAATTGAAACAGCCCCATACTCCGTCGGTAAGACTCGCTGATCGATAATTACGTATGTATTGCTACGGTTTTGAGGGTCGAGTTACGATTCGGATACAACTTTGTTTTCGGGGATTTCTTCATTGTTCGGGTCATCGTTGGGTTGTGTGCATTGTATGCGTCCGGTGTGTATATATGTATGTATGGATATATATATGTATGTATGGGGGTGTGGTGTATATATATGTGTATATATATATATATGTATATATATATATATATATATATATATATATATATATATATATATATATATATATATATATATATACACTAGTGGTTTTTACCCGCGTGTTGCTGCGGGGATAACCCTTAACGACTCCATTTACCGGTAAACTACATGTGTGATTGCTACCAAACATAATATAAACTTTAAAGATGGTAAAATGATATGAAATTAACTCCTCGGTTTTCATATATGCCTTCCGTTGTAAAAATTTTTCCGGTTCCAGTTTGTCGATAGGCAAATATGCACACATTATATGCATCAAGAACCGAAGTTGCAAATGATGATGTGTCCTCAAAAACATCAACTGTAAAGATTCATGTTAATAGTTATTAAAAACATCAAAACAAAAACTTTGTTCATGTAGTTAAATGTTAATTACCTTGGCTTGCTTCAGGGCTAAAAACTAAATCATATTTAAAGTTCTTTTTAAATGCTATATTTGATTTTACTCTAAGTTCACTGTCTTTAGAGGATTCAAAATCAAATGCCATTGAAGCTCCTTCAGCAATCTCTCCTAAGTAGCTTGGAATCACCTATGAATCAAGTATATGAAATTAGTATTCTAGTGATTAAGTTCATGAATCTTAAAAACATAAAAAGAAGTAAAATTTTATACTTTTTGTCATATTATCATCAAAACTCCATAACATGAAACCATTCGAGTTCATTCACCCCATTAATAAAAAAACATCCATCACTCCATTTCATCATCCCGAACTTTATCCACTCTTAATACCTAATGCTAAACCCTAACTATCTTCAAATCGAAATTTGAATCATACTTTCTGTTTTTTCATCTTCAAAACATTGAAAAGCAAAATGCACTGGTGTCTAATCTAACCAAAGTGAAATTACCATTCTAGAAGAATGTGGAAAATTTGATTTGGCATCAGCAGCGGCAAAAGTAGAAGTAGAAGAAGATGAAGAAGAACAATAATGCCTTCGATTTGCAATCGGAACTGCTATTGATTTCAGCTTCTGTGTTGAAGTTCCTTTCATGAATCCAATTGTTATTCTTCTCATCATCTTTCAACAATTTCAGCTGCAACACACAGTGATTATGTTCTTCAACAATACTAATTTCAAGACTATGTGTAACAATTGGCTTCAACGAAACACAAAATATAAAATCTCCTTCAACTATAGAAAAATATGTCTACAATAAGAACTACAAGAAAAAGTTTAGATCTAAAAACGCATTAATAACTGAGATGATAGCACTTAAAATCATCAAAATAACAATATACTATTCTAGAGATGTAATTGTTCAACACGTATCCTAAACCAAAGAGTAGCATGGTTGTTTATCTCTACTTCATATATTATGTAGTAAAGTTATGGGACATTTTATGTGCAAATAATAATCAAATATAACTGAAGCTCATTAAACACTCAATTAAGAATATAAGAAAGATATAATTTTAGCTATTTTTAAAAAATAAAAAGGTAATCTAGCTAAAGCTTTGCATTTTTTAAAAGGATATATGTTATTGTAGAACGCATAAATAAAAGAGCTATAACTAAACACCCAATGCCAATGGAACAGACATCGCTCAAATGGAAGGAATCACCTCAGAACAATACAATCCATACAATCACAGAAAACAAGCAGAAAGCCATTGTAACGCTTGGTTGAGGTAGCTTAGGCAGATGCAACAAACCCAATTACCAAATTGTGGAGTAAATTACTTATATACCCTCATTTTACATATCAGAAATCTGTTAGTTCCTTCAATAGTCAATATTTACATACATTCGACTCCACCAATGATGAATTTATGATTATTACAACATAATCACATCCAAACACGATCAGTTTGGTATAATAACTGCAATAAAATTGATTACCATGGGGCATAGGACGACTACTTATATACCCTTAAAAAACCATAATCAATACATTATACCTTAAATATCAGAATTTGTCAAAAACTTGAAACAATTAACATTAATTATTAATTATTACAACTTTAAACAACAGAAGCATAGAGAAACACCGTCTCCTACAACAGCTTTCATTAAAATGAATTATCTTATTCTGGTTATTCAGTATCACGTAATCACTTTCAAAACATGCATCCAAGCACCCCCAGAGAAAAGAATGACTAACCTGATAATAATAGATTGATTTCGACCATCTGCATTGATTATTAAGAAAAGAAGGGTTAGCATTAAGATCAAACAACTAACTCAAAACTCCTTAATTTGTTCTCCAACACACCTTTCATCATATCATTGTATGCAGCATCAGCAATAGCATATACATGAGGGTTATCCAAAGTCTTTTCTTTATAGCCTTTGACAAAATCATTTCCATATATATTGACACTTTTGAATGGATTTATTGCTAATAAAACAGGCCCTGCCTTACTCTGCAGAAACAAACCAGAATCTAAGCCAATTAATTAACCTCGACAAGACAATCATATGGGCAAATAACATACGATAAGATATTAAGATGTCAATGTAATACATACATAAATTACATCACGGTTGTATCTATACTGAAGATTATGAAGAACTGATGGCTTGTTTAAATAACAAAGTTCAACAAGATCATCTACAACATCTACACTTTCTGCATTTGCAGGTAAGAGCTACTGTAATAGCCTAAAGATAGCAACCAAAGTATATTAGCATCAAACTAATATGGTTTTTAACCAGATTAAACGTTGCTAAGCGCTAATAAACTCACACTTCCATCTGAAAGCATAACAGAGGCTTCTTCACCCGCATTTGAATTGATCATCACCAATTCCCACCGATCCTTTTGGGGCTTACACCATACTCTATGTTTCTGAAACAAACAACTCCATAGATTAGAAACTTGCAGACATTAAGATACTAAAACTGGAAAGTGAATTCATGTGAATTGTGATAGAGATTCTTTACATTTTTAACTAAATAACTGATCATGTCATCCCATCCGGTCTCCGCTGGCGGGGCAACCGTGGCGACACCGTTTTCCGACAACCTTTGTTCTCTGGCAGTTGCAGCTTCGTTGACTTTTCCCGGTCAAAACTACAACCACCATCAATAACACTTTTAACATCATGTTGTTTGTTTCTAGTAGAATCACGAGACACATGTTCCATAGCTAGTTTAGCCTGAATCAACCGCTTCGGGAGGCGAGCTTTCGATGTTGGCCGTGACGGCAACGCCGGTGGTAAGTCCTTTGAATGCTCACCTTCATCTCTCCGGGAGGCGAGCTATCGAATGTGGTGAAGCTAACATCTTTACGAGATTATAACACCACACTCTTCAATTGAATCCAAAAACCCCTAAATCAACGAACAAACTGAAATCATCATGCTTTGAAATGCGTGTAACGTTGATGTGTTGAAGAACTCTATAAACCCTAATCGAATTCAGATCAATAGGTCAGAATTAAACACCCAACAACAACAATTTCGCAAACAGATCCCATAATTCAATTCTTCTCAAACCCTACTGGAATAATTACAAAATCGGGGTTACGCCGGAGATGGTGAATAGGAAGAGGAGGAAGACGGCGATGCAGTGGTGAGTGGTGGTAGTGGGCGGCATTTTACGGTGGTGGGATTAGGGTTTAGGAGATTTGTGGTGGTGGTGTTGTTGTTCATGAAAGTTGCAGTGGGAGTGAAGAGTGTTGTAGTGGAGATGGAACTGATGGCCATAAAAGGGGAAAGGCTTGAAAGGCCGGAGGGTGAGCCGATGAGGTGGAGGTGAGGCCGGCAGCTCAAGGGGCGCTGGTAACCGGCACCGGCAAACATACAGGCGCGTCTTACAAACCCAGGTAAATTACCAATCTATCCCTTGTTTATGTATTATAATAGTAGTAGAGATATGTAGAAGACTATATAAGGCTCGGCAGAACAACTAACCCTGAATAAAGATGGTGCTGATCAAGTTGCGAATTGAAGATGTCAAGCGAAACAAGAAGTCACGCGAGTAAGAGAAGTCGCGCGAAAGGATGAACCGCGCGAAATTCTTTGTCACACGAGAACAGTTGTGTTTAGTATAAATATGTATTTTTCGCTTTTGTATAGGAGTTCTTAAGTTCTAAAAGTTCTAATTTCACATTGTAATCACTCGGTGCAATTTGCACTAGATTGTAATCATCAGATTATCAATTGAATCATTTTGGTCTTTTGTTATTCTTCTTCCAATCTCAATTACATTCCGTATTCTTGAGATTAAGATCTTGGTTTATTGTTATTGGGAATTACTGAGTTTTACAATTGGTATCAGAGCATTTGGCTCTAGAACCAAGATTTGGACAAGAATTTGATCGACTTTCTATGTTCTTCATGCGATTTTCGCATTTGGTTACTTGAGATTCCAATTTAGTGATGTTGTGCTGCCAAAATTTTGAAGATATTGATTACTTTGGACTGAATTAGTAAACTTTGATTGAGTTTTAATCAAATTTGAACTCAAAAGTGAACGAAAATTGATAAGATTGAATTAAAATGAACCAAAGTGGAACTAATCAGTGAATCTGAGGTGAAAATTCGTTAAAATTCACACTTGAAAAGCTGTTTGTGTGTGAAAGTTTCTGGACTTTTCGCACGCGAAAACACACTTTTTGCACAGACAGTTAGTGTGCTTTTCACGCGATTTCGCGTGGTTGAAAAGTTGGGATCTCGCACGAGTCAGCTTTTCGCACGAAAGGGTTTGTCGCGCGGTTTGGTTTTCGCACGAATAGTCTGTTTGGAAGAAACTTGGTTTATTTCAACAACATGTCTTCAACAACATGTGCGGAGTATGATTGGTCAGATCAGATGGAAGCACTTGACTTAAAGCTATCTACAGCTTTGGTTGCTCAAATTGTTACTGAACCAGAGAAGGACGAGAATTTGTTTGCTGAGTTTGTATCAGATGATTTATTGGATGGTGTGTTTGTTAAGAAGGTTGTTGAGAAGAAGAAAGAAATGGAAGAAAACACTGTTGAGCTTCCAGTCAAATGCAAGTTTGAAGATTTAAAGACTGTTGATGTTGCTCCAGTGGAAGAACATGTTGATGCAATGAAAGCCTTCATGGTGAAGAATGTTGAAGAATCAGAAGGTGAAAGCTCAGAATCAAAGGTATATGATGATTTATGCACAAATTTATGTATTGAGAAAGTTCAAAGGTACAGAGTTCATAATGAGAACTTGATAATGGAAGTTGAAAAACTTCAATATCAAACTCGAAAACATAAGTCAAATGAAAGATTTTTAAAGAAAAACTTGAAGGTTTAAATAAAACGGTGTACAACTTACAATTAAATCTTCATGCTAAAGAATGTACAAATAATGTTTTGACAAATAGAAATAATGAACTCGCCTTGGAAATCAATCGACTCAACAGTGAACTAGCCTCGACTAAATTGACTGTTGAAAAGTTTGAACTTTCTCAAACATGGTTGAAGGTATTATCAAATCTCAAATGACTCAGAAAATAAAAGGAGGAAAATGTGGTGTTGGATTTTCAAGCATCGCTCTACCAATCAATCATGATTATTCATGTTTCCCTTCGTCTGATGTCATTTCTGATTATGATATGAGTTATGGGATAGGTTTCTCACCTTCCTCAGACTTAAAACCTTCAGTCAAAATAAATTTGACTGTTGATCCTATCACAATAACAAAAACTAAACAATCAATTAAAAATTTTTGTGCAGATAATTTGAAGGTGGATGGTTTGGTTGAAGAGTGGGAAAGTGATAGTGTGACAGGATCTCAGCCTCTCGTGTTGATCAATTAGAATATGTTTGCAGCGGATTTAGCACATTAATTAGCAATTATATCAAGAACATAAAAGATATTGCAATTAAAGCATAAACATAGAGAGAGAAGAGTTCTGCGAAGTAATAAATGTTCTATTGGTCGCACGTTTCGGCAATTAAAACTGTATGGTTACCCATCCTTTTATAGGCGGCAAAAGGATGGGTTGATGTCCTTTTTCTGACATCACTGAATATTCAAATTACAACTGACAAAAATATAAAACTACTGAAGATGTCAACAACTGACATCTTCTTACAAAAGTTCCTAAGTGCTGACAAAAGTAAACTACTGAAATCCTACAACGACTGAAGAACAAGCTCTTCAGTCGTTTATAACTACTGATACTATAACAACTGAAGAACATGCTCTTCAGTTGTTGTACAACTACTGAAATAAAATAAACTACTGAAAAAGAAAAACCACCACAACAACTGAAGAAGACTTCTTCAGTTGTTGTGACAAACTCTGAGTCTTCAGTACTTGGTCTTCAGACTTGGCTTCAGATGATATAACAACTGATGACTTCAGTAGATATCATCAGTTGTTGTCTTCAGTCTTTGTCTTCAGACTTTGTGCTTCAGTAGAAGATCTTCAGTTCTTTAGTTCTTCAGCTTTTGATTCTTCAGTACATGTCTTCAGTACTTGAAGTCTTCAGTACTTGTAAGATCAGTAATTCAGACTTCAGTACTTGGTCTTCAGTACTTTGGAGTCTTCTTCAGCTGATATTCTTCAGTTCTTTGATCTTCATACTTTGTTCTTCAGACTTTGTCATAACAGCAGAAGGCTGGAGCTAAGATGCTCTCGAGTTTGACATTCAAGCAAGAGAACACAATAGCTGATGAGAGTCTTCAGATGTTCTCGAGTCTGACATTCAAGCAAGAGAACATTCTAACTGATGGGAGTCTTCAGCAGTTGTAGCAGTGGCATGTGGGACTTAGAGGTTTTCTTGATCTTGGCTCATTGGTTCTTTTGGTCCAACAAACTCCCCCTGAACCAATGTAGCCAAAACCTCTAATTATTGGATGTCCCACTTATTGATGGCATAAAGATTGGTCTATTTCCTTCTAGATCAGATTAGAAGTTGACCCAGATAAACACTGGCCAGAGAGGTAGTCTCAACTGTTTGTTTGGCTAAGTATGGATGGGAGCTCTGTCTTGGGGAATTGGACACAGAGCTGTTGTCCCATCCATGAGATCTACCTCCCATGTACAAGCCGTTAGGATTCTCGGGTGTAGGCCTGAAGAAAGATCATCTGCTCTTCTTTGGATAGATCTTCAGGCTCACCATCAAACAATCCCTCCCGACCGTACAGCTCTGAGATGAACTTGACCTGTCTTCCATTTTTGAGCTCAAGTGTTGTGATTTGCCTATATGCAAACTCATCAGGATGTTTACCCTCCAACAACAGGTTGAGCTCATTCCTTTGGAAATTCTCAAGCTTCTTATAGACCAGACCCTTCCTAACCACCCTATTATCTAGCATTGAAAAGGGTGATTGGCCGGCTCTATAAGCTTTCTCGAATTCCTCTACTATTTCCCAGGGTGGTATTACAAGAGCCACAGAGATTTCTTCATCTACGATTCTCTTTAGTTGGCTCTTGTACCTCACAGGCATGTCCTTCTTGACTATCCTGTGAGCCACCCTTGGGTCAGGCCAAGTTCTCACCTTATCCTTTTCATATTGAAAGGTTTGTTTAAGGGTGAATAATCTCAGAGCTTCTCTCTGCATGTTTATTATAGAGGTGGTAGCAGTATAACATTTGTCAATGCTTTTCAGTATTTCCTCATCATGTCTTTTCTGCTGCTCCTCCTCTTCTAACTTTACCCTCACAGTGTCCTGCTGTGAGGTGGGAGTGATGGTTTTTGGTTTAGCTTTGGGTAGAGGTATAACTGCTGAAAGTGGCAGGCTATCCTCCTCATCCTCCTCTTCTTCATCTTGCAGCCTCAGCACCCTTCTCTTCTTCTTCAAGGGTGGATCATTGGCTGCGGGTTTTGGTGGTAAAGGAGTTGGTTTTGTGGGTTGTGGTTGGGTTGTTGGTGTGGGAATGTTAGCAGGCACTGCTAGTAGCCTGGAGATAAGGGCTGGTTTGGTTAGCTTTACTAGCAGTGTCCTGTTCCCAGCACCGGCTTCAGATAGGGCCTCAGCGACCAGTCCCTTGGTAAAATCACCAGTCGAACAGATCTTGGTGGTTATTGCCAAGAGTCTGTCCCTGGTCCATGCCTTAACATCAAGGACTGGTCTGCCCAGGTACTTCGAAGTGAACCTACTCATAGCCTCAAGTTTTTGTCTTTCCTCTTGGCTATTAGTAGTCCATCGGTACTCAATCTCTCTCCTCTCCATATTCCTGATCTCTTGATCTAGCAAGGCAGTATCCTTGTCAAAGCCTTGCCTGAACAGCTGTTCAATGACTTTGTTCATTGAACGGTTATGTTCAGCATCAGCCTCCTTGACAAGGGCTGCTAGATCAGGATCAGCCACCTTCTTTCCCTCTCCCTTATTCTTATCAGTGATACTGAAATCCTTTTGGATTTCAGCCACTTTATATGCTCTACCTCCCTCACTTTCCTCTTCCCCTTCTCCCTCACCCTACTACTCTCCTCAGCCAACTCCCTCTCTACCACCACCTCTTTTTCTGCCTCTTTCTCCTCCTCTCCCCTCTTCCTCTTGTCTTGCACTGATGTCTCCCCCTTTTTGGGTGCATTGGTTGGGGTTAGACTATCAGCAAGAGCCTTAGTTATGGCAACCTCCACCATGGGTTGTATATATGTGGGAAGCCTCTCATCCAGGGTCTGAATGACTATGTCTTTAAGGATTGGTGTGATGAGAGGCAGGGATTTCTGGAGGATAGCATCCAGCTGCTCAGGGGGGTTCTGACCCTGAGAGCTAGTGCCAGAAGCAGGGGCTGGTGGCTGAGTTTGTGGGAGTGGCTCAGTGTTTGTGAGACCTTCGGGTGAAGGTGCCATCTGTGGGGTAGTGGTGGCAGATGGACTTCTATCCTGAGTCATTTGAGCAAGCAGCTCTTTGAGTCTGCTTATCTCATCCTCAAGGATAGTGTTTTGAGCTACTACATCGTAGAAGAAGCTCAGGTCATCATCAGCATGAGCTGAATCACCTGACCTCCTGACATTGTCAGGATGAACATGTCCTGAGTGTGGCTCAGTAATGACATGTGCCCCTTGTTCATGGTACTGGGGACTTCTGGCCTCCGGATTGGATCCATCATCGGCCATTGCCTCTGGTGAGGTCTTAGTGATGTTACCAGCTTCACCCTGCTTAGATGTTGATGCAGGGGAAGTGGCAGCCTCACCAGATTGTTCTATCTCCCTAGCCACACTGGGAGATTGAACCGATTCTCTGTGCTGTGGGCTCCTATCAGCACTTGTGCCCACCCCCTCTTCGGTTGGAGTCTCCCCAGTTGTAATAGGTTTCTGGGGAGAGGGTGGAGTGCTCAGATCGGTCAGCACTTTGGTTATTACCAATGTTGGGCTTAGTGGGGCGGTCTCCTCAGTATGTGGGCTAGAAGCAGTATGCACATGGGGAGGACTGTGCTCTTCAATGGCAGTCTCCTCAAGTGAGAGAGACCCCAGTAATGTGGTTGCCCCAAAATCGGTTGCATCAGGCTCCTGTTGAGAGGAAGCCTGTGCGGTTGTGGTGGGTGGAGTGGTGGTACCTGCTGGGAGAATCGAACCAGCAGGCACATCCTGCCTTTGTGTGGCAGGGGCATCCTCAGGGGACTCATCTCCCTGAGTAGCCTTTGTGGGCTTCTTTTTGGCTTTTGGCTTGGTGGGGACTTTGGATTTGGAGGTGGAGGCTGTAGGTTCCAGCTACGTGGGTTTTCGCAGCCGGCCAGCCTGTTTGAGTGTTTGGTCAGTGTTGTGCCTGGAGTATACCTCGGCTTGAACAGCCATGGCAGGGACCCCAGTGCCAACTAGTCCCTCAGCCTGAAGCTGGTTTTCGATCATGGCCATTATGAACCGTGGATACAAGTTCCAACGGTTAGAAAAAGGTTTTGTGGCCATGTCCTTGAGTTCCAAAAATAAAAGATCAGTAAAATTTAACGGTTGTTTCTCAAGGATAGAATACAATACCTGCTGCCACCTTGTGGACATCTGGTCCCACGAAGAGGTCTTGGGAGCCAGACAGACATTCACCATATGGAAGATCAAGCGTTGAGGGTCAGGGAAATGTTTCTTCAACAAGGTGGAGGCGGAGAGGTTTCCCTGGTAGTCATGGGATGTGAATGAGAGATCCAGGGTACCTTTGGGGTAGGAAGTTGGGTGAGTGGCATCCTCCAGCTCTAGGGTTTGTCGTATGGTAGCTGGGGTGATAACCATGGGTTTGCCGTTGACGGAGGACCGGAGGGAGACCTCGGCATTCTGCTCTCCGGTTTGGACGGTGACATTTGTCCAAAACTCCGTCAAGGAGTCGGTGTATAGAGTGGGGTTCAAGAGAAAAGCCGTTTTGTAAGGTGAGTCGTTCATAAGATTGTAACACCCGTAATTTCTTATTAAAGAAATTAAAAGAATGAAATAGAAAGAAAGGATAAGGAAATAAAAAGCCTGCTTTTGTGGAAGGACCAAAAGTGTAAAATAATAAAAAAATCTTATAAAGTTGGTAAAAAGGTGGCATGGCCGCCCATTACCTTCTGCATAACATTTTATTCGACTTTTAGAGAGAGAAAGCAGCAAGAGCAGAAAACCATCAGGATTTTTGAAGAAGGACCTGAGAAATTCGAAGTTTTTGGTAAGAAATCTCGAATTTATGATGTTAGGACGATTCTAGAACCATACATGAGCTTATAAATGTGACTAGTGTGTTCGGGTTGCACTGTGTGTGTGTTTTAGGTGTATAAACGACTGAGAAGTTCAAGGAAAGGGCATCCAAAACCCGAAGGCAAATTAAGGTGAGTTCTAGACCCCTTTTTACTGATTTTTAAACGTTTTGGGGCTGGAGATGCATATATATGTTTTTTTTTATAAAATTTATGCTGATACCCGTATGAACTGAATGTATGCATGTTTATGTTTATGCTAGATTTATGCCTAGAATCATGTGTATATGTTTAGAATTAGGCATTATGATGTTTGGGACTTGGATTATGGATTAGACTCATGAACAGGTTGCAAATATGTCTGAAAATGGGACTTAGAATAATTAATTACAGGTTGATGAGTCCACCAGTGCTCATACGACCAACAGTGTGGTCGTATGACTAGGAGATATATTTTTTTCTAAGTGCTAATGAGTCTAACAGGACTCATACGACCAACAGTGTGGTCGTATGACCAAGTAATTTGTCTAAGTGTTGAGCCCAATAGGACTCATACGACCAACAGTATGGTCGTATGACTAAGTAAATTTTCTAAGTATGTTGAAGAGTCCAACAGGACTCATACGACCAACAGTAGTCGTATGATCAGAACATGTTTGTCTAGGGAATGGTACGACCAATAGTGCTCATACGACCAACAGTGTGGTCGTATGACCAGATGACAATTCTAAGTATAAGACGAAAAGTCCAGCAGTGCTTATACGCCTAACTGGGCTCATACGGCCAGAGGGCTTATATGCCCAACAGGGCTAAAACGCCCTGAATACTTGGAATTTTTCAGAAATTTCCTGCTATACCGAAGTTCGAGGTTTTGACCAGGGTTGACTAGGGTTAACAAATGATGATGTTTCATGCATGTAATGATGATTATGGTTAACCCTTATTGTTACTGATATTATTATCAGTGCATTATTGTTGACAATATTATTAAAATATTGTTAAGTATGGTATGATGCTACGTATGATGATGAATGTATGATGATGAATGTATGATGATGAATGTATGATGAGTATGTATGATGTGTGTGTATGTTCCTTGTAATTGTGTATGCTTATCTTTCTGAAACTTTACGAATAACGAGAATGAACTAATGAAGTATTATGTATCGTAAAGTGAAAGATAATGAAAGAGGAACATGATGACGAATGCATGTATTAACGAATGAACGAAAAGAAGAATGATGATGAATACATGCATTAATGAACGAACGAATTATGTCTTGCAAGCATTGAATAACGCGATTGGTCCTTCTTTGTGATTGACCATGGTCATGGTACCTCTACCGCTTACCTCTAGTACCGTGGCATACGATTTTCCGTCATATGTTAACTACGGCCCGGTAGCTAATAACGATCGGGGTGTAGCATATGGTATTGGTACAATTCACCTTTCAATGCGTGCAAGTAAGTATGAACGGGATTCTTGTCATTCGACCACAGTAATCATAGCCAAGTGCTATGAAGTGGGTAAAGCCTGACAGAATCCACACGAGAAGTTAAAGATAACGATGAATAACGAATGATGAAAATAATAACGAATATTATCTCTGTGTACGTATGATGTATGAACGCACGCACGAAAGGATACTTTTAAATAAGTAAAAGTATGTTTTATTACAAAACTAGAACTCACTCAGCAACGCTGACTTTTATGTATTTTCCAGTTGGCAGGTAGTGTTGCTGAGGATGGCACGAGGCGGCTACTCAGCTCTTTTGGGATGGCATTCTTTTGTTAATGTTTTGTATCGTAATGCAAACAAACGATATTTTGTAACGGGTGTTGTATTACTTTGCAAAAGCATTTATAGTAAATTTAAATTTTTCCGCTGCATGGTTTTTACTAAGTTGTATTAAATGTATGTTTTATGGGTAATGACGACCAACTGTGAGGTGCCCGGGAACGGGGCCTTACAAGTTGGTATCAGAGCCAAAGTTTAAGTGAAATGGGTAAAATTTTTAAAACAAACCTAAAACTTAAACTGAGAATGGGACAGGGAGAATGAGAATGCCATCTGAGTAGCTGCGTGCCATCAGGTATTTTCTTGAAAGTTAACCAGTATTACGTGCGCATGTTATGTGTTTATGTGTACTGTTAGACTTAGATACTAATGTAGTCAGGATAGGTAATGCTCGGGGTGTGAAGAGTAGAGTAAGTGGCTAATCACAACTGGCCACTGTAATTAGGGACTTACTGTACTTGACATAAACTGAGCTATTTCCTTGAATGACCGTGTTGGTGTTTAAATCTTTCAGTGTAATAGAAGATGGTCGGTGGTAGATCATCTAAAGCCCCAATTGGTGGAGGCAGTGGCGGAAGTGGTGCGGAACCACGAGCCACAAGAGGTAGGCCTAGACAAGAGAAGAAGGTTCCCGAAGAACCTAATACTACTCCCTCGGGGGAGTGGATGAGAGTGATAATGTGAGAGCCTCGGTGAAAGAGACGGTGATCGAGGAGGTGCACCAAGTCATGCAGACGATCTTACCGTCTGTAGTGACTGAAGTGATAAAGGCAGTACGTGAAGACGATAGACGAGGGAGGAATCGGTCCTCAGGTAGACAACAACAGGCGGAAGCAGAGACGGTACTATCCGATGATGAAGAGGAAGAGGAAGAAGAACAGTTACGGGAGACCGCCCGGGGTTGTAACTACGGGGCATTCATGAGGTGCAAACCCCCAACTTTTGATGGGTCTGGTACTGCTACTGATGCTCACCAATGGGTGATGGAAATGGAAGCTGTCCTCGATATTAGTGATTGCCAGGAGGACAAGAAGGTGAAGTTTGCTACCCACTTTTTTACAGGGTCGGCTTTATGCTGGTGGAAAAATATAGTCCAAGCCGAGGGTAGCAGGGCTATAGGGAAGATGAAGTGGGCTGAGTTGAAAAGGCTGGTGATCGAGGAATTCAGTCCTTGTCGGGAAATGGATAGAATAGAGAGAGAGTTCTTGCAGTTGGAGGCGGGGACGATGACCCACCAACAATATACCACCAAGTTTAACGAATTGGCGCTGTTGGTGCCGGAGCAGGTGACGCCGGTGTCTCGAAAGATCAACCGGTATATTCAGGGGCTGCCAGCTGAAATTCGTTGGCACTTGATTTCTGCCCGACCAAGCACTTTCAGGTCGGCAGTGGATTTGGCGGGAAGGTTATTCGATGAACGTGCTGCTTTGGTGAAGGCTGAGGGAAGCAAGAAAGGAAGTGGAGAGAAGAACTGGCAGGGGAAGAGATTTGGTCGGGGTGATACTTCGACAAACAACAAGAAGGCAAGGGTGGATGACCGCCGAGTGGTCGTGTCTGGAGCTGGGGTGAGGAAGTGTGGTAAGTGTGGAAAGGAGCACTCAGGGGAGTGCAAGTGGGGATCCAACCTCTGCTTTAAGTGCGGGAGGACAGGGCACATATCAAAAGATTGCCGGATGGGCAAGTGCTTTAACTGTGGAGAAAGTGGCCATATGAGCAGGGACTGTAAGAAGCCGAGGGCTGAGGCTTCAGGGGTAAAGAAGACGGGAAGTGAAGGTCCGAGAGCAAACGCCAGGGCTTTCACCATGACGCAGGAAGAGGCTAGGACGGACCCCGATGTGGTGTCTGGTACGTTTCTAGTAAACCAAACTCTTGCTTCTGTGTTATTTGACTCTGGTGCTAGTAGGAGTTTCATTTCTGCTACTTTCTGTGCTAAATTGCCTGTTAGTAGCAAATGCATTAGTGAGCCTTTTTATGTAGAAACTGCTATTGGTAAGTCCACTAGAGTTACTGATGTGATAGAGGACTGTACCATGGAGTTAGAAGGTCATAGGTTTGCTGCTAGATTACATGTGATGCTCCTAGGAGGATTTGATGTAGTGTTAGGGATGGACTGGTTAGCAACCTACGAAGCGAATATCGTGTGCCGAAAGAAGATGATTAGACTGACGGCGACCGACGGAAGTCCGGTGACAATTTATGGCGATCGAGTTACAACGATTCCGAAGGTGATCTCGATGGCGGTGGCGGGAAAGTGTATGAGGCGCGGATGTAGCGCCTACTTATGTTATGTAAAGAATGTAGAGACGCCAACACCACAGCTATGCGATGTGCCAGTGGTGTGTGACTTTCCAGACGTGTTTCCCAAAGACTTATCGGGATTGCCACCTGACCGAGAGATCGAATTCCAGATCGACCTGATACCGGGTGCCCAACCTGTCGCAAAAGCACCGTATCGCTTGGCTCCGACGGAGATGAAAGAGTTGATGGAGCAGTTGCAGGAGCTGCTGGATAAGGGGTTTATCCGACCGAGTATCTCACCTTGGGGTGCTCCGGTTCTGTTCGTAAAGAAGAAGGATGGTAGTATGAGGATGTGCATCGACTACCGCGAGCTGAATAAGCTGACGGTGAAGAACAGATACCCCTTACCAAGGATCGATGACTTGTTTGATCAACTTCAGGGTGCCAGTTGGTTTTCAAGGATAGATCTTCGATCGGGTTACCATCAACTAAAGGTGAAGGAACAAGATATCCCTAAAACAGCCTTTCGTACGCGCTATGGTCACTACGAGTTTCTTGTCATGTCTTTTGGGTTGACCAATGCGCCGGCTGCTTTTATGGATTTGATGAACCGAGTGTGCCGACCAATGTTGGATAAATCAGTAATTGTATTCATCGATGATATTCTGATTTATTCAAGAAGTGAAAAAGAGCATGCCGGGCATATTCGGGAAGTGTTGGAAACGTTGAGAAGGGAGAAACTGTACGCCAAGTTCTCCAAGTGCGCCTTTTGGTTACGCGAGGTGCAATTTCTGGGTCACATAGTGAATGCAGAAGGAATAATGGTGGACCCAGCAAAGGTTGAGGCTGTGATGCAATGGAAATCACCAAAGACGCCATCCGAGATTCGTAGCTTCTTGGGATTGGCGGGCTATTATAGAAGATTTATTCAAGACTTTTCAAAGATCGCCTCACCTTTGACAAAATTGACTCGTAAGGACGTAAAATTCGTGTGGGGTCGAGAGCAGGAGATGGCTTTTGAGGAGTTGAAGGCAAGACTAACACAAGCTCCTGTCTTGACTTTGCCTGAGGGAAGTGAAGACTTAGTGGTCTATTCGGATGCATCTTATTCTGGGCTAGGTTGTGTGTTGATGCAACGTGGAAAGGTGATAGCCTACGCATCTCGACAGCTGAAGACCCACGAAGTCAACTATCCCACACACGATCTAGAATTAGCCGCAGTGGTTTATGCGTTGAAGATTTGGCGGCACTATCTATACGGGACAAAGTGCACTATCTTCACAGACCACAAAAGCTTGAAGTATTTCTTCGAGCAGAAGGATTTAAACATGAGGCAAAGGCGATGGTTGGAGCTCATAAAGGATTATGACTGCGAAATCCATTACCATCCGGGCAAGGCCAATGTGGTGGCTGATGCCCTTAGCCGAAAAGAAAGACCTGAGCCGATTCGGGTGAAGGCTTATCAGCTGATCATGACCCCCGATGTGATGACACAGGTTAAGGAGTTTCAAGACGAGTCTTTGAAAGAAGATCGTCTTAACTCCGAAAGGATGAGAGGCCTAGTGACGGAATTGGGTGAGAACACTCTTGGTGTTAAGACCCGATTTGGGCGAATGTGGATTCCTCGATACGGGGATCTACGTGGAAGAATCATGGATGAGGCCCATAAGACCCGATACTCCATTCACCCCGGTGCTACCAAAATGTACCACGATATGAAGAAGGATTACTGGTGGCCGGGTATGAAACGTGACGTAGTGGAGTACGTGAGTAAGTGCCTGACTTGTTTACAAGTGAAGGCGGAACACCAGAAACCTTACGGGAAGATCCAACCGTTGGATATACCTGAGTGGAAGTGGGAGCACATCACCATGGACTTCATCACGAAACTACCACGTACCCCGAAAGGGTACGATGCCATATGGGTGATAGTTGACCGCTTGACAAAGAGTGCCCACTTCCTACCGATCCGTGAAACATACTCATCTGAAAGATTGGCGGATCTGTTCATCAAAGAAATTGTAGCTCGTCATGGTGTGCCGGTGTCTATTGTGTCTGATCGTGACACCCGGTTTACCTCCAAGTTTTGGAAGAGATTTCATGATGCGATGGGGACGAGACTACACATTAGTACAGCATATCACCCTCAGACGGACGGTCAGTCTGAGAGAACGATCCAAACACTCGAAGACATGCTTCGGGCATGCGTGATCGATTTTGGAGGAAGTTGGGATGATCACTTGCCGTTAGCAGAATTCTCGTACAACAATAGCTATCATGCCAGTATTGGCATGCCACCCTACGAGATGCTATACCGTAGGAGATGTAGAACGCCCGTATGTTGGGGAGACATTGGGCAGAAAGAGTTAGGAGGTGTTGAGGTGGTCGAAGCTACGACTGAGAAATTAGAAAAGATCAAAGCCTTCATGAAGGCGGCGAAAGATAGGCAAAAGTCGTATGCTGACAAGAGGCGAAGACCGATAGAGTTCAAGGTTGGTGACCGAGTCATGTTGAAGGTCTAGCCCTGGAAGGGAATCATTAGGTTCAGGAAACGAGGTAAGCTAAGCCCGAGATACATAGGACCTTTCCGGATTGTCGCACGGGTAGGAGAGGTGGCCTATCGGCTTGAATTGCCAGATGGGTTAAGTGGAATTCATCCCACATTCCATGTATCCCATCTAAGAAAGTGCTTAGCTGATGAAGACATGGTTGTACCACTGGAGGATATTGAGGTGGATGAGAGGCTCAACTACGTGGAGCAACCAGTGGCAATCATTGATCGTAAAGAAAAGAGGTTAAGGAATAAAGTGATTCCTCTTGTGCGTGTACAGTGGAAGCACAGGAAGGGAACCGAGTCTACGTGGGAGACTGAAGAAGAAATGAGACAACACTACCAACATCTGTTTGAGGAATAACAGGTTTCGGGGACGAAACCTATATAAGGGGGGTGGACTTGTAACACCCGTAATTTCTTATTAAAGAAATTAAAAGAATGAAATAGAAAGAAAGGAGAAGGAAATAAAAAGCCTGCTTTTGTGGAAGGACCAAAAGTGTAAAATAATAAAAAAATCTTATAAAGTTGGTAAAAAGGTGGCATGGCCGCCCATTACCTTCTGCATAACATTTTATTCGACTTTTAGAGAGAGAAAGCAGCAAGAGCAGAAAACCATCGGGATTTTTGAAGAAGGACCTGAGAAATTCGAAGTTTTTGGTAAGAAATCTCGAATTTATGATGTTAGGACGATTCTAGAACCATACATGAGCTTATAAATGTGACTAGTGTGTTCGGGTTGCACTGTGTGTGTGTTTTAGGTGTATAAACGACTGAGAAGTTCAAGGAAAGGGCATCCAAAACCCGAAGGCAAATTAAGGTGAGTTCTAGACCCCTTTTTACTGATTTTTAAACGTTTTGGGGCTGGAGATGCATATATATGTTTTTTTTATAAAATTTATGCTGATACCCGTATGAACTGAATGTATGCATGTTTATGTTTATGCTAGATTTATGCCTAGAATCATGTGTATATGTTTAGAATTAGGCATTATGATGTTTGGGACTTGGATTATGGATTAGACTCATGAACAGGTTGCAAATATGTCTGAAAATGGGACTTAGAATAATTAATTACAGGTTGATGAGTCCACCAGTGCTCATACGACCAATAGTGTGGTCGTATGACTAGGAGATATATTTTTTCTAAGTGCTAATGAGTCTAACAGGACTCATACGACCAACAGTGTGGTCGTATGACCAAGTAATTTGTCTAAGTGTTGAGCCCAATAGGACTCATACGACCAACAGTATGGTCGTATGACTAAGTAAATTTTCTAAGTATGTTGAAGAGTCCAACAGGACTCATACGACCAACAGTAGTCGTATGATCAGAACATGTTTGTCTAGGGAATGGTACGACCAATAGTGCTCATACGACCAACAGTGTGGTCGTATGACCAGATGACAATTCTAAGTATAAGACGAAAAGTCCAGCAGTGCTTATACGCCTAACAGGGCTCATACGGCCAGAGGGCTTATACGCCCAACAGGGCTATAACGCCCAGAATACTTGGAATTTTTCAGAAATTTCCTGCTATACCGAAGTTCGAGGTTTTGACCAGGGTTGACTAGGGTTAACAAATGATGATGTTTCATGCATGTAATGATGATTATGGTTAACCCTTATTGTTACTGATATTATTATCAGTGCATTATTGTTGACAATATTATTAAAATATTGTTAAGTATGGTATGATGCTACGTATGATGATGAATGTATGATGATGAATGTATGATGATGAATGTATGATGAGTATGTATGATGTGTGTGTATGTTCCTTGTAATTGTGTATGCTTATCTTTCTGAAACTTTACGAATAACGAGAATGAACTAATGAAGTATTATGTATCGTAAAGTGAAAGATAATGAAAGAGGAACATGATGACGAATGCATGTATTAACGAATGAACGAAAAGAAGAATGATGATGAATACATGCATTAATGAACGAACGAATTATGTCTTGCAAGCATTGAATAACGCGATTGGTCCTTCTTTGTGATTGACCATGGTCATGGTACCTCTACCGCTTACCTCTAGTACCGTGGCATACGATTTTCCGTCATATGTTGACTACGGCCCGGTAGCTAATAACGATCGGGGTGTAGCATATGGTATTGGTACAATTCACCTTTCAATGCGTGCAAGTAAGTATGAACGGGATTCTTGTCATTCGACCACAGTAATCATAGCCAAGTGCTATGAAGTGGGTAAATCCTGACAGAATCCACACGAGAAGTTAAAGATAACGATGAATAACGAATGATGAAGATAATAACGAATATTATCTCTGTGTACGTATGATGTATGAACGCACGCACGAAAGGATACTTTTAAATAAGTAAAAGTATGTTTTATTACAAAACTAGAACTCACTCAGCAACGCTGACTTTTATGTATTTTCCAGTTGGCAGGTAGTGTTGCTGAGGATGGCACGAGGCGGCTACTCAGCTCTTTTGGGATGGCATTCTTTTGTTAATGTTTTTGTATCGTAATGCAAACAAACGATATTTTGTAACGGGTGTTGTATTACTTTGCAAAAGCATTTATAGTAAATTTAAATTTTTCCGCTGCATGGTTTTTACTAAGTTGTATTAAATGTATGTTTTATGGGTAATGACGACCAACTGTGAGGTGCCCGGGAACGGGGCCTTACAAAGATCGACGGCTTGGTGAAACTTGGGCCATAATGGCGATTGTGTAAGGTGGGCGACACAGTTGTGTCGAGGTTTCAGTTGCATGTTCGCCATTAATGGTGTATGGGAATTTTAGAGGTTTGTAAGGATTAGGTCAAGTGAGGAGTAAATGCTCTGAAGGTGGGGTATTTATAGGGTAGGTGAAAGGTTGAAAGGAAACTACTGAAGGTTTGGTGTTAGTGATCAGTTGTTATAACGACTGATGACGTGGTTTTAACCTTCAGTGGTTGTAACATCTGAGGACCTGGTATTAGTCTTCAGTAGTTGAAACTACTGAGACCTTGGTTTTGTCCTTCAGATGTTGTAAACATCTGAAGAGTTACTATCAGTCTTCAGTAGTTATGAACTACTGATGACTTAGTATTCTTCTTCAGACGTTGTAAACGTCTGGAGTTACTGTCAGTCTTCAGTAGTTATGAACTACTGATGACCTAGTTTTCTTCTTCAGACGTTGTAACAACTGAAGACTTGTTAGCCTTCAGTAGTTGTGAACTACTGAGATCAGTAGTTGTGAACTACTGAAGACATGGTATTGCTTCAGTTGTTGTAAACAACTGAGGACTTGGTGTTAGCCTTCAGTAGTTGTGAACTACTGATGTCAGTAGTTATAAACTACTGAAGACATGGTTTTGTCCTTCAGTTGTTTGTGTATGAAACAGCAGCTGTTGTTTTCAGCTGATGTGAAATTACTCATCAGCTGTTTCCGTCAAATCAGTTGTTTCATACTAGCCTCGACATTTACTCATCAGCTCTTTGGCTGACTTTCAGATGTTTCATTGACCCTTCAGCTCTTGGGAATATGCCTTCAGCTCTTGTGATCAGATGTTCACAAGTGCTGATGAAATTCTTCAGAGCTGGTGAACAAATTTTGTCTTCAGTATTTGTGTAAGATTACACATCAGTACTTGTGAGCAAAATTTGTTCTTCAGTACTTAATTATTGAAAATCATACATCAGTAGTTGTAATCCACCTCACAACATCAGTTGTTTTCAACAAATAAAGTACATCAGTACTTTGAGTTATTTTAGTCTTCAGTAGTTGTGAAAGAGCTGAAGACTAAATTACTCATCAGTACTTGTATTTGACCTAATACTCATCAGTAGATGTGAGTTAAGAGCATCAGCATAGGTCAAATCATTCAAGCTGCAGCATACCAAGCCTTAGTACCAAATTTTGAAATGTGGCACTATCTAAAGGCTTAGTAAAAATGTCTGCAAGCTCATCAGCACTAGGCACAAACTTAGGATCAATCAGACCTTTCTCATAGCAATCCCTGATAAAATGGTGTCTGATCTCAATATGTTTGGTCCTAGAATGCTGAACTGGATTCTTAACAATACAAAGAGCTGAAGCACTATCCATTAATAATGGAGTCTTAGTCTCAGTAATGCCATAATCCAGAAGTTGGTTCTGAAGCCAGAGTATTTGAGAGGTACAACTTGCAGCAGCAATATACTCAGCTTCAGCAGTGGATGTAGCAATTGATGTTTGTTTCTTACTCTGCCAAGAAACTAAACAATTGCCTAGGAATTGGCAACCACCAGAAGTGGATTTTCTGGTGACTTTGCATCCTGCATAGTCACTATCAGAGAAAGCAACTAATTTGCAAGAATGCCCAGCTGAATACCAAAGTCCTAGTGATTGGGTACCTTGCAGATATCTAAAGATCCTTTTGACTGCAATCAAATGGGATTCTTTAGGTGCAGCCTGAAATCTAGCACAAGCACATGTTGAAAACATGATGTCTGGTCTAGAAGCTGTAAGGTACATCAAGGACCCAATCATACATCTGTAAAGGGTTTCATCAACCGCTTTACCTTTCTGATCAACATCTAGTTGTGTGATGCTGCTCATGGGAGTAGAACAGGGCTTACAGGTTTGTAAATCAAACTTATTCAACAAGTCTTTGGTATATTTGGACTGATGGATGAAGATTCCATCATCCTGTTGTTTGATTTGCAAACCTAGAAAGAACTGTAATTCTCCCATAGCACTCATTTCAAATCTTAGCTTCATAAGCTTTGTAAATTCATCATACAACTTTGGATCAGAGGATGCAAAGATGATATCATCAACATAAATCTGAACAAGGAGCTTATGTTGTCCCACAGTCTTGATGAATAAGGTTTTGTCAATGGTGCCCCTAGTGAATGTATTCTCAAGAAGAAAGGTTGAAAGTGTCTCATACCAGGCTCTAGGTGTTTGCTTCAGCCCATAAAGAGCCTTATCAAGCTTGTACACCCAATCAGGATGTTTATTGTCCTCAAAGCCTGGTGGTTGACACACATAAACCTCTTCTTTGATTTTCCCATATAGGAAGGCACTTTTGACATCCATTTGATAAACCTTAAGACTGTGAAAGGCAGCATAAGCTAAGAACAGTCTAATTGCTTCTAGTCTGGCCACAGGTGCAAAGGTCTCATCATAATCGATGCCTTCCTCCTGTGCAAACCCTTGAACAACCAGTCTGGCCTTGTTCTTGACAATTTGGCCCTTCTCATCTGTTTTGTTCCTGAATACCCACTTGGTGCCTATAGCACACTTACCTTTGGGTAATGGAACAAGCTCCCACACTTGCTATTTCTTGAATTGAAGTAGCTCAAGCTGCATAGCTTCCACCCATCCATTGTCTCTTAAAGCAATATGATAGTTCTTTGGTTCTTGCTGACTGATGAAGAGAGCATAGAAGCAGAAGTTGGACAATTGATTCCTGGTTGAAACTCCAGCATGAATATCACCAATGATTTGTGAAGTGGGGTGATTCTTGAGCTCTTGATAGACTATGATATCTGTGCAAGTGTTTGTAGACCCATCAGCAGCAACAGATGGTGATGGAGATTCCTGAAACCATGTAGAGGATGGCAGCTCAAACGAAGTAGAGCAAGCAGAAATCTCATCAGCATTTGTAGTGGATGGAGCTGCTGAGGCTACAGGAGTATCAGGTTCAGTGGACTTAGGCAGATTGTCACTGATCCTGAAGAGGTGAGTACTGACTTCATCATCATCAGTACCACCAGGTGGAGATCTGCTGACAGGCTCAACAGATGGAGGTTGATAAGGAACATATTGCAGTATGTCCAGATCAAACAACTCCACAGGGTTTTGTGGAATCTTGTCCTTTGGAGATTCATTGAACTTAACACGCAGAGTTTCTTCAACTCCCTTGGTTCTACAGTTGAAGACTCTGTATGCTTTGCAAGTTGATGAATAACCAACAAAGTACCCTGCATCCACCTTACTAGCAAACTTATGGAGTGGGTTGCTAGTGTTGAGAATGAAACAAGGACACCCAAAGGCTCTAAAGAATGAAATAAGAGGGGCCAAATGATAAAGAACTTCATAGGGAGTCTTCATCAACCTCTTATTTACTAAGGCTCTATTCTGTACATAGCAAGCTGTATTGACAGCTTCAGCCCAAAAGGTCAGTGGCAGCCCTGAGTCAGCCAACATTGACCTTGCTGCTTCAATGAGGGTCCTGTTCTTTCTCTCCACCACTCCATTCTGCTCAGGAGTTCTAGGAATGCTAAACTGCCTTCTAATTCCCTTGGACAGGTAGAAGTCATCAAGTGTGTGGTTTCTAAATTCTGTTCCATTGTCACTCCTCACACACTTGACCTGTAGGGAATACTGCTTTTCTACTTGTAACACAAAGTTCATTATTGTCTTTGCTGCTTCATCCTTGGAGTGCAAGAAGAAAGTCCATACAAACCTGGAGTAATCATCCACAATTACCAGGCAGTATTTCTTCTTTGCCATGCTCATTACTCTGACAGGACCAAAGAGATCCATGTGCAGAAGTTGTAAGCATGCAGTGGACTTTGGTTCTTCTATTGAAGGGAATGAAGCTTTGTGTTGTTTTCCTTTCAAGCAAGCAGTGCAGTCATCTTCACACTTGAACTCCTTCAGAGGCAATCCTCTTACTAAACCATGGCTTATAAGCTGATTCATGTTCTTGAAATTAACATGACCCAGCCTTCTATGCCATAGTGTAGACTCTTGAGGAGATGCCTTGAAGAATAGGCAAGGATGGCCTTTTAGATCCATCTTTTTGGAAAGATCTAAGGCATACACTCTTCCTGTCCTGTTGGCCTTCAGGAGAGTGTGTTCATCCAATGCCTTGTCAATCAAACTCAGAACTTTGGATGACAGAATCCGACAGTTCTGGCTTGTGAAAAGGGCAACATGGCCTTTGTCACACATTTGACTGACACTCAAGAGGTTGTACTTGAGATTCTCCACATGGTTAACATCATCAAACCTTATTTCCCTATTGGAAACAAAGCCTTTTCCGACGATGTAACCCTTTGCATCATTGCCAAAAGAAACAAATCCCTTCTTTCCTTGAGAGTAGTCATTAAGAAGGGAGCTGCTTCCAGTCATATGCATGGATCCTCCACTGTCTACATACCAGATGCTTCTATGGCATGTTGAAGAACCCTGCAAACACAACCATGTGTTAGTTAGTCTTGGAGACCCAAACCTGCTTGGCTTTGGGTCTGTTCTCAGCTACAGGTGTAGCACTAACAGGTGTGTTAAGAGTGACAGCTTGAGGTGAAGAAGATGGTACAGAAGAGGAACACTTTGGCTTGGACTTCCTTTTCTGTGGTTTCAACATAGGAGCATCTAAGTGGTTGACTCTTCCCACTAGTTGCTGAACCATCATCACCAACTGTGTCTGATTTGTGATAAAGCCTTCAGCTCTTCAGACACATTAGAGTTTGCTGATGATGAGTTCCTATGTTGTACCATCTTTTTCTGAGCAACCTCAGCTGTTGCCTGAGTAATCCCTATCTTCTTAGATTTAACTTTGGGCCTAGGGATTTCAGGCTTGGATGTTGCCAGTACAAACTTGGTTTCAAACTCATTCTTCATTTTGTTGATGCTCTCAGTAATTTTCTCCTTCTGTTTGAGTTTGGAACCCCTTTTGTACCAACAATCATCAGTAAGATGATTGAACAAGCCACATATCTCACATGGCTTTTTCTTCATCTTATGCTGATCATCAGCTGAAGAGGATTTAACTGCTGAAGACTTGTTCTTCAACTGTTGGTCATCAGTACTAGCAGTTTTCTTCCTAGTGCCTGCTTTCCTGGTATCCTCTTTAGCTGTCTTCAAACCTTTCCTACTGTTAGTTTTCTTCTCTTTAGTGCTAACAGTATTTGAGGTTTGAACTTCAGATGTTGTCACTTGCTCTCCAGTACCTTCAGTACTTCTAGTGACAACTCCTGAGTTGATCAGCCTTTTGGTCATGTGACAATCTATCTCTGATGATGCTGATTCAGAGGATAGTAAGTCACATGATGAGAAGGATTGGTTATTGCTCTCCCTATCAGATTCAACTTCTGCTCTTGAAATGAAGTCTGTGGGAGGAGCAGTGTGATTATAACCAATGCCAAACTTCACATTGGAAGCTGTTTGCTTGCTAAGAAGCATTTCAAAACCCTTGCAAGATTGCACCCATCGATCACACTCAACTTGGGTGGTTGCAAGAGTTTCCTTGAGATCTTTGTACTTCTCTAGAAGTACATCTTCCCTAGCTTTAGCATCTTTGATTTGGCAGTTGAGCTTGTAAATCTCATCATTTTATCTTTTAGAACAACCTCAAAATCAGCTTTTCTTTTGGAAATAGTGTGCTCAAGCTCAAGATTTTATCTATTAAAGCTACATTTGCTTCTCTAATAGAAGCAAATGCTGCTATGCATGACTCTGAACAAAGCTTGGCTTTTGCCTCAGTGGATACCTGAGATGAGGCATTGGAAGATGACCCTTCAGCAGAATCAAGGGCCATCAGAGCAAGATTTCCAAAAGGTTGGTCACCACCATGTTGACCAGCACCTTGGAGTAGTTGTTCCTGACCAGATAGCTCTTCTGGTAGACTACTCCAGTCAACAGCAGTTGGGGTGAAAAAGCTTTGTTGTTGAGGTTGTGTGTGGTGATGAGATTGGGAAGAATGAGGCTCTGGAAGAGCATGAGGTGGTTGAGCCGGGGGTGCTTGAGTTTGACCAGGCTGAGGCATGTAGTAACAGGGGTAAGGATAAGGCATATGACCCTGTGGCACAAAATAAGCAGGTGGTGCTTGTGCCTGAGATGGATAGGAAGAACTGTAGGAAGGTTGCCCTTTGTGCTATGAGCCATTGCTGGGAAAAGTCACAAAGGGTGCAGATGAGTTAGATCCAGATGATCTACACTCTCTTGCAAAGTGTCCAAGCCTTTGGCACTTGTGACACCTCAACTTGCTCTTGTCAAAACCAACTTTGGTTTTGCCAGAGAGTCCTGGGAATTTCCTACCAGTTCTTTTGTAGAACTTCTGAGAGCGGATATTTATCATTGCCATTTGGTTCAAAATATCCATCTCTTCCAGATCATCATCTGGAATGCCCTTCAAATCCTCCATCAGAAAACACAAATTGTCACCACCACCTCCTGGACTACTAACACCAACAAAAGCTTGTTCTGAGTTAGTAGAGAAATCGATATGCTCATCATAAGAACTTTCTGATGAAGCATATTCTGACTCATGACTTATCAAGGCAGCATTACCTTGGACAAAGTCATCAGCGAGCTTGCCAGAAGAGGACAACTTCCTCTTTTGCTCTACCTCTCTCTCAAAAGTGAGTAGCTTCCCATGAAGTTGGGTGAGAGATAGAGTGTCCAGGTCAGCACTGGAGCGTAGGACAATGGTATATGTGTCCAATCTCTCAGGAAGTGACCTGAGGAACCTGTTGTTCATCTGGCTGTTGGTGTACTCTTGTTTAACCATCTTCAGCTCAGAGATTAAACAAGAGAACCGCTCAAACTGCTGGGTCAGAGTCTCGCCCTTTCTATATGAGAAGGTCTCATATTGCTGGGCAAGGATTTCCCTATTGTTTGCTAAGACCGAATCAGTTCCTCCAAATTGTTCCTTTAGAGCAACCCATAGGTCATGAGCAGACTCATGATGCAAGAGCCCTGAGTATATCTCATTTGGAATGGCCATGGCTAAAATTCCATGGGCTCTAGCATCAATTTCAAACAGCTTTAGATCTTCGTCCGAATACTGTTCAGGTTTCTTCGCAACCTGTTCATTAGATTCCGGGACGCTCACCATAGGCTTGTATGGCCCATGCACCACTGACTTCCAACAACCAGCACTGTTGACAGCCAAGTGGTGTAGCATACGTCTTTGCCATATGTTATACTCGTTCCTAACCAGCATCGGAGGCTTGGTTGCGGAACCAGTATTGTGAGGATCATTGGTTGGTGTTGTCATCTCAGGGTTTGGTCAAAAACAAGTTTAAGCACGACAATCGTAACTCAAAACCACCAAAAGACCTCAAGATTTTGGCCGGAAACAGCAGAAACTCACTCTCTATGACTAACTCTTGCAAATTGCTAATTCGATCAAACTGAGAGATCAAAAGAGCAGTTTCAAATGATCAATGGTAAGATCGATCAATGATTAACCTGCTTTGATACCATTTGACAGGATCTCAGCCTCTCGTGTTGATCAATTAGATTATGTTTGCAGCGGATTTAGCACATTAATTAGCAATTATATCAAGAACATAAAAGATATTGCAATTAAAGCATAAACATAGAGAGAGAAGAGTTCTGCGAAGCAATAAATGTTCTATTGGTCGCACGTTTCAGCAATTAAAACTGTATGGTTATCCATCCTTTTATAGGCGGCAAAAGGATGGGTTGATGTCCTTTTTCTGACATCACTGAATATTCAAATTACAACTGACAAAAATATAAAACTACTGAAGATGTCAACAACTGACATCTTCTTACAAAAGTTCCTAAATGCTGACAAAAGTAAACTACTGAAATCCTACAACGACTGAAGAACAAGCTCTTCAGTCGTTTATAACTACTGATACTATAACAACTGAAGAACATGCTCTTCAGTTGTTGTACGACTACTGAAATAAAACAAACTACTGAAAAAGAAAACCACCACAACAACTGAAGAAGACTTCTTCAGTTGTTGTGACAAACTCTGAGTCTTCAGTACTTGGTCTTCAGACTTGGCTTCAGATGATATAACAACTGATGACTTCAGTAGATATCATCAGTTGTTGTCTTCAGTCTTTGTCTTCAGACTTTGTGCTTCAGTAGAAGATCTTCAGTTCTTTAGTTCTTCAGCTTTGATTCTTCAGTACATGTCTTCAGTACTTGAAGTCTTCAGTACTTGTAAGATCAGTACTTCAGACTTCAGTACTTGGTCTTCAGTACTTTGGAGTCTTCTTCAGCTGATATTCTTTAGTTCTTTGATCTTCATACTTTGTTCTTCAGACTTTGTCATAACAGCAGAAGGCTGGAGCTAAGATGCTCTCGAGTTTGACATTCAAGCAAGAGAACACAATAGCTGATGAGAGTCTTCAGATGTTCTCGAGTCTGACATTCAAGCAAGAGAACATTGTAACTGATGGGAGTCTTCAGCAGTTGTAGCAGTGGCATGTGGGACTTAGAGGTTTTCCTGATCTTGGCTCATTGGTTCTTTTGGTCCAACATAGTGACTGTGAGAATGAAAGACAGAGTTTGAATTGAAATAAGAATGTGATTTAAATGAACTGATTTGAATGAAAGTCAAAATCTTAATCTTAATAAAAACTTCTAAAGGTTTAATTGAAGATGAAGATTATATTTTTAAAGAAACGAATTTTCGATTCTTTAAAAATAAACTTCATCAGAAGGCTAATCCTGTGAAACAAGATATGTGTAGCCCAGATGTGCAAAAGACTGGTTCCTCTTTATCAATTATGAAACTTCAAAAGCCTGGTCCCTCTCCAGTATCAATTCGAATAACAAAGCCTGGTCCTTCTCCAGCACAATCTGAAACTGGTCCAATTCCAGCATCATCCGTTCAAACAACAAAAGCAGATAAACCTCACATTACAAGTATTCACAAATCACCCTTTTCCTCTAATCTGTCTAAGATGAACAAGCAATTATACAATGAAGTAAAGATTCGAGAGACTGTACAAAAAGTTAAACCAAAATGTCAATCTGATTTTGGTTTTTATGACAATTTTCATAATTGTCATCCACAGTTTGTTTTCCATACACAACAATGGAAATGTTATCAGTGTGGAAACATATATCATCTTGCAAATAATTGTCCTTATCGAAAAAAAATCACTAAGCAGACAACGATTTCATAAATCTATTGCTCACAATAGAAAATTGTTTTCACTCGTGGGAAATTTTCAAAACCTTTGAAAACAAAAGCTGTATATGCTAATGATGTCGAAAAGAACAAGTATTTGAAAAATGATTTAAGAAACAAAATTCAATTGAGAAGTGTTAAAGATACTTTTGATGTGCAAAGCAAATACAACAATCTCAAATCATTTTGCCTGAAAGCAACACAGAATGTGCTCAAATCTTGTTTGATTTGGGTACCAAAGACTAAGTAATTCTCTTACTTATGTAGGAACGACCATAAAAGATCATAGAAAGCTTATGGCATGTATACAACGGTTGTTCAAGACATATGACTGGAAATTTATCTCTACTTCAAAAATGTCAGTCATATAACGGAAAAATTTGAAAATACGCTTTGAAAAATATTTTGGTCTTAGGGGGAGTCAAGATTGGATTGTAACACCCCGAAAAGTCAAAACGAGTCAAAATGGGTTAGAGGCTTATTAATGGGTATTTAATAGAAAAAGGGGAAAAGGGTTATGGGCTAATTTGGGTTTATGGACAAAAGCTTGAGTAATAGAGGCCCATGATCAGCCCTTAATCTACCCAAATGCAGCCACCATCTTCTCATTTCAACCCTAACAACAAGAATTCATAGAGAGAGAAAGTAGAGAGAGAAAGTGCAAGAAACACAAGATTTGAGGCTTCTAAGATCAAGGGATTGAAGATCTGGGTGTTTGTGCATCAAATCTCAAAGAAAGGAGCAACAAACAAGGTAAGAATCGACCTCTAACCCTTCTGTAGATCAAACCCGGATTCTAGGGTTTTGGGTTTTGAAAAGTTGCAAAGAATCGCATAAAGGTCACATTTTTATGTGTGAAAACATGTATAAAGCTTAGATTTAGCCTCATGGATGATAAACTAAGAGGTTGGACGTAAAAAGTTGTGATTTTGGGTTAAAAACGGACTGGTTCTTGATTTTTATGCGATCTGCGAAACTGTATATGCATCCAGCGAATTTGCATAATCATCCAGCGAAACTAAGAGCATTTCGAGCGAAACTGTAATTTCGCTGGGGCGAAACTACAGTTTCGTTCGGGCGAAACTGTTGATCCTTAGACATTGCGAAACTAGGAAATTCCAATGAAAGTGGGCGCTCAAGGCAGCGAATCTGTCCAGCGAAACTGGCAGAGGTGCTGCCTAGCGAAACTGGCAGCGAAACTGGCAGCGAAACTGCCAGCGAAACTGTGGGCGAAATTATGAAAAATTGACGTTTTGTGTATTAACTTTCGTGCAGCCAGAGCATTCGGATCATAGCTTAAGTAACTTAGGATTTAAGCTATTTGCTAAGTTCAGGTGAGTTCTAGATCCCCTTATTTAAACGTTTTTCCATGATTTTGGGGCTATTATGCAATGTAAACATAAGATTTTCAAGATAAGGATTTCAAGGTGTTTTAACAAGAAAATACATTTTTCTAAAGTAAAATGTGACATTTAAATAGCTCAAAATAATTTTCGGGCGCGCTGACCTGGCAGCCCGGCCCCAGCCAGGGGCGTTGCCCCTTGGACCACACTAGGGGCTGCTGCCCCTAGGACCCCGCTATCAGGGGCTGCCGTCCCCGAACCCCGCTGTCCGCGAAGGGTCGGTTACGTGTTATGATGACTAGTACTTGGTATGTTGTGTACTTAATAAGTTACGTATTATATATTAAGTGAAAGATAATATTAATGAGAAGTGGAACTTAATGAATGTTACCCCCGGGCCCATATGACGATGAAAAGTTTTGCAAGCACTATGATAGACTTCACTTATGTGAGTCTGATGTATGATGATGGATCCGTATTCATGAGCAGGCTATGTGCCTTGCAGTGTGGATCAACTGTCGGGGGTTAGCTACCGTTTTCATGTGTACCGACAGGGATTGGCATTTGTTGTCAATCAACATGGAGCTCTTGCTTTGTGCAATCTCGTTTATGCTAAAGTGGAAGATATTAATGAATGAAAGATAATGAACATGCTTACTATGATGAAATATATGTATTACGTATGCGTGGACATATATAAAAGACAAAGTTATATTTACTATTTACTTAAAACTAGAACTCACTCAGCAAAGCTGACTTTTATGCATAATAGTTGGCAGGTAGGTGCTGATACTGAGGATGGTACTGTGGAGCTACTTGGGGAGATGTAGATGGCATTCCTGTTTATGAAATCTCTATTGTAATTTATGAACAAGTATTATGTTTTGTTTATAATTAAAAAGGACATGTATTTGAGTATGATATGGTTTTTAAGTATTAAATAAATGTTTTAATTATTTCCGCTGCGATGTTTTGCTATTAAACTGATTTTTATGCTATGAATTGCCAACTGTGAGGCTTTCCAGGAATGGGTCCTTATATGGATTAATAAAAATGAATTTTCATGATTAAATGAGAAATGATATTACACAGTTCAAAACGAGTCTAAGTACTTTCAAAGGCTTACATATAAAAGGCTTCGATTATGTTTGATGTGTCAATAGACTTTGCTTTCAGAAATGAAAAGATCATAAATGAGTGAGTAAACTTGAAGTAAAGTGATATGATTTAGTGGTGAACATATCAGGATTCTGTGACAATACCAAAAATGTTATAAAACAGACTGAGAGTTATCTTCTTGTCATACTCAAGCCTGTTATTGTTTGATTAAGTGATTATCATATATAAATATGTATATATATAAAAGAAAATATAAAAAGACATACAAAAAGAAATAAAATAAATAAAGAAAATAAATGAGCAAAAAGATGCCAAAAAGGCCATATAGGATATAAGATGCCAAAGTGCACAAATCAAAAGATATGTCTAAAGATATACATACTCTATGGTATATATATATTTTCTAATTTGAGAAAATTTTCTGATCACGGAAGGCAAAATCAAAAGATGGGGCATGTAAGTCGGGATGGCTTGTAAGTCTTAAACATCTTAAGAGGGCAGACGTAAGTCCGGATGGCTGTTTGTAAGTCCTTAAACTTGTTAGTATTCCATTGTAAGAGATGTTTCTCAAGCTAGTTATGCTCAAATAGATATATTTTAGGAATAAACAAATGGTATCACTGATTAACAATGCATGGTTTAAGTCAATTTTGGATGACTTGAAATCTCAACAGTGTCTTAAAGACTAATAAGTATTTTACAAGAGTTCTAATTGTGGGATCCATTGAATTTATATAAAATCACACAAAGCATGATAAATATCACTCCTTATGTTTTCTGGGTAAAGACTGAAGTATAAGTTTAAAATGGACAAAATATATTGACAATCAACTTCTCAAGTTTCTTTTAAATAAAGCTGGACAGAGTCTTGACTTGACAAAGAACTATATGATCTCATTATGAAAATTCTAAAAAGAAAATTTTTGTTAATAAATAAATCTGATTTTAATTCTTTATTCGTGTTTGTTTTTCTTTGTTGTTATCATTTTATTTTATTTTTCTATCAGGAAAGTTCCTTCATGCTCAAGTACCTCCAAATTCAATAAAGCAATTTATTTCATGCAATTGTGAAAAGGAGTCAGGTCAGGCCGTGATCAAATGTGTTGATAGATCATACAGAATCATTGATCCAGCTGACTTAATGAAGTTTGGCAAAGACGACATGAATAAGCTACTACATCGTCCTATCTCAGCTGACGAGTCTGTTTATTTTCTATCTTGCCAGTACGTTTGGATGACAGATCGAATCCTGAGGAATAAGTGGTATGCATATTCCGGAACATACAAGAATGCTAATGTCGATTTTGACTAAGATTGTTTCACCAAGCCTAGGGGGAGATTGTGGCAGACTATATAAGGCTCGGCAAAACAACTAACGCTGAATAAAGATGGTGCTGATCAAGTTGCGAATTGAAGATGTCAAGTGAAACAAGAAGTCACACGAGTAAGAGAAGTCGCGCGAAAGGATGAACCGCGCGAAATGCCTTGTCACGCGAGAACTGTAAGGATCAAACATTTTGGATTACACTATAGTTATAATTGGTAAGAGATGAACAATTTGGAATACGTGCGATTACATGCAAGTTCGACACAAAGCTTGCACGAGGAAGCTGTATACATGCATGCGACAGAAAGCAGATTCGCATGCATGCGAAAATGTATGCATGCGAAAGGCAGGCAGGCGAGTCGCATATGCACGCGAAGGCAGGCGAGTCGCACAGCCAAGCGAAATGGTGATGCGAATCGCATGCATGCGAAAACACACAGACTTGTATATATATTCGCATGCGAATTCAGTTTTAGGCGTGCTTCAATTACCAAAATTAGTCTAGATAGTTTGTGTTTTCTTTGTTTATTCGCTCATGTTGAGCAGATCACAGTATGTGATTTCCACCCTCGGGTGAGATCGATCTCGTATCGATTATCATTGTAATCGTTCGACCTTGAATACACATTTCAATTACAATGAGTTTGTTGTAAACATTGAAAACACCTTGTTATCTAGATTGCTTTACAGTAGATTGTTCACCCGTCTTCACTTATTATCAAGTGCAACCATAAAACGAAGTGAGATCGATCGGATCCTGGACTTTACATTTGGTATCAGAGCAAGGTGTTGCTCTTGATACAACGGATTATTATTCCGCGATCTTCCGTTCGAGGACGTTAAACAAGCTCAAAAGTTGTAGACCGCACACCAAGTGTTTGTGTAAATGCTCAAGAGACTTTGCTGCATGATTTTCTGAAGATTTGAAGCTCAAGAGTTGTTGCATCAAAGTCAATTTTCCGAAGTGTGCGAGAACCTTCCTTAAGAAAGGTTTATTCAACAATTGTTTCATCTATCCGCTGATGCGAGAACCTTCATTAGAAAGGTTTGTTGAAGATTGAAGAATTCAAACTATAGCATAATCCAAGGGGAGATTGTAAGGATCAAACATTTTGGATTACACTATAGTTATAATTGGTAAGAGATGAACAATTTGGAATACATGCGATTACATGCAAGTTCGACACAAAGCTTGCACGAGGAAGCTGTATACATGCATGCGACAGAAAGCAGATTCGCATGCATGCGAAAATGTATGCATGCGAAAGGCAGGCAGGCGAGTCGCATATGCACGCGAAGGCAGGCGAGTCGCACAGCCAAGCGAAATGGTGATGCGAATCGCATGCATGCGAAAACACACAGACTTGTATATATATTCGCATGCGAATTCAGTTTTAGGCGTGCTTCAATTTACCAAAATTAGTCTAGATAGTTTGTGTTTTCTTTGTTTATTCGCTCATGTTGAGCAGATCACAGTATGTGATTTCCACCCTCGGGTGAGATCGATCTCGTATCGATTATCATTGTAATCGTTCGACCTTGAATACACATTTCAATTACAATGAGTTTGTTGTAAACATTGAAAACACCTTGTTATCTAGATTGCTTTACAGTAGATTGTTCACCCGTCTTCACTTATTATCAAGTGCAACCATAAAACGAAGTGAGATCGATCGGATCCTGGACTTTACAAGAACAGTTGTGTTTAGTATAAATATGTATTTTTCACTTTTGTAGAGGAGTTCTTAAGTTCTAAAAGTTCTAATTTCAATTGTAATCACTCGGTGCAGTTTGCACTAGATTGTAATCATCAGATTATCAATTGAATCATTTTGATATTTTGTTATTCTTTTTCCAATCTCAATTACATTCCGCATTCTTGAGATTGAGATCTTGGTTTATTGTTCTTGGGAATTACAGAGTTTTACAATATATATATATATATATATATATATAATATTATATATATATATATATATATATATATATATATATATATATATGTTTAGATGAGTGCGTGCGCATGTTGCTGCTGTTGTTGTGGGTGCTTGAATTAAGCGCATTAGGGGGGGGGGGGGGGGGTGAAGGTCACAGGTTGTCCTTTGAGGAGCTGCTAGTTGGTGGGTGTGAGAAATTATGTGTGTTATGTGTGTACGTGTTGTGGGCAGCAGCATGGGGGCAGCCGCATGGAGGAAGGCATTATGGGAGTTATAAGATACATGTATGTGTTCATGTTGGGTGTCCAGGTACAGTTATTGTGCATGTTTGTTTGGGCATCATTGCTTTGCATGTGAACACAAATTCGGGGTATATGTTATATATATATATATATATATATATATATATATATATATATATATATATATATATATATATATATATATATATATATATTCATGTGCATAATATATATCGGCTGAATTATGGTTGCTTATATGCATACATGTGTGGGAGTTCTTGTATGTGTAATGTGAATTGTTGTGGTGTGTGGGTGAATATATAGGTATGTTTTCATATGTATGTATGAATTAAATGCAGCAGTGGGGGGATGTTGCATGCATGTATGAATTTGGGTTTCTTTGATTTACGTGCAAGTATATACATATGAATTCATGCATATGCATATTTTAATATGGGCACGTATAACTTAAATCGATTTGGCCGAGGAGTACCAATAAATATGGCAGGTTATCATTCATGTGGATCAATGTTGTATGTATGTGTGTATATGTACGTAGGTATGGTAATTATATGTACATAATATCTATATATATATATATATATATTATGTGTGTGAATGATATATATTATGTAATTGTTATATATTACGTGTGTGTCATATATTATGAAATCATCATATATTATGTGTGTGTGAACACTATATATTATGTAATTGTAATATATTAGGAGTGTGTTATCTTCGGATCGTTATATCTTGGTGTTACAATGTAGTGTGTTTGCGTGTAAATGGGGAAAGATTGATAGTCAGTGTTGTAACCGAACCGTGATGCGAACGCGAAACCATACGAATCTTATATTTGTAATTAATAATTAATATTAATCATATATACACTGAATGAAACACAGGTTGAATGAAACACAGGTTGATTGAAACCCGATCCTTTGTGCTTACATTTATTTATTGCAATGCATTCGAGGTGAGTTTTCACGACCCCTATTTTACATTCTTTTATTTTTGGGGGAGAAAACATGCAAACATATTTACAAAATGGTTTCTAGTATTATTGTTTATCGCCTGTTACATTAGTGCAAACATATTTAAAAGTCCTTACATTCTCGAACCGTTAGTAATGTGTAGCGAGGTAGTTCTAAGTAGTACTACTGGGTTTGACAAACCCTGCCCGGGCTAGTCGCGCTAGCTTGATTGGAGGTCAAACGGGTGCATTATTGACCTAACATTTGTCACTGTCTGGGTTAGGCATGACGGGAAGGCAAACAACTTACAAACAGTCAGCTTCGGTTTGAAACGTTAAGTAACTTGATTACAGGCTAGCTACCTATCGATATGCTTTAATTACTTTACCATTCGAACATTTACAAATATATTATCTGTTATTAAACCTGTGAACTCACCAACTTTTTGTTGACACACTTTAGCATATTTTCTCAGATCACAGGAACGCTTAAGCTCATGTTGCACGGTTAAGGAACTCACTCAGGACATGCATCATCAAACTTATTTATCTTGCATTGAACATTTTGTTATGGCATAGTACTTTGCAAACTTTTAGTGTTGGTTTACATTTCACTTATACGCTTCCGCACTGATGTTTATTTCCTTTATGTTCATACTCTGATTGAAGTCAAACAATTATTTTAAATTCATTTAGTGTCATTTGATATGACCGTGTCTGAGATCCTGGTTGTCACACGCCTAACGGTAAAACCCCGTTTGTGAAAATTGAGGGTGTGACAGATTGGTATCAGAGCCACTGGTTATAGAGAACTAGGATTGCATTTGCATCTAGACTATAGCCTTAGACACAACACTAGCATTGCATGGACACTCTTACATGTTTACAACTGTTGTACGTACATTTTCCGATATGCTAGTGTGACAACCCTAGAGATATTTTTTATTTATTATTACGTTACGGGCCACAATAATGTTATTTTTAGTATATATATATATCATGAAAATACATATGCATGCTTGTATGCATGCATATAAATCAACTATTAATGTATAGATATAGGTACAATTATATGAATAAAACATATCAGTTGTGTACATATGTTTTTATGAATGGTATGTATGTCTATATATGTATATATATACCTTATGAAAATATAGAAGTTGGTATACATACGCATGGTTACATACCTATATATATGGGAACTTTACGTATGCATGTTTGCATGCATACACATAAATAAAATAACTATGTGTGCATGTATGTTAGGTACCCAAAACACCACAAAACCAACACCCGAAACCACCCTACCATTAAAACCACCACTCGATTGTTTTTGCCAAACCATGCTCGTCCTCTTACCAACTTAAGTGTCCAAATTCATTCTTATCAATGTGAATGCTAACAAACTTAATACCCAAGTCTCATCATTCCATGGCAATCCCAAGACCCTCTCGGGTTTTCTTGCTTTCACACCAAAACCGCCACCACATCACCTAGCTATCACCATCACCCGCCACCCCACCACTCTAGTACACAAAAACAAACTTGTATCTTCTACCATCATCATGAAACCGAGAGGAGGTGGCAAGCATTAAGCAATCCATCGGCCACCTTAGCATCCAAGAACCATCTCCACTTGACACCTAACCACTCTAAGATTCCTTCCTCATATGGTCTAACTCTAGAGCTATGATGACACCCATAGGTGTCCCTCGGTTTCATCTGCATTTAATCCCTCCCATTCACAAAACACAAACACAAAAACACAAACCAAACTCCTCTCACTCTCTCGGGACTTCATTGAGACACCATCTGCTAAACCTCCACTCGATCACCACCATCCTCAATCATCTTCTGCCTCTCTCTCTCTTGAATATCAACACTAATTACCACCTCTAACCTGCCCCATAACTCCCTCTCACTCTCGGCTACAGCCCAAACAAACAAACAACATCAACAACAACAACCCTACAACCACAACACAAACACCCACAAACCACGCACCACCAGCACTTACCATCACCATCCATGACTCTTACCACCTTGTTCTCGGATTTAAGGAGTTGAAACATTATCAAGATCATCATCAAAAGGTGATAAAAGGTTTTGTTACACATATGTTACAAAACATATATACATACATATTGATATGAATGTATATAAAAGTTTTAAACACCAAAATCAATTTTTAAAGTCTTGATTCATGTATCATAAGTAATGAGTTGCAAAAACTCAGAAACTTATGATTAAAAAGACATATTTTAAATTTACAAAATATATATCATAAATATTTAAGAAAAATCAAATAAGTATTTAATGAAAGCGATTGTGGGAATAAATATTCAAAAATTCTTATTTTGATACTGAAATATTGATCTGGAAACTTTGATAAAGTTTTGATAAATGAATAATTTATATAAATTATTTTATAAATGAGAAATAGAAGAAAATATCAAAAATAGAAATAAATTCGGGAAAATTCTGATAAACTCACAGAAGGATTTTTTTGAGGTATAAAAGTCTCTGGAATTATTTCAGAATTTTATACCTTATTATATTTAAGATATGAATTTTATATGTTCAGCAGTGAATAAGTCATAATAAATACTTAAAGTAAATAATAAATTCTGATAAAATCATAGATGAAGTATTAAAGCAAATAATGCAGAATATATTATTTTCATAATTTTTGGAGCAGTATAAGTATTTTTTCTAAATATTTCAATTATTTTGAAAATTCCAGAAACTGATCTGTTAAGATTTAAACTTTGATATAATTATATGATGTATGGTTTTATATATGAAACCATCTGTAAAATTTTGAGAATTTATCGAAAACAGAATCTATTTTCGATCATTTATGGGAATATTATTAAATTTACAGAAAATAATCTATTAAGATTTGGGTGCTATAAAAACTATGTGATGTTACTGACTTTTTAGACAAAATTCTATGAATTTTTGAGGATTTAATGGACAGCAGTAGGTATTTTGAGGAATTTTGGGAATATTGTGGGATTTATATAAAATAATCTGTTGGGATTTGATGTTGTAAAAATTATGGGAAGCTTCAAACTGTCCAAATTATGTTCTATAAAATTTTGGTGATTTTTGGACATCAGTAGCTATTTTTGTGATTTTTGAGAAGTTAGAAATAAATCACAAACTATTATGGATTAAAAACTTTTAGAGGCCCGAAGGTGTTTCTATTAATCTTTTACAGTCAATGAAAACCAGAAAAATATTTGAAGTATTGTTTGACACTGTGAACTATCTTATTAGGTTCAAGTGAGAAGACACGGTGAGTTCATAGCCCATTTTCAACCGTTTGATATTCAGTAAAGTTTTGAGGGAAAAAGTATACTGTTGGGTTGATGTATTATTTTGAAAATATTTTTGTTTGCTTACTGTCATTTGCGACACAACCATTAGTTCGAATGAGGAACCGGTCAATAATATTGGTAGCGCTACTTAGGAGAATATTTGCACTAACCGGATGAGGGTTACTGCTATTTTCCTGCATCTAACCGAATAGGGGTAGGATGTAATATTATCTGATTTTGTGATTATTTCGTGACAGTATGATTATGTTGTGAGCAGGCTTGGTTGTAATTGATACATCAACAAAATATTTTGTCTGGATTAAACCTATGTTCTCACCAATATTTTTGTTGACTGGTTTTAGTATACTTTTTCAGGAAACAATGAGTAACACTTTTGACCTTAGCTTTGAAGTGCACAATGGTTGGGGAGAAGTGGTAGGAAGGGTTTGTGTCACATTAACTGTCAACATTGTTGATGGTAGTGTGTATGTTGATGCACACTTCCACCGTATCTGAAGACATGCTATAGTTTAATGATGTAGTAATAAGATTATATCTAATTTTGGAATCTATGTATAAGATGTAATCACGAATATTTGAATAAATGCAAGTCCTACTTTCTTGTTTTATGCATATGTCTTTAATATTTGTTCCGCTATAATTAATGTACTCTGATAAAGCAAGTCACACCCAAACCGCATTTCACGCTTCCACCGGGATGTGTCAGGTTGGTATCAGAGCCATTGGTTATAGAGAATTAGTTATTTTGAGTAAATAACTAGACTATAACCATAAGCTCAAATATATTATTTTATGATTTTATGTGAATTATGTGAATTACATGAAATTCTATGATTTTATGATTAAGATTCTAACCAAAGCTCTAATGAGTATTTGACTAACTCTTTTTGTGAAATAGTGTTAAGAAATTTTGCAGTATGAATTCAGATAGTTATCACCATGAAACCGACCCTTCAGAAGATCCGTACCATAGCAGCCCTAAAGAAATAGTACCTGAATCAGAACCTCAGCAGGCTATAAATGTTTCCCCAACTGGAATGGAAAATACATCAAAGTTTTATGTTAAAAGAGCTTCAGTACACGTGGGAGGATATACAATTAAAACTACTAGGAAAAAGATACGACATGGACACAAATTTAAAGCTAAGCAATCTGAGGATCTAGAAAGACAACCTTCTGATTCTCCTAATGATAAAAGTAAGGTTACTAAGAGACAAGAATTGGATCAGGTGAAGACAGCCCGACAGACTCTTAAGAAACTTAAGAAAATACAGCTGGGAATCTGGAAAATTCAGAAAGACATCAAAAAGCTCAAGACACCCAAGAAAAGTATTTTCATCAGGAACTGGAAATGGCTTAGCAGAAACTAAAAGTTTATAGTTTAACTTTTTAGAATAAAAGAAATAAGAGCTTAACTGATATATGTACTTTTGTGTTAACATGTTTATTTGATCTATGTTAAATAAATTTTGTGTTAAGATATTTATTTGCAATACTAACTTTGAAATTCACTATAGTGAATCATGCCGCTAAAAAGAAACACTCAGCCTATCAGGAGAACAGCTCGAGTGGGACGACCCAGAGGACCAGACTTGGGGAAGAAACACCCGTGAACCCTGATACAACTGAGAATGATAGGATATCTCAGATAGTAGCCCAACAACTGGAAGCTACCCTACCTATTTTAATTACCCAACTCCAACAAAATCTGAATATTGGAACTACCTCAAACCCACCAGTAGGGCCTGAAAATATGAATATAGAAGAAAGACAGGAAGAAGAGATTCTAAATGGAATTTCAAAGGGATGCTCCTACAAAACTTTTATGTCCTGTAGACCTCGGGAATTTGATGGAAAAGGTGGAGCAGTACAAGCTTTAAGATGGCTAGATGACATGGAAGGAGTCCTGGAAATCAACAACTGTGCTGAAAACTTCAAGACACTGTTTGCTTCCCATTCCCTTAAAGGAGAAGCACAATCCTGGTGGAAAATGGAGGTACACACTAGGGGTAGAAACATTATGAATAAGCTGAGTTGGGAAGAATTTAGAAAACTAGTGATAGAAAAATATTGCCCATATAATGAAATAGAAAAACTAGAGGCTGAATTTTTAGCACTAGAGATGAAAGGGTCTGCACACCGAGAATATACTGATAGGTATAATGAATTATCTAGATTAGTACCACATTTGATAACCCCGGAATCAAAAAGAATAGGAAGGTATATTTGGGGATTAGTGCCACAAATAAGAGGACTAGTGAAATCTGCTAGAACCAAAACCTTCCAGGAAGCAGTAATCTTGTCAGGAAGTCTGACAGATGAAATGATCAGGAATGGATCATTAGGTCATCAACAGGTAGGAGAGAAAAGGAAATGGACTAAAAATCACCCTGGAAAAAGATTTGGAGAAAGTTCCCAGAAAAGAGTAGCCCGACCTCCACCAAGAAACTTCTTGGGAACAACACAAGGGAAGAAAGTAGAAAAACCACCACAGTGTAATATCTGTCAAAGATATCATACAGGAAACTGTATGACAGTGGTTTGTTATAACTGCAAAAGGAAGGGACATGTTTCTAGAGACTGCAAAAACCCTACCAACACAAAAACAGTCTGCTTTCAATGTGGAAGTGAGAATCATTTCCGGAACGAATGTCCACAATGAAAGGGTAAGACTCCAGCTAACCAGAAGAACCCTCGTGGAAGAGCTTTTGTGATACAAGCTGATGAAGCTCGTCATGAACCAGAAGTAATTACGGGTACGTTCCTTATCAATAACCAGTACGCTAAAGTATTATTTGATACAGGAGCAACCCGCAGTTTTGTCTCACATACTTTTAGACCATCAATTAGTCCAGCATCTGAAAAATTCCGTGACATTTATGTGATAGAATTAGCTGATGGTAAGATAATTGAAGCTGATGAAATCATTCCTAATTGCAACTTAAATTTAGATGAGTACTGTTTTGATATAAATCTGATACCTATTAAGTTAGGAGGATTTGATATCGTAGTAGGAATGGATTGGTTGAGTACAAATCATGTTGAAATCATTTGTGATAAGAAATTGATTAAGGTTCCTTTGACTAAGGAAAACAAAATTCTCTGCATTTATGGTGATAAGCCAAATAATACTGTGAAACTGATTACTTGTGAAAAAGCACGAAAATACCTCAACCAGAATTGTTTAGCATTCTTGGCTCATATTGTTGATACAAAACTTGATAAGGAAAATTTGGAAAGTGTTCTTGTTGTAAATGAATATGCTGATGTGTTTCCTGAATTGATATCGGGAACAGCCCCTATTGCCAAAGCACCTTATCATTTAGCACCAACTGAGATGAAAGAACTCATGACTCAGTTACAGGAACTATTAGATAAGGAATTTATACGTCCTAGTGTATCACCTTGGGGAGCACCGGTTCTGTTTGTCAAAAAGAAAGATGGAACCTTTAGAATGTGTATTGATTATAGGGAACTTAATAAGGTTACCATAAAGAATAGGTATCCACTCCCTAGAATTAATGATTTGTTTGACCAACTACAGGGATCCAGTTATTTCTCAAAAATAGATTTAAGATCTGGATATCATCAATTATGTCACACCCCAACCTTGACGGCGGAATCGTCGAGGCGTGAGAGTTACGATTGTTCACAGCCACATAACGCTATTATTAGTTCCAAATATATTAATCAAGATTCAATTGTAACAATACAAGTAATTGTTCAAACAAAGATACATCCAGAATATAAGTATAAAAGTATCCAGATCATTCGTTTATTTCTCTAAGTCCATTCCTAAATTTGATAAGCTTCAAAGAGTAACCTGAAACATGTTAAAAATAAAAGGTCAACTAAAAATAGTTGGTGAGAATTCCATAGTTTTCAATACATAAGTATATAAAAGATGGCAATTCAAGTTGTAAATTAGTGAATAAAGTGATTAGGGATGTTATGAACAATGCAACAATCAAACCTCGACAAAGTTTTACAAGTCTTATACGTTAAAAGTATATATGATCAGCTAAGTGTATTTGGTTCCCTAGTGCACAAGCATACGGCTCCTAGGAGTCGGCAGTTCATCGACTTTAGCACCAAATAGGTTGTCTGTCCCATAGATCTATGACTTCGCTGGGCTAGCAATAGTTAATGATTGTACATATAACGCCATAACATGGTAACCACAAAAGTTCAACTAACCACAACTTTAAGTAAATTGCCATAAAGTTTACAAGTCTCGAATAAGTTCATAAGTGCAATGATATAAGTTAACATGTTTCACCCCAAAGTGTGAAAATAAGAAAAAGGGGTATGGAAATACTCACTTGTCAAATAAGTATATGTTGGATGATTAATAAGAAATAATCTTAAGCGTCGTTTTGACGTAGTCCTTCACAAAGTACCTAAATATACATTTTACAAGTTTTAAGTTTATTTATAAGATTAACGTTTTAATCGCGAACTAGGGTTTTAGATGGAATTTGGGGATTTCTATAAAAACATATATAATTGTAATTATCTCGAGTAATATAATGTTCAATAACAATTTACAAGTTCTTTTATAGAAATAATTTTTGTAATATTTGTAATTTTATTTATTTAAAACATTTAATAAGATAAAATAAAATGTTAAAATAAATTTCAGAAAATAATTAGGTGATCTTAAAAATATTTAATGTTTATAAAAATATTTTTATAATTTTTAAGAATTTTTTTTTGTAATTTTTAAAAGGCTGAAACAAGGCAAAAAAATGTTTGAGGTTGCCCGGGTTCGAACCCGGGACCTCAAATATGAATTGTGAACACAGAACCACCAAACCAAGGGCCGTGGCCGCGATAGAAATGGGATTTAAATGAGTTTAAACATTAGCAACAGAAACCCCCAATTACCTACAAGCCCTAGTTTCGAATCCCACCAAATTGAACACCAAATCGACAACGATTACGGACAAGATCATGGGGCTTTGATTCCCCATGTATTTTCGAGCAAGTAGGTGTGTTTAATTACCCAATTCGGTGATCGATCGATGTTGAACTCTTCAAGAACAGGTCGCGGCTCACGTATCACAGGTTTGATATTCAAACGACGATGCTAATCAAATTAGTTGTGCAGGTAGCATCTAATGAACTCGGGCATGGAAAGCCCTCTGTTAATTTCGTGTTTGGAAGCTTTGAAGATGGTGTTCGTGTTGTAACAAGTCCGTGGCTGAGGAAGGTGATCGTATGATGCTCAAACCACGATTATAATCAAATTAAACTTTAGGGAAGCTTCAAATGGTGATTTGGAAGCAAAGACCTATGTTAATTTCAACAAAAATCGATTAAAAATCGGGTTTCAAGTAGGTTGCAGGTCGCGGTCGAAGAGGGTGTTCGAGAGGGGTTTTTGGTTCGTTTTTTATGAAATTCAAGGTTTTAATCGATTAAATACACTTATGTTAATGTTAGTGCGTAATTATTTTACTCCCATTTCGCGTTTTAGTGCCCGATTTCGTGGGTGAGTGGCCGATGATGGTGAAATGGGGGGTGGGGTTGGGTAGTTTTGGAAAATTACAGAACAGGTCCCTGTGGTTTAGGTTATTGTATTTTTTTTTTGTTTTAAAAATTCTTTTGAAGTTTGATAAATGACCATATACCCCCTGGACCTTAATTTGTCTTTTAAATCTTACATTATTATTATTATTATTATTATTATTATTATTACTATGATTATTCATTTTTATTATTATTATTATTATTATTATTATTATTATTATTATTATTGTTAAGTATTATTATTATTATAATAAAAAAAATTTTAACCTCGATAAAATACGAGATGTTACAAATTAAGGGTACAGGAAGATGACATTTCTAAGACTGCATTTAGAACTAGATATGGTCATTATGAATTTCTTGTAATGCCATTTGGGTTAACCAATGCTCCAGCAGTATTTATGGATCTAATGAATAGAGTGTGCAAACCTTACCTAGATAAATTTGTTATAGTCTTCATTGATGACATTCTAGTTTATTCTAAGAATAAGGAAGACCACGAACAACATCTGAGGTTAATTTTGGAACTGTTACGAAAAGAAAAGTTATATGCAAAATTTTCCAAATGTGAATTTTGGAAAAGAGAAGTACAATTCCTTGGGCACATAATCAACCAAAATGGAATTCAGGTTGATCTAGCAAAAATAGAAGCAGTTAAGAAATGGGAAATTCCAAAAACCCCGACAGAAATATGTCAATTTTTAGGTTTAGCAGGATACTACAGGAGATTTATAGAAAACTTCTCAAGGATAGCTCAACCGTTGACAGAATTGACTCAGAAAGATAAAAAGTATGTATGGGGAGAAAAACAAAAGGAAGCCTTTGAACTCCTCAAAAGTAAGTTATGTAGTGCACCCGTATTAGCTTTACCAGAAGGAACAGAAAATCTCATAGTATATTGTGATGCATCTCGCCAAGGCTTTGGATGTGTTTTGATGCAAAAAGATAAGGTGATTGCATATGCATCCAGACAGCTTAGAGGTAGTGAAAAGAATTATACCACCCATGACTTGGAATTAGGAGATGTAATATTTGTACTAAAGATTTGGAGAAATTACTTATATGGAACTAAGTGTGTAATATATACGGACCACAAAAGTTTACGACACATCTTTGATCAAAAGATGTTAAATATGAGGCAAAGATGATGGGTAGAGTTACTAAGAGATTATGACTGTGAAATTAAGTACCACCCAGGTAAGGCAAATGTAGTTGCTGATGCTTTAAGTAGAAAAGAAAGAACAAAACCTCTACGGATACGAGCAATGAAAATGGAACTACGTTCAGATTTGTTAAGACAAATCCGGGAAGCTCAACAACAAGATCTGCTGAAACTAAAAGGGCAAATTAAAGACTTGAAAGAAGAAACAGATGGATTCTGAAATTTAAAGGAAGAATCTGGATACCCGACAATAACATAATTAGAACAACTATACTGCAAGAAGCTCATAAGTCAAGATATTCTGTACACCCTGGAAACAATAAAATGTACAAAGATTTAAAAAGCCAATACTGGTGGCCGGGCATGAAAAGAACAGTCGGAGAATTTGTGGAACAGTGTGATGTCTGCTCAAGAATTAAAGCTGAGTATCAGAAACCCTTAGGATACTTGCAACAACCAGAAATCCCAGAATGGAAATGGGATCAAATTACAATGGATTTCATAACTAAGTTACCCAGGACCAGAAATGGATACGACACAATTTGGGTTATAATAGATAGGCTAACTAAATCTGCTCATTTCTTACCCATCCGAGAAGATTACAAAATTGAAAGGTTAGCAAGAATTTACATTAAAGAAATTGTGTCTAGACATGGAATACCTGTATCCATAATATCAGATAGAGATAGTAGATTTACTTCTAGGTTCTGGCAAACTTTGCAAAAAGCTTTAGGAACCCAGGTAAACTTAAGTACAGCTTATCATCGACAGACTGATGGACAGAGTGAAAGAACATTACTAACTTTAGAAGATATGTTAAGGGCTTGTGCTATAGACTTTGGTGGAAATTGGGATAGTCATTTGCCATTAATAGAATTTTCATACAATAATAGTTATCACTCTAGTATTGGGTTAGCACCATTTGAAGCTTTATATGGAAGAAAATGTAGGTCACCATTATGTTGGAATGAAATAGGTGATAGGCAACTTACAGGTCCTGAACTAATCCAAGAAACCATAGACAAGATCATTGAAATTAAAAACAGGTTGAAAACAGCTCGTGATCGACAGAAAAGTTATGCAGATAAGCGAAGAAAACCATTAGAATTTCAAATTGGAGACAGAGTCTATCTGAAAGTATCACCTTCTAAAGGTATCTTTCAATTTGGAAAATCCAGTAAGCTGAACCCTAGGTATATTGGTCCATTCAAGATTATTGATAGAATTGGTCCTATAGCATATAAGTTGGAATTACCACAAGAATTAGGCGAAGTACACAACACGTTTCATGTATCCAACCTCAAGAAATGCCTAACCAATGAAACCCTAAAAGTACCAATTCAAGAAATACAGGTAGATAGAAAACTACATTTTGTGGAAGAACCAATAACCATTGTGGGAAAGGAGTTAAAGAAACAAAGAAGAAGTAAAATTCCCATAGTGAAAATTAAGTGAAATGCAAAGAGAGGACCAGAATACACCTGGGAAAGGGAAGATGAAATCAAGAAAAAGTACCCTCACTTGTTCAGAGGTAATACTTATTTAAGTTTTCTAAAGCATACTCCACTGATTTTCGGGACGAAATTCTTTTAACGGGGGGAGAATGTGACAACCCTAGAGATATTTTTTTATTTATTATTACGTTACGGGCCATAATAATGTTATTTTTAGTATATATATATCATGAAAATACATATGCATGCTTGTATGCATGCATATAAATCAACTATTAATGTATAGATATAGGTACAATTGTATGAATAAAACATATCAGTTGTGTACATATGTTTTTATGAATGGTATGTATGTCTATATATGTATATATATACCTTATGAAAATATAGAAGTTGGTATACATACGCATGGTTACATACCTATATATATGGGAACTTTATGTATGCATGTTTGCATGCATACACATAAATTAAATAACTATGTGTGCATGTATGTAAGGTACCCAAAACACCACAAAACCAACACCCGAAACCACCCTACCATTAAAACCACCACTCGAATGTTTTTGTAAAACCATGCTCGCCCTCTTACCAACTTAAGTGTCCAAATTCATTCTCATCAATGTGAATGCTAACAAACTTAATACCCAAGTCTCATCATTCCATGGCAATCCCAAGACCCTATCGGGTTTTCTTGTTTTCACACCAAAACTACCACCACATCACCTAGCTATCACCATCACTCGCCACCCCACCACTCTAGTACACAAAAACCAACTTGTATCTTCTACCATCATCATGAAACCGAGAGGAGGTGGCAAGCATTAAGCAATCCATCGGCCACCTTAGCATCCAAGAACCATCTCCACTTGACACCTAACCACTCTAAGATTCCTTCCTCATGTGGTCTAACTCTAGAGCTATGATGACACCCATAGGTGTCCCTCGATTTCATCTGCATTTAATCCCTCCCATTCACAAAACACAAACACAAAAACACAAACCAAACTCCTCTCACTCTCTCAGGACTTCATTGAGACACCATCTCCTAAACCTCCACTCGATCACCACCATCCTCAATCATCTTCTGCCTCTCCCTCTCTTGAATATCAACACTAATTACCACCTCCAACCTGCCCCATAATTTTAAATATTTCAATTATTGTGAAAATTCCAGAAACTGATCTGTTATGATTTAAACTTTGATATAATTATATGATGTATGGTTTTATATATGAAACCATCTGTAAAGTTTTGAGAATTTATCGAAAACAGAATCTATTTTCAATCATTTATGGGAATATTATTGAATTTACAGAAAATAATCTGTTTAGATTTGGGTGCTATAAAAATTATGTATGTTACCGACTTTTTGGACAAAATTCTATGAATTTTTGAGGATTTAATTGACAGCAGTAGCTATTTTGAGGAATTTTAGGAATATTGTGGGATTTATATAAAATAATCTGTTAGGAATTTGATGTTGTAAAAATTAAGGGAAGCTACAAACTATCCAAATTATGTTCTATAAAATTTTGGTGATTTTTGGACATCAGTAGCTATTTTTTTTTGATTTTTGAGAAATTTGGAATAAATCACAAACTATTATGGATTAAGAATTTTTAGAGGCCCGAAGGTGTTTCTATTAATCTTTTACAGTCAATGAAAACCAAAAAAATATTTGAAGTATTGTCTGACACTGTGAACTATCTTGTTAGGTTCAAGTGAGAAGACACGGTGAGATCATAGCCCCATTGTCAACCGTTTGATATTCAGTAAAGTTTTGGGGGAAAAGGTATACTGTTGGGTTGACGTATTATTTTGAAAATACTTTTGTTTGCTTACTGTCATTTGCGACACAACCATTAGTTCGAATGAGGAACCGGTCAATAATATTGGTAGCGCTACTTAGTGCACTAACCGGATGAGGGTTACTGCTATTTTCCTGCATCTAACCGAATGGGGGTTAGGATGTAATATTATCTGATTTTGTGATTATTTTATGACAGTATGATTATGTTGTGAGCAGGCTTGGTTGTAATTGATACATCAAAAAAATATTTTGTCTAGATTAAACCTATGTTGTCACTAACATTTTGTTGACTGGTTTTAGTATACTTTTTCAGGAAACAACGAGTAACACTTTTGACCTTAGCTTTGAAGTGCACAATGGTTGGGGAGAAGTGATAGGAAGGGTTTGTGTCATATTAACTGTCAACATTGTTGATGGTAGTGTGTATGTTGATGCACACTTCCACCGTATCTGAAGACATGCTGTAGTTTAATGATGTAGTAATAAGATTATATCTAATTTTGGAATCTATGTATAAGATGTAATCACGAATATTATGAATAAATGTAAGTCCAACTTTCTTGTTTTAAGAATATGTCTTTCATATTTGTTCCGCTATAATTAATGTACTCTGATAAAGCAAGTCACACCCAAACCGCATTTCACGCTTCCGTCGGGATGTGACAGCTAGCATTACATTACAGAATGTTCATAACATCCTCGGCACTATCCATGTCACTTGTATCATCCTCGGCTAACAGAGGAGCGAAGGGTCCCGCTCGCTTACTTTTGACATCTACATCTATTTCTTCACTCCTGGAGTTGAAGCAACGTCGACTTGAACCTAACATTAGCACTTCGGAACGCGAAAAAAAAACTTTTCTGACACACACGACTAGCCTAATAATGACAATCAAGGAGAACAACACACCTTACTTTTCCAACTCTTTCATACTTGTTTCTACTTCCAACATACCATAACTTCCTCACTAGCCTGAACAGTAAATGTGGGACAAACAAAGGGATTTGAAGACTATCAGAGGATCAAAATTAGACATGTAGACGCTTAGAGATTCAAAGGGAAATATTTTAATTCAGATCGACAGAATTATTTTCCATCCAACACATAGATATATTGAATTATGATTGTTTGATTAAAATACGTTGTATTTCCTACAATTTATTTTATTCAATAATTATTATTTGATTATTGACTGTTGTGTATTGTGAATTGAAGAATCATGTCTGGAGGAAGACCTGGACGCCAGAGTGGACGAGGAAACATCAACATGACTCAAGCTGAGTTGGATGCCATTATCAATGAGCGTATTACTGACGTGCTTGCAGCATACGAACAGACCCGAAATCAAACCAGAATAATCAGAATTAGAATCAAGGAGGTAACCTCGAATCAATCAGACACATTGGTCTTTCCCTATGATAACATATTATAAATTCTTTAACATTGATATGTTCTTTTGATTCAGGTCCAACAATCTGTACCTTCAAGATGTTTATGGATTGTAATCCTCATTCTTTCAGCGGTTCTAAGGGTGCTGTCACACTACTTCGCTGGCTGGAGAAATTTGAGTCGGTTTTCGCCATGTGCAACTGTCCTGATGGAAACCGTGTCAAGTATGCATCTGGCACACTAGAAGGACTAGCATTGACGTGGTGGAACTCACAAGTCCAGACCTTAGGACATGAAGCTGCTAATAATCTGCCATGGGATGACTTTAAAATTCTAATGAAAGAAGAGTACTGCCCCAGGAATGAAGTCCAGAAGCTGGAGGGGGAGTTTTGGAATCTTAAGATGGTTGGTTCTGACATTGAGGAATGTACGACTTGTTCACACGAGTTGGCTACTTTATGTCCTCAGATGGTGACCCTGGCTTTTAAAAGGATAGATAAGTATATTGATGGTTTAGCTCCTTAGATTCAAGCTAGTGTCATGGCTGCTGATCCTGTTACTATTCAGCAAGCTATTCGGCTAGCTTATAAGCTCACCGATCAAGCAGTAGCGCAGGGCACTCTGCCTAAACGTGGCGCTGCATCTGGCTCATCTGATCATAAGCCAAAGCGGGATGGTACTACCAACAATTCCTCAAACTCCAACAACACCCAACAACAGCAGGCCAAAAAGTTTGATTCCTCCAGAAGTTTCACCAATAATAATCAGCAACAATAACAACAATGGTCAGTGATCGAGTAACTATGCAAGCAAGTATCCAAAGTGCAATAAATGCAACTTTCATCATTATGGCCAGTGTGATCGATTCTGTTGTCAAAGTTGTGGAAGGATGGGTCATACTGCCAAAGACTGCAAGGGTGAACTGATGACCAAACAACCACCTCAGTAACAACGACAGGGCGAAGCAACCAGAGGTTGTTACGAATGTGGTAAAGAGGGTCACTACAGGAAGGATTGCCCACAACTGACGAATAGGAACAGGGGCAATAATGGAAATAACAACAATGGGAATAACGCAAAAGGTCGAGCTTTGTGATTGGGTCTGGCGAGGCAAGGAATGATCAAAACGGGTTACCGGTACGTTCCCTCTGAACGACTGTTTTGCTTCTATATTATTCGATACCGGTGATGATAGGAGCTTTATCTGTACCAAGTTTAGCAAACTCCTAAATGTAACTTTAACTGAAATAGAACCTAGTTACACGGCAGAACTAGCTGATGGTAAATTGATTGAGGCAACCCACATTCTTAAAGGATGTAACTTGGAACAATCAGGACACAAGTTAGAAATAGACCTTATACCTGTCACACTTGGTAGTTTTGATGTAGTCGTTGGCATGGACTGGTTATCTAAGAACAAAGCTGAGATTTTCTATCATGAAAAGGTCGTTCGTGTACCACTTCCTAGTGGTGAAATCATATCTATTCAGGGCGAGAAAAGTGGAGTAGTCTCAGGCATCATTTCATATATGAAAGCTCAGAAGTGTTTACGCAGAGGCCATACAGCTATCTTAGCTATGATCACAGAGAAGACCACTGAAGAAAAGAAGATTGAAGATATCCCTACCGTTCATGATTTTCCTGAAGTTTGCCCTGAAGACTTACCTGGTCTTCCACCACATCGTCAAGTCGAGTTCTAGATTGATTTGACGCCTGGAGCCGCACATATTACGAGAGCACCATATAGATTAGCACCGAAGGAACTGCAATAATTGTCTACCCAACTGCAAGAGCTTTTAGATAAGGGATTTATCAGATCTAGTTCATCACTATGGAGAGCCCCAGTCTTGTTTGTCAAGAAAAAGGATGGAAATTTTCGCATGTGTATTGATTATCATGAACTGAACAAAGTGACGGTTAAGAACCGTTATCCCCTACCTCACATTGACGATCTGTTTGACCAGCTTCAAGGGTCGAGCTTCTATTCGAAGATAGATTTGCGATCAGGATATCATCAACTAAGAGTCCGAGAGGAGGACATATCAAAAACGGCATTCAGAACTCGGTACGGTCACTATGAGTTTCTAGTAATGCCATTTGGTTTGACCAATGCACCAGCGGTTTTCATGGATCTCATGAACCGAGTGTGCAAACCCTACTTGGACAAGTTTCTTATCGTCTTCATCGATGACATTCTGATTTATTCAACGAACAAGGAGGGGCATGAGGAACACCTTCAACTGATCTTGGAATTACTTAAACAAGAGCAGCTATACACCAAATTCTCGAAGTGTGACTTCTAGATTCGGGAAGTCCAATTCTTGGGTCATGTAGTCAACGAGAAGGGCATACATGTTGACCCGACAAAGCTAGAAGCTATCAAGAACTGGGCTACGTCAAAGACTCCGACGGAGGTACAACAGTTTCTTGGATTGACTGGATATTATCGATGATCTATCGAAGGGTTTTCGAAGATCGTTCAACCCCTTACAATATTAACTCAAAAAGGCACCGCGTACAGTTGGGGTGACAAGCAGGAGTCAGCATTTTAGTTCTAAAACAAAAACTCTGCACGACACCGATATTGTCCCTACCCGAGGGGACTGAAGACTTTGTAGTGTATTGCGATGCTTCCATACAGGGTCTTGGTTGCGTGTTAATGCAACGCGAGAAGGTCATCGTATATGCCTCCCGACAGTTAAAAGTTCACGAGAAAAAGTACATGACACACGACTTAGAGTTGGGAGCCGTTGTGTTTGCTCTCAAGATATGGAGACATTACTTGTACGGTACCAAGTGCACCATTTACACCGATCACAAGAGTCTCCAGCACATTTTTGAATAGAAGGAGCTGAACATGAGACAACGTCATTGGGTCGAGTTGTTGAACGACTATAACTGCGCGATCAAGTATCATCCGGGTAAGGCTAATGTGGTAGCTGACGCCTTAAGTCGAAAGAAGACACCTAAGCCAAAGCGAGTTCGAGCATTACAACTTACCATCCATACCGGATTACCCGATTAGATACATAATGCTCAACTTAAGGCTTTGAAGGACGAGAACCTGAAAGCCGAATCCCTGCGAGGCATGGAGAAGCAACTGGAAGCCAAACCTGACGGAATCCGTTACTTCGTGGATCGAATATGGGTTCTTTGTATGGAGACTTATGAGAGCTGGTAATGGATGAAGCTCACAAGTCACGATATTCTATTCATCCAGGTTCAGACAAGATGTATCATGATTTGAAGGTTCTATACTGGTGGCCAAACATGAAAGCTGATATTGCCATCTACGTAAGCAGATGCTTAACCTGTTCTAAGGTTAAGGTGAAGTATCAAAGAGCATCTAGTTTACTTCAACAACCAGAAATTTCAGCATGGAAGTAGGAGCAGATATCAATGGACTTTATCATGAAACCGCCTCGGATTCCCAGCGGATGCGATACCATTTGGGTGATTGTAGATCGTTTGACGAAATCCGCACACTTCTTACCAATTAGAGAGACTGATAGAATGGAGAAGTTAACTCGCATATGCTTAAGAGAAATAGTCTCTCGACACGGTGTACCAATCTCCATCATCTCTGATCGTGACGCTTGATTCACTTCATATTTCTGGCAATCTTTACAACGATCATTAGGAACGCGGTTAGATATGAGCACTGCATATCATCCCCAAACTGATGGCTAGAGTGAGCGTACAATCCAGACTTTGGAAGACATGTTGCGCGCCTGCGTGATTGATTTTGGCAGCAGTTGGGAAACTCACTTACCGTTAGTTGAGTTTTCATACAATAATAGTTATCACACATCGATCAAAGCTGCTCCATTTGAGGCACTCTACGGGCGTAAGTGCCGATCACCTACTTGCTGGGCGGAAGTTGGAGAAAGTCAACTTACCGGTCCTGAACTTGCGCACGAGACGACTGAGAAGATCATGCAAATTCGTAACCGCATGGCAGCAGCACGTGACCAACAGAAGAGTTACGCTGATAAGCGTCATAGACAGTTGGGATTTCAAATTGGTGACAAGGTACTTTTGAAAGTGTCACCTTGGAAGGGTGTGATACGTTTCGGAAAACATGGAAAACTAAACCCTAGATACGTGGGACCAATTGAGATTGTCAAACGGGTTGGCCCCGTAGCCTATCAACTGAACCTACCCGAATAACTTAGTGGAGTACACAATGTGTCCCATGTTTCAAACCTGAGGAAATGCCTTACAGATGAGACTCTCATCATTCCGTTAGATGAGATACATGTGGATAAACAACTACGTTTCATTGAGGAACCGGTGGAAGTTATGGACCGAGAGGTCAAAACGCTCAAGCATAGTCGTATGAACAACTATGTTTCATTGAGGAACCGGTGGAAGTTATGGACCGAGAGGCCAAAATGCTCAAGCATAGTCGTATTCCTATCGTCAGGGCCCGTTGGAACTCAAAGCGTGGACCAGAGTTTACCTGGGAATGCGAGGATCAAATGAAGAAAAAGTATCCACAACTGTTCTAGAATCAGACATCTACTTCTTAAGGTATCATTCTGAGATATCTTTTTTTTCAATTTCAAGACCAAATTTCCTTCAACAAGGGGATGATGTCACAACTCGCGCGAAATCTTGCATTTCTTTGTTTTGGTTTTGTTTCAGAAACTTTGTGTTACTACGTTCGTTGACTTCATGTCTAAATTTTCGGGACGAAAATTCTTTCAACGAGGGTATGATGTGACATCTTGATATTTCAGATTAACATCATCAGCTCTACTCTCGTTACGTTAACTCCTTATGAAACTTCTCTATGAATGTTTTGAAATAAATTAAAATGTTAGTAACAATAATAATAATAATAATACTAACAATAATAATAATAATAATAATTTAAATAATTATATAATCAAGGGATGTTATCTCAACCTAACAACAACCCCACTATAACCGCTTGCCTAACCCCACCACTCCATAACCTCGACAACCCCTCCCTCATTCATTCTCAACACTCAAACTCTCCTCTTCTCTCTCGACAGCCCAACCTCAACCCTAATCGCCTGCTCGACGACACCTTTCCACCGTGAAACAGCCTCCTTCTGCCTCGTTCGATCCGATCGCAGCCTCTCACCGCGACTCCGGCAGTTTTCTGCGTGATCAAACGACACCGCTATCAACCGCAAGTACCCGATGTTAGTGATCGGCAAATGAAACAGGCCCGTACTCCGTCGGTAAGACTCGTTGATCGATAGTTATGTACGTATTGCTACGGTTTTGTGGGTCGAGTTACGATTCAGATACAACTTTGTTTTCAGGGATTTCTTCATTGTTTGGGTCATGGTTGGGTTGTGTGCATTGTATGCGTCCGGTGTGTATATATGTATGTATGGATATATATATGTATATATGGGTATATATATATGTTTAGATGAGTGTGTGCGCATGTTGCTGCTGTTGTTGTGGGTGCTTGAATTAGGCGCATTAGGGGGGGGGGGTGAAGGTCACAGGTTGGCGTTTGAGGAGGTGCTAGTTGGTGGGTGTTAGAACAATACATTCTTGCAACCCAAGCTGATAACATAACTTTGTGTTAAAACTATGGTGGGTTTAAAATTAATAACAAAAAACTTTGTGTCATTAAGAATAACATAACCAGTATTTGTACTCAAACTGAATGGTTTACAAATGAGCAATACATTCTTGCAATCCAATCTGATCAAGTCTTTTATCTTGCAACAAACATTGTGTCATTAAGACAATAGTTAGTTTTTATGTTATCTTTTGTAATTGCGAATAGTTATTAAGTCAATAGTTAGTTTTAATGTTATCTTTTGTAATTGTGATTATTTTGATTGTTCTGATGATATTAGTGACTTTGAACAGTAGGTTTGGTACCTAGGAATACCTGGGCGGATTGCTGCAAATGCACCAAAATATTAAAAAAGCGGGTCTTTTTGCTATGACAAAACGTCGCAAAAAGTTTTTGGTCAAAAACTTTGTGGTGACAAATCGTTGCGATAAATGTTTCAGGTAAAAAAATATTAAAGAATTATTTATTTTTTAATATTAAAAGAAAATTAGAAAAACATTTGCAGGTAAGAGTTCGTCTCAAAATACCTTTTCCAAGGATTTTTCCCTTTTTCAAAAAAAAGGTGGGCTCACAATAGTTTCGTCGCAATATTCGTCGCAATAAACATTTTACAACCAGTTATTTATGGCGAACATATAACGACGAAATTATCGGCTTAATAAACATATTGCGACGAGGTTTTTACCTTTTGCGACGATTGTTATCGCCGCAAAAAGTGTGATTTCTTGTAGTGAAGTTTATCGCATGCATGTAGAACCCATATACTAATCACAACACATATATAACACATGCGGACACATATAAAACATACATACCAATCACTCCCATTTGTAATCACACCTTAGATATAACCCACAGTCATATCAATATGATTATAAATGAATAAATTATCAACCTGAGGGTCATAAAACAAATTTTTTTATATATAAACCTTGATTTGCCAACTGTTAAGACCGATAAAATATGTAGCAATGGATGGTCCAATTGAGAAATCAGGGATCAGAAGATGGTGACAATAGTTCTTGAGTGGAAAAGAAATGAGAAAAAACTATCAGATCGGAAAAATGAAACAGTAATAGGGTAATTTGTCACATCCCGGCAGAAACGTAAAATACTTGGGTGTGACCCTTAGGCTCAAAACACATTGATTACAGACTGAACAGTTGTAACAATAATTTTAACATAACATCACATATATATATATATATATATATTATATATATATATAATACAATTTTAATACATATATTGAGGTTACATATAAGTTTTATACAAAATTTGTCTATGCAAAGACTAATACAATTTTAATATAATAACTGCTACTTATTCTTCAATAGTAGTGGATATGTGCATCCACCATTATGCTAGGTTCAAACACGTTTACAGTTATTTTAACACATGTCTTCCCAATTATTTCACCCAATCCGTTGTAAACATCAAACGAAAACATAACACTGTTAGTCATTTTGATTACCTGAAAAAGCATACTAAAAATGTCAATATAATGTTGGTGAGAAATATAGGTTTTGATAACCGAACAAAATATACTGATGTAATATAAATAAGATTACAACCAAACCTACTTATATGACAGGCGATTTATAACGATCACAAATACAAATCATAAAATAAGATAATATAGCATCACAACACCCATCTTGTTGGTGTAAAAAATATTTTTTAAGTAGCGCTACCTATATTACTAGACGGTTTCATATTCGAATGAATGGTTGTAGCTTATAGCATAATGATAATATCTTAAAAATTCTTATCTATTAGCATCAATCACAAAACAGTATGTTTTTTCCCTAAAAAACTCATAATGTAAAAATAAGGTTATGAACCTCACCTTAATTCCAGCGAAACCCTATAAAAAATTTTTATGTTAGAAATATATCTTATTTTTTTAAAATATTTAGTACTTTGTTTAGAAATTCCAAAACAGTAGCTAATATTACCTATATATCACCAAACTTTAATAGAAATAACATTCAATAATCCAGATAAATATATAAAAATTTCAACTAATAATTATTTACAGATAATTTTCTAGAATTTCATCAATATATATAAAATAGTAGAAATAGCTATGGGTTCTCTAAAATCACCAAACTTTACCAAAATAGTTATCCTGAATTTAATATTATCTCATAAAATTCCAAGTTATTAACTATTAATTAACAGTTTACTATGATTTTTAAAATTTCAAATAATTCATAATAAATAGTTAAATATCTCTAAAAATTCATAAATTTATACATACTATTTTATTACAAATATCATAATTTATGTAAATTTTTTATAATTTAACTCACTGTTTTTCTATTTATTTTAATTTTCTATTTATAGATTATATTAAAATGTAAAAACTTAGTCATACACACGAATTAAATCACGAAATTCATTCTGAAACTTCTATAAAATACAAAGATCATTTGTTCTAGATTTTTACCAGGTTCGGAGCTTCCATATAATAATTATATGTATTTTCCTTGCATTAATTATATAAATTAATCTACTCAACATTGTTACATAAAAATCTACAGATTATTATTTCTAATATTTCTTAATAATTTTTTAGTTTTATTCCCACAATCACAGTCATTTAAGTATTTAACCTAATTTAATCAAGAATACTAATATTTTTAATTCTTTAGTTTGTATTTTTTGTTTCAATCTTTGGTTTATAAAACCTTTAAGTTTTTACTGGCATGCCGATTTTTGTGCGATGTTGTTGCAAAGCCTATATCCAGAGGTTTCTTTTTCAATTCTAGGAGAGATATTGAAACCCAATATAATAAATTTATTATTATTTTATTCTTTATAATTTAGTTTCTTCTCGAAGAGCATTTATGAATTTTTTGTTTATTAATTTATTAATTTATTTTTTAAACGTCAAATGTGCGATCCTGCTTCGAGTGATAAGTTTTATCTTAATCAGATCTACCTATCTTTTTCCCAAAATGGACCCCACGCCAACCCTCTCATTTAGAAACTAATTAGTAGGAAAACCCGTTGGCTTAATTCTAAGCATTAATTTTACTCAAAATGAGACTCTAACCCATGATTCTCAAATATTTACATGTAATGAGTACCTCAAAATATTTACAGCTTATTGATTTATTTACTGTTGAAACATAGGAATTAGTTTTTTTAAGTTTTTTAGTTACTTAGTATGATGTTATCACGTTGCTTAGACTATTGATATTATGAATTTACGCTATATATTAATTCTACTATTGATTTGTTATTTAATATATATTTATGTTACTATTTATATCATATATATATATATATATATATATATATATTATTTTGGAGCATAATCTTATATCCTTATACATGTACTATAATATTTGTCATCACATTTATACCAAACCTGACTCGGAAATTAGCATTCTGGCGATAACAAAATAATTGTTATAGAATACTTAGAACAATTGACATTGTAGAATTTTGTCTTTCGTTTTTACTTTAACCATATGTAACCTCTAATATATTCTCTAATATAGTAAATTTATTTTCTTTATTAGAGACTAAATATGTCACACCCCGGCGGAAGCGTGAAAGATGCGGGTGGGATGTGACTTGTTTTATCAGAGTACATTAATTATAGCGAAGTAAACACAATAAACATACATACATAAAATCATAACATAGGACATGCTTTTATTTATAATATTTGGAATTACATCTTGTACATAGTTTTTCAAAATTAGATGTAATTTTCTACAACTTGACTACTGCATGCCTTTAGATCCGATGGAAGTGTGCGTCAACACACACACTACCGTCAACGATGTTGACTGTTAGTGTGACACACACTCTTCCAACCACTTCTCCCCAACCATTATGAACTTCGAAGCTAAAATCAAAGGTAGTACTCATTGTTTCCTGAAAAAGCATACTTAAACCAATCAACAAAAAGTTGGTGAGAACATAGGTTTATATCCAAATAAAATATTTTGTTGATGCACCAATTACAAACAAACCTGTTCACATACATAATCATACTGTCACGAAATAATTCACAAAATCAGATAATATTACATCTCAACCCTCATTCGGTTAGGTGCAGGAAAATAACATCACAACACTCATCCTGTTGGTGCAATATTCTCCTAAGTAGCGCTACTAATGTTATTGGACGGTTCCTCATTCGAACTAATGGTTGTATCGCAAATGACAGTAAGTATCAGAATATTTTCAAAAATAGTGCATCAACCCAATCAGTATGCTTTTCCCCCAAAAAATTTTACGAATACCAAATGGTCAAAATGGGGCTATGAATCTCACCGTGTCTCCAAATTTGAACCTATAAAATAATTCACAACATCAGACATAATTTTCTTTAAAATTTCTAGAACCTTAGATTTAATTAACTTTTGAGTGTTCAGCTGTAAGGTAGTCAAATGATATTAACACAAAATTCCCAACAATTAGTTTATTATACATAATTACTTATAATTAGTCCAAAGTCTCCATAAATAACCAAAATTACCTAAGGTTATCCCAAAATCACCAAAAATTTACAGAATGTTATTTAAATAGTTAGTAACATCCCACAAATTTTATAATATCTAACTCCCAACAAATTGTTTTCTATAAATTTTTATGATATACCTAAAATTTATTAAAAATATAATTTGTAGTTTTATAAATTCTTAAAATTTTACAGACAGTTTACTATATATAATAGAAAATCATATAAATATATCAAGGTCTAACTCGTAGCATCTAAGATTCTGTAAATTTTACAATAATCTTAATATATAGAAAAAATAGTTATATAACTCCAAAATTTGTGAAATTTGTGTATTATGTAAATTCATATTTTATAGTACATCCATGATTTTATTAGAATTTATTATATATTTTAAGTATTTATTTCTATTTTTCTACAGCAGAATACATAAAAATTTGTATCTCAATTATAATAAGGAAATAAATTTTGAAATAATTCCAGAGACCTTTATACTTCAAAGGTATCTTTCTATGAGTTTATCAGAATTTTCTCAAATTTATTTATTTTTGAGTATTTTCTTTATTTTCATTATTTACAATAAATTGTATAAATTGTTTCATTTATCATAATTTTGTCAAAATTTCCAGAATAATGTTTCAGTATATAAATAAAGATTTTTCAATATTTATTCCCACAATCTCATTTGTTTAGTAATTTTTACTAGATTTTTCTTGATAATTCAAGATTTAATCTTTATTAATCAAAATATCCTTTTATCACAAGTTTTTCTGAATTTTTAGTAATTCATTACTGTGATTAGGGATCTTAAAAATATTTTACGGTTAGTTTTGGTGTATTAATACCAAAACTAACTATATATGTGTTTATAACACATATGTAACAAAAGAATAAAGAACTAAAGAACTAAACCTTTTAAGTGGTGTTGGCTACTTTAAAACCGAGAGGAAAAGCCGTGAGAGTGGTGATGGTTATGGTTAGTGATGGTTGTTGTGAGAGCCGAGAGATGAGGGAGTAAGAAGTGATGGTGGTGTTTGGTGATGGTGTGCGATGGTTGTGGTATGGTTGTTGTTTGTTTGTGTGGGAACCGAGAGAGAGTGAGGGACAAAGGTGTGGTGGTTGTTGTGTGAAGGTGGTGGTGCTGGAGATGGTTGTGGTATGTTGGTTGTTGGTTGTTTGGGTGGGATGCCCAAGGGATCCAAGAGGGAGAGAGACAAAGGTGATGCTCGATGGTTGTGGTGTGTTTGCAAATGACCGAGGGTATGGATGTATATTGCCTTCGGTCCACCGCCCATAAATGCATGATCAATAGGTCTCCTCATATCTTGGATGAATCACCTATTATAGGGTTGCTAGGTGTCACAATATGGAAATATATGGTGATAGGTGGCGGTTTAGAGGAGAAAGAGGGTGAGCATGCAAGATAGTCGAGAGAGGTCTTGGGATTGCCACATTTCCTTGGATTGATGTAGCCTCATGTAGCTAGGTGTTGACTTTAGCAAGCCTTCCATGTTACCGGGTTCAATGGATTGAGTTTGGAGGTGTTAAGGTGGCGGTTTTTATGGTGTGAAAGCAAGGTGGCAAGATAGGGGATGGTTATGGTGGGAATGTTATGTTATTAGTCAAGATGGAGACCTAGGTGGCATGTGGTGATGATAGAAGGGTGGTGTTTGGTATGGTGGTGGTTTCGGGTGGTGTTTTCGGGTGGTGGTTTCGGTTGGTGGTTTCAGCCGAGGGTTTGGGGAGGGTGGTTTGGGTGTTTTAGTTTAGTGTCTATGTTATCCGAGGGTTTGGTTAGGTTTGTTTTGGTTTTTGATTTATTTAACTTGTAAATATCTATATATGGATGTATTTATGGATGTTTATTTATACTTGCATACGTAGTTTCTATATATATACAACATGTATACATAAAATATATACATGGCATTCATGTAATTTACTAAATAGTTTCCAGAAGACATTGATCGTAACATAAAATGGTTTATCTAATTTTTAGGGTTGTCACATTCTCCCCCTGTTAAAAGAATTTCGCCCCGAAATTCCTTAGAGTTTGATTTCTTAAATTTTAGAAAAACTTAAATGATTATTACCTCTGAATAGGTGGGGGTATTTCTTCTTGAATTCATCTTCTCTTTCCCACGTGTATTCTGGTCCTCTCTTTGCATTCCACTTAACTTTTACTATGGGAATTCTATTTCTTTTTAACTTCTTTAGTTCTTTTCCTTCAATGGCTATTGGTTCTTCCACAAAATGAAGTTTCTTATCTATTTTGATTTCTTGAATTGGTAACTCTAAGGTTTCATTGGTTAGGCATTGCTTAAGGTTGGACATATGAAAAGTGTTATGTACTTTACTTAATTCTTGAGGTAATTCTAACTTATATGCCACAGGACCAATTCTATCAATGATTTTAAATGGACCAATGTACCTAGGATTCAGCTTACTGGATTTCCCAAACTGAAAGATTCCTTTAGAGGGAGCTATCTTCAGATAGACTCTTTCTCCAATTTGAAATTCCAATGGTTTCCATCGTTTGTCTGCATAACTTTTCTGTCGATCACGAGCTGCTTTCAATCTATTTTTAATCTCAGTGATCTTATCCATGGTTTCTTGGATTAGTTCGGGACCTGTGAGTTGTCTATCACCTATTTCATTCCAACATAGAGGTGATCTACATTTTCTTCCATACAGAGCTTCAAATAGAGCTAACCTAATACTAGAATGATAACTGTTATTGTATGAGAATTCTATTAAGGGTAACTGACTATCCCAATTTCCACCAAAATCTATAGCACATGCCCTTAACACATCTTCTAGGGTTTGTATTGTTCTTTCGCTCTATCCATCAGTCTGGGGATGATAGGCTGTACTTAAATTTATTTGGGTTCCTAAGGCTTTTTGTAAAGTTTACCAGAATCTAGAAGTAAATCTACTATCTCTATCTGATATAATGGATACAGGTATTCCATGTCTGGACACAATTTCTTTTATGTAAATTCTTGCTAATCTCTCAATCTTATAATCTTCTCGTATAGGTAAGAAATGAGCTGACTTAGTTAGTCTATCCACTATAACCCAAATTGTGTCGTATCCATTTCTGGTCCTTGGTAACTTAGTTATGAAGTCCATTGTAATTTGATCCCATTTCCATTCTGGAATCTCTGGTTGCTGCAGGTATCCTGAAGGTTTTTGATATTCTCCTTTTATTCTTGAACAGACATCACATTGTTTCACAAACTCTCCGACTGATCTTTTCATGCCAGGCCACCAGTATTGGCTTTTCAAGTCTTTGTACATTTTATTATTTCCTGGATGCACAGAATACCTTGACTTATGAGCTTCTTGCAGAACAGTTGTTCTAATCATGCTATTGTCAGGTATCTAAATTCTCCCTTTAATCTCAAAACTCCATCTGCTTCCTCATTCATATCTTTTAATTACCCTTTTAGTTTTAACATATCTTTTTGTTAAGCTTCCCGGATTTGATTTAACAGATCTGAATGTAATACCATTCTCATAGCACTTACCCATAATGGTTTAGTTCTTTCTTTTCTACTTAAAGCATCAGCAACTACATTTGCCTTACCGGGATGATACTTAATTTCACAGTCGTAATCACTTAGTAATTCTACCCATCTTCTTTGCCTCATATTTAACATCTTTTGATCAAAGATGTGTTGTAAACTTTTGTGATCCGTATATATTATACACTTAGTCCCATATAAGTAATGTCTCCAAATTTTCAATGCAAATACTACAGCTCCTAATTCTAGATCATGGGTGGTATAATTATTTTCACTACCTCTAAGTTGCCTGGATGCATATGCAATTACCTTGTCTTTTTGCATTAAAACGCATCCAAACTTTGACGAGATGCATCACAATACACTATGAAATTATCTGTTCTTTCTGGTAAAGCTAATATGGGTGCACTACATAACTTACTTTTGAGGAGTTCAAATGCTTCATTTTGTTTTTCTCCCCATACATACTTTCTATCTTTTTGGGTCAATTCTGTCAACGGTTGCGCTATTCTTGAGAAGTTTTCTATAAATCTTCTGTAATATCCTGCTAAACCTAAGAATTGTCGTATTTCAGTTGGGGTTTTTGGAACTTCCCATTTCTTAACTGCCTCAATCTTGGCTGGATCAACCTGAATTCCATTCTGGTTAACTATGTGTCCGAGGAATTGTACTTCTCTTTTCCAAAATTCACATTTTGAGAATTTTGCATATAACTTTTCCTTTTGTAACAATTCCAAAGTTAACCTTAGGTCTTGTTCGTGGTCTTCCTTGTTTTTAGAATAAATCAGAATATCATCTATGAAGACTATAACGAATTTATCTAAATAAGGTTTACACACTCTATTCATTAAATCCATAAACACTGCTGGAGCATTGGTTAACCCAAATGGCATTACCAGGAATTCATAATGTCCATACCTAGTTCTGAATGCAGTCTTAGAAATATCGTCTTCCTGTACTCGTAATTGATGATATCCAGATCTTAAATCTATTTTCGAGAAATAACTAGATCCCTGTAATTGGTCAAACAAATCATCAATCCTAGGGAGAGGATACCTATTCTTTATGGTAACTTTATTGAGTTCCCTATAATCGATACACATTCTAAAAGTTCCATCTTTCTTTTTAACAAACAGAACCGGTGCTCCCCAAGGTGACACACTAGGACGTATAAATCCTTTATCTAATAATTCCTGTAACTGGGTCATGAGTTCTTTCATTTCAGTTGGTGCTAAACTATAGGGTGCTTTGGCAATAGGGGTTGTTCCTGGTATTAATTCTATTTTATACTCTACCTAACGAGGGGTGGTAATCCAGGTAATTCATCAGGAAAAACATCGGAGTATTCATTTATAACAGGATCACTTTCCAAATTTCCCTTATCAAGTTTTGCATCAACTATGTGGACCAAGAAAGCTAAACATTTCTTATTGAGGCATTTTTGTGCTTTTTCAAAGAAATCAATTTCACAATATTATTTGGTCTATCACCATATATGCAGATAGTTTTATCTTCCTTAATCAAAGGAATCCTTATCATTTTCTTATCACAAATGATTTCAGCATAGTTTTTACTCAACCAATCCATTCCTACTACGATATCAAATCGTCCGAATTTAATAGGTATCAGATTTATATCAAACAATATTCATCTAAATTCAGAATGCAGTTAGAAATGATTTCATCAGCTTCTATTATTTTACCGTCAGCTAATTCTATCACATAGTTGTCACTTAATTTTTCAGATGTTAAATTAAGTGATGGTCTAAAGATATATGAAACAAAACTACGAGTTGCTCCTGTATCAAATAATACTTTTGCATACTAGTTATTGATAAGAAACGTACCCGTTACTACTTCTTGTTCATGACGAGCTTCATCAGCTTGTATCACGAAAGCTCTTCCACGGGGGTTGTTCTAGTAAAATGTAGCCTTGCCTTTTCGTTGTGGACACTCATTACGAAAATGATTTTCACTTCCACACTGAAAGCAGACTGTTTTAGGATTGGTAGGGTTTTTGCAGTCTCAAGAAATGTGCCCCTTCTTTTTGCAGTTGTAGCAAACCATTGTCATACAGTTTCCTGTATGATATCTTTGGCAGATATTACACTGTGGTGGTTTATTCACTTTCTTCCCCTGAGCTGTTCCCAAGAAATTTCTTGGTGGAGGTCGGGTTATTCTTTTCTGGGAGTTTTCTCCAAATCTTCTTCCAGAGTGGTTTTCATTCCATTTCCTTTTCTCTCCTACCTGTGGGTGGCTTAATGATCCATTTCTGATCATTTTATCTGTCAGACTTCCTGACAGGATTACTGCTTCTTGGAAGGTTTTGGTTCTTACAGATTTCACTAACCCTCTAATCTGTGGTACTAGTCCCCAAATATACCTTCCTATCCTTTTTGATTCCGGGGTTATCAGATGTGGTACTAACCTGGATAGTTCATTATACCTATCAGTATATTCCCGGTGTGCAGCTCCTTTCATTTCTAGTGCTAAGAATTCAGCCTCTAGTTTCTCTATCTCATTATAAGGGCAGTATTTTTCTATCACTAGATTTCTAAATTCCTCCCAACTCATCCTATTCATAACATTCCAACCCTTAGTGTGTACCTCTATTTTCCACCAGGATTGTGCCTCTCCTTTTAGGGAATGGGAAGCAAATAGTGTCTTGAAGTTTTCAGCACAGTTACTGATTTCCAAAACTCCTTCCATTTCATCTAGCCATCTTAAAGCTTGTACAGCTCCACCCTTTCCATCGAATTCCCGGGGTCTGCAGGAGATAAAGGTTTTGTAAGAACTTCCCTTTGAGATTTCATTCAGAATTTCATCTTCCTGTCATTCTTCCATATTAATATTTTCAGGCCCTGCTGGTGGGTGTGAGGTAGTTCTTAAATTTAGGTTTTGTTGGAGTTGGGTTATTAAGGTAGGTAGGGTAGCTTTTATTTGTTGGGCTACTATCTGAGAAATCCTATCATTCTCATTTGTGTCAGTGTTCACGGGCGTTTCTTCCCCTAGTCTGGTTCTGAGTCGTCCCACTCGAGCTGTTCTTCGGACAGGCTAAGTGTTTCTTTTTGGCGGTATGATTCACTATAGTAAATTTTAACATTAGTATCACAAATAAATATTCTAACACAAAATCATTTAACATATATCAAATAAATATTTTAACAAAAAAGTACATATATCATTTTAAGCTCTTATTTCTTTTATTCTGGTAAGTTAGACTATAATCTTTTAGTTCCTACGAATCCATTTCCATATCCTTGTGAAGATACTTTTCTTGGGTGTCTTGAGCTTCTTGATGTCCTTCTGGATTTTCCAGATTCCCAGTTGTATTTTCTTAAGTTTTCTAAGAGTTTACCGAGCTGTCTTTACCTGATTCAACTCTTGTCTTTTAGTGACCTTATCTTTACCTTCGGGGGAATCAGAAGGTTGTATTTCTATATTCTAAGTTTGCTTAGCTCTAAACTTGTTCCCACGTTGTGTCTTTTTCCTAGGAGTCTTAATTATATATCCTCCCACATGTACTGGTGCACGTCGAATATAAAATTTTGATTTATTCTCTACTTCTGTTGGAGGAATATCCATAGCTTGTTGAGGTTCTAGTTCAGGTGTTATTTCCTTAGAATTGCTATGGTCCGGATACTCGGAAGGATCGGTCTCATAGTGATAACTATCTGAATTCATAACTGCACGAATTTCTTAATAATATTTCACAAAATGGTTAGTCAAATAATTATTATAATTTTGTTAAAATGTTAAACATGAAATCATAAAATCATAGAATTTCACATAACTCACATAATTCACATAAAATCATAAAATCATATAAAATAATTCTAAGTATATCTTGAGCTTATTGTTATAGTCTAGATATTTTAAAAATATCTAATTCCCTATAACCAATGGCTCTGATACCAACATGTCACATCTCGGTGGAAGCGTGAAAGATGCGGGTGGGGTGTGACTTGCTTTATCAGAGTACATTAATTATAGCGAAGTAAACACAATAAACATACATACATAAAATCATAACATAGGACATGCTTTTATTTATAATATTCGGAATTACATCTTGTACATAGTTTTTCAAAATTAGATGTAATTTTCTACAACTTGACTACTGCATGCCTTTAGATCCGATGGAAGTGTGCGTCAACATACACACTACCGTCAACGATGTTGACTGTTAGTGTGACACACACTCTTCCAACCACTTCTCCCCAACCATTATGAACTTCAAAGCTAAAATCAAAGGTATTACTCATTGTTTCCTAAAAAAGCATACTTAAACCAGTCAACAAAAAGTTGGTGAGAACATAGGTTTATATCCAAACAAAATATTTTGTTGATGCACCAATTACAACCAAACCTGTTCACATACATAATCATACTGTCACGAAATAATTCACAAAATCAGATAATATTACATCTCAACCCTCATTCGGCTAGGTGCAGGAAAATAACATCACAACACTCATCCTGTTGGTGCAATATTCTCCTAAGTAGCGCTACTAATATTATCGGACAGTTCCTCATTCGAACTAATGGTTGTATCGCAAATGACAGTAAGCATAAAAATATTTTCAAAAATAGTACATCAACCCAATCAGTATGCTTTTTCCCCCAAAAATTTTACAAATACCAAATGGTCAAAATGGGCTATGAATCTCACCGTGTCTCCAAATTTAAACATATAAAATAATTCATAACATCAGACATAATTTTCTTTAAAATTTTAGAACCTCAGATTTAATTAACTTTTGAGAGTTCAGCTGTAAGGTAGTCAAATGATGTTACCACAAAATTCCCAACAATTAGTTTATTATACATAATTACTTATAATTAGTCCAAAGTCTCCATAAATCACCAAAATTACCTACGGTTATCCAAAAATCACAAACAACTTACATAATGTTAATTCAACGGTCATTAGGAACGCGACTGGATATGAGTACTGCATATCATCCGCAGACCGATGGTCAAAGTGAGCATACAATCCAAACACTGGAAGACATGTTGCGTGCCTGTGTGATCGATTTTGGCAGCAGTTGGGAAACTCATCTACCATTAGTTAAGTTCTCCTATAATAACAGTTATCACACTTCGATCAAGGCAGCTCCATTTGAGGCATTGTATGGACGTAAGTGCCGATCACCTATCTGTTGGGCAGAAGTAGGAGAAAGCCAACTTACAGGACCTGAACTTGTGCACGAAACGATAGAGAAGATCGTGCAAATTCGTAACCGTATGGCAGCAGCACGTGATCGACAAAAGAGTTACGCTGACAAGCGTCGTAAGCCATTGGAGTTTCAGGTTGGTGACAAAGTACTGCTGAAAGTCTCACCCTGGAAAGGTGTAATACGCTTTGGAAAACGGGAGAAACTAAACCCTAGGTACGTGGGGCCGTTTGAGATTGTCTAACGGATTGGCCCGGTGGCTTATCAACTGAACCTACCTGAAGAACTCAGGGGGATACATGATGTGTTTCACGTATCCAATCTGAGGAAATGTCTGTCTGATGAATCATTGATCGTGCCTTTAGAGGAACTAAAGATAGATGATCAACTACATTTCATCGAAGAACCAGTAGAGATCATGGATCGAGAAGTCAAGACACTAAAGCGTAGCAAAATTCCTATTGTGCGCGTAAGATGGAACTCCAAACGGGGACCTGAGTTTACGTGGGAACGGGAGGATCAGATGAAGACTAAATATCCGCACTTGTTCGTAGGTACAACTTCAGAACCTAACTTCAACTGAATTTCAGCATGAAATCCTCTCAACTGAGGGATACTGTGATATCTCACGATATCAAGCAAAGAACATTATGGGTCTACTTTCACATTTGTTCTACCTCATAAAGTTTCACATGCGTGTGATAGCTCAGATGATATAGATGGATTTAACGATATAACTGACAACGAGTCATCAGATGATGACATCAACTCTTCAAAGTTTACCTCAGAAAGTGAAAACGCAAACTGCATCAAGAAAGAAAAAGAGAATCACTATGAGCTGCCGATGGTTTCATGACCACCTTCTGATGAACAAAAGTGCTAGAAACATTCAAGATATTCCCAAATCAGAAAGGAAACCTAAGATTCTTCTTGTTGAAAATCATGTGGTGGATGCGAGTGACATCTGGCACTAACCAGTACGTCAGTTAGCATTAAGCTCGTTAACTCACTATGTGTATTAACTATCCTCATGTATTTTCATAGTTTATTTATCGGTATAACCGAATTCTCCGTATACTTGTTTATTAACCCCAGTGTTCTAATTTTCGGGACGAAAATTCCTTCAACAAGGGGATAATGTGACAACCCGAGTTTTTCCATTTTATTATATTTTATAATAATAATAATAATAATAACAATAATAATAATATATAATAATAATAATAATAATAATAATAATAATAATAATAATAATAATAATAATAATAATAATAATAATAATAATAATAATAATAATAATAATAATAATAATAATAATAATAATAATAATAATAATAATAGAGGATTGTCTACTTGTGTTAATGGAAGAATTTGAGGGTCACTACTCCATGTTTTCTGCAACCAATTTCACCTTATCCCATATATTTCCTCACCTCTTTCATATAACAAACAACCCACCTCACATCAACGGCAACCTCTCGACACCTCTTTCTCGACTATTTCAATCGACGACAATAGCACCGGCAACCACTCTCTCCGCAATCGACACCACCCCGACAGCCCTCCACGACCCCTCTCTATCACCGGCAGTCCTTTTCGGCAGTTCTCACGACCGTGCGACGTACCCAAGCGACGGTTATCCTCGTGATCAGACGACAACTCGTACCTCATTCGGTATGTTTTTCCTTTTCAGCATTCGATATCATTCGGTTTCATGTACGGTTCCTCCATGTTCATAATTCGCGCTCACTTCGGTGCCCGGTTTCGGGTCTTAGTTCTTGTGTGTGTTCCGGTTGTGTTTGTGTGTGTTTGAACCTGCGAATCATCGGTGTGTATATATGTTGTATATATGCGTAGGTATGTACCCGTGGATATGTGTGTTGAGAAACAGAACACAGCAGCTGAAGGTTGCTGTGTGCGTGTATGTATATGCTGCTGTGTACGTGTATGTATATGCTGCTGTGTGCGTGTATGTATATGCTGCTGTGTGCATGACTGTATGTTGCTGCGTATGTATGTATACGTTTCTGTTCGTATGTGTATGCTGTTGTATATGTACGTATATATGTGTGTGCGCAGGTTGTGTATGTATGTATCTATGTTGCGCAGGAAGGACGAACACAGCAGCCTTCGGCTGCTGTGTACGCGATGTATATGTGTTGCGTATATATATATATATATATATATATATATATATATATATATATATATGTGTATGCTGCTGCGATTTATGTTTATATATGTGCTGAATAAATACATGTGTTTACGTTCTGCGAATTGTGTGTGTATATGTGTTGTATATATATACGTACATATGTATGTATGCTGCGTATATGTTTGTATATGTAGCAGTGTGTGTGTGTTCTAACGTGTGTTGTATGTATGTATATATAATCATGTGTACTGCTTTTTATATATATATACATGTAAGCTGCGAATATATATGTATGTATATGTGCTGTGTATGTTTGTATGTAAATAATCTGTGTATGTATGTGTCGGTGTATATTCTGCGTATTCATATATGTCTTCTGCCGTGTTTGAGTTTATATATATATATATATATATATATATATATATATATATATATATATATGTTTGCTGCCATGGATGATTGCAAAACTCATGTATATATATATATATCGAATTGTATGTATATATGCTCACTATAAATGTTGGGTGGATGCGTGCGTAATGGGGCTGCTCATAGACAATAATAATTATTATGTGGGGTTGTAGGTGTGTATGATAATAATTATTATATTGGGGTGTTGTGAGTGCTCTGCATGGTGGGCGCAGGGGGAAGGGACTTGTTTGATTGCTTATTGACATGTATGTACATGGGCCTAATATGCATGTCATGCATGCTTGAGCAAAGGTCCTACCATGAGCTTCTATTATTGTGTGTGTGTAAACGTGTGCAATGAATATATATATTATTGTGTGTTAAAAATGTGAGGAATGAGTACATATAGTATTGTGTGCGTATAGTGGTTTTGGTGTTGAGTGTGCCTGCATGTGAATGGAAATGTCGGTGACCCATACCGTAACCGAACCGAGAACGCGAAACCGTACGATTCATTGGAAATAATTAATATTTAATATTAATTATATATACATATATTGAATGATGTTCAGGTTAACCAGAAACTCTAATCTGTGTGCTTTCGTTTACAGTTGCTGTGCATTAAGGTGAGTTTATAGCCCCACTTTACTTATATACTCTTTTGGGGGAGAGAAACATGCCGTTTTCATAAACGTTACATTACATTGGATTTTTGTAATACTGCATATACTTGATACTATGGTGTTATACTTGCCCAACGGACCGTTAATATGGACTTAGCGAGGTAATTGTTAGTAGTACTACTGGGATTGACATACCCCACCCGGGCTAGTCGCGCTAGCACAACGTTCGTCAAACGGGTGAATGGTTAGCCTAATTACAAGTGTTGTGGTGTGTGATCCACATCCGGGCCTGTTTTATTATTTGATTACATGTCAGCTCGGCCGCGATTTCATACACATAGTGATCATTATGGACTAGCTACCCATTATATGCTTTAATTACATAATCCGGGGATTTCATTACTGATACTTAACGGATTACATAATCCGGGAATTACATACTTGACGGATTACATAATCCGGGGATTTCATTACTGATACTTATCGGATTACATAATCCGGAAATTACATACTTGACGGATTACATAATCCGGGAACTTCATTACTGATATTTACTGTTTTCTGATAAACCTGTGAACTCACCAGTCTTGTACTGAGATTTTTGCATGTTTTCTCTCAGGACATTGATATGGCACGTTTAGGGGCACAACATCTACCGCATGTCATCCAGCATTCATCACAAACTGTTTTCAAGACTTAATTTGCATTTACTTTACATAAACTGGTTTGTACACGTGTTTGCGTGTTCCAAAACCGTTGTTAAAAAGTTATCTTGTTTATGCTTCCGTAATACTTCAATATAACTGGATTGTTTCATTAAAATTATGCAACTTATATGATTTGTAATTAACGAGTCGTTTGGTGTAACTGATGCTTATCTGAGATCCTGGTTATGTCACACGCCTGACGGTAAAACCCCGTACGTGGAAAATGAGGGTGTGACAATAAGCATCGTTTATCACCAACTGAATAAACCGCGGATACATAATGAACTTCTTTCCAGGATTAGCAGTGGCATTCTTCTGCATCTCCTGAAAAATAGTTCCAGATATACTAAATGGAAGATCATCCACAAGGGAAACTAACAGAGATCCAAATACTGCACTCAGACTGTCCATCCCCGCTTTCAAATTACTCAGACAATGGATAACCACATGAAATAGATACTTCCAATATGGTGGCAACCATTTCCTCTCTAGACTAGGATATCTGTACTCATATCCCATCCGTGTAAGACAGTCTAATACAACTTCATCATCCAATCTTGTTGGAGCATCATCTTGGTCATCAAATAACAATACTCTGTTCAGAATAGCTTGGCAGACAATCACTCTCTTGTCTTTAACTGTAGCTGTAATAATCGGTTTGCCTGCTTGATCCTTTTCTAGAGCAGCAGTGCTCCAGAATGAGTCAATCAACTCAGAATAGATGGTTGGATCAGCAGAAATAGCATATACGATACGTGAATTCTTCGGCCCTTCAATCATAGAAGCAAAAAGTTCCTTTCCCTCTGGAACATCATCCAAGTAGGCCACACAATTATGATTTTTATTGAAAATCATTTGAGCCATCTGCAATTACACAAACAAACAACATAAGTACAATTGACATAAATCACACACAAGAAAAGATTTAACACTTAGAAAAATTTCATCATTCAAGTTTTCAGTCGCACGAATATAACAATTTCAACACTTAGAAAAATTTCAGCATGTAAGTTCTCAATCGTGCGAAATCAGTTAATCGCTTAGAAAAAAATTTCAGCATTAAAGTTTATCAGTCACGCGAAAAGAAAATTTTCAACACTTAGAAAATTTCAGCAATTATGAGTTTCATTCGTGCGAAAAATATTTTCACGCGAAAAAGACATTCGTGCGAAAATACTTTTATGCGAAAACACCCTTTTATGCGAAATACTCTATCGTGCGAAAACATCCTTTCGTGCGAAAATCACAGTTCATGCAAAAATCAAAGTTCAAGCGAAAACAAGTTTCACGCGAAAACAAATTTCACGTGAAAATCAAAGTTCATGCGAAAAGACAGTTTCGCATCTGTTCATTTCTTTCGTGCGATTCGCGCAGACCAACTTTCAAATTATCAATCAAAATCACGATTTTAAACCAATCAAAGTGTTTCCTAACTGTCGCCTAAGTCCATAAAGTCCTACACATCTTTCAATTTTAACATTCAAGTCCATTTATTAGATTTTAGTTAAAGTTGTTAAGTTCATTTTAGATTTTAATCTTTTTTGTAACCAATGAACATAAATCTACCTTGTAATCTCAGAATATGACCGAAATGTAACCGAATGAGTGATTATTTCACAAAGTGCTCTTAGAAACCAAGAATATAGATTTGTGCGAAAGAGGTTTTCGGATGGGTAAGAATGCGAAAAGTGACTTTTCGTTCAGCACTGTGATATTTATATGCCTGACATGTCACGCGACTCCCCCTTTCGCGCGATAGTCTTCTCAAGCGACAACCCCCTTTCGCGCGAATGTGTTTGAAAAAAAAAATTCAAATTTTTTTTTCCAATTTTTCAACTTTTCAATTTTTCTCATTTTTCAAAAACTTTTTATTATCAATTAGGTATATCAACCAGATGTTTTATTTACCAAGTGATCAATTAATTTAATGAATCTTCAATTTTCAAAAATTTATCTGTGATTTATTTGTCTTAAACCAAAACAAAACAGAACAAAAACAAAAATAAAACAAATTGATAACAAAACAAAATATCAAAATAATAAACATACTTAAAAGAATCAAGATATGAATTGTTTATTTATCAAAATTGTCTTATAAAAGTTTTCATAATGAGATCATATAGTTCTTTGTCATGTCATGACTCTGTCCAGCTTTGTTTAAAATAAACTATTTAAGTTGATTGTCATATATTTTGTCCTTTTAAACTTATACTTTTGGTTTTACTCAGAAACATAAGGAGTGATACTTATCATGTTTTGTATGATTTTATATAAATTCAGTGGATCCCACAATCAGAACTTCTGTAAAATACTTATTAGTCTTCAAGACACTGTCGAGATTTCAAGTCATCCCAAATTGACTTAAACCATGCATTGTTGATCAGTGATACTATTTGTTTATTCCTAAAAGATATCTATTTGAGCATAACTAGCCTGAGAAATATTTCTTAACACGGAATATTAACAAATTTAAGGACTTACAAACCGCCATCCGGACATACGTCTGCCCTCTCAAGATGTTTAGGACTTACAAGCCATTCGGACTTACATGCCCCATCTTTTGATTTTGCCTTCTGTGATCAGAAAATATTCTCAAAGTAGAAAAAATATATACCATATAGTATGTATGTCTTTAGACATATCTTTTTGATTTGTGCACTATGGCATCTTATATCCTATATGGCCTTTTTGGCATCTTTTTGCTCATTTATTTTCTTTTTGTCTTTTTGTTTCTTTTTGCATGTCTTTTTATATTTTCTTTTATATATATATATATACATAGATATATATGATAATCACTGAATCAAACAATAACTGGCTTGAGTATGACAAGAATATAACTCTCAGTCTGGTTTAGAACATTTTTGATATTGTCACAGAATCCTGATATGTTACCCACTAAATCATATCACTTTACTTCACGTTTAATCACTCATTTATGATCTTTTCATTTCTGAAAGCAAAGCCTATTGACACATCAAACATAATCCAAGTTTTTTTTATATGTAAGCCTTTGAAAGTACTTAGACTTGTTTTGAACTTTGTAATATCATTTCTCATTTAATCATAAAAATTTCTTTTTAACAATTCTTTAATCTTGACTCCCCCTAAAATCAAAAATATTTTTCAGAACTTGTTTTTCTATTTTCTCCCCATAAAATTGTGATTGTTCTTTTAAAGAAAAATAAAACAATTACAATATTATTCCTTATTAAAAATTAAATATCTTTTTATGAAGATTCAAGAAATCAATTTATCCAAAGTTAATCATTCCTAATGATTGCACAAGAAAATCAAATCGAGAATGATCAAATGCCTTGGTAAATAAATCAGCGATGTTTTCAGTTGACGGCACTTGTTTTAAATGAACAAGTTCTCGATCAAAACAGTCACGGATAAAATGGATTCGGATGTCAATGTGTTTAGTTTTGGAATGTTGAATAGGATTTTTAACGATGTTCAGTACTGCCGTGTTGTCACACCAAATTGGTGTGTCATATATGTTGAGACCATAATCAAGAAGTTGTTGTTGAATCCAGACAAGCTGGGAACAACAGCTTGATGCAGCCACATATTCAGCTTCGTCAGTGGATGTGGATACAGTGTTCTGCTTTTTACACTGCCAGGAAATGAGTCGGTTACCCAAAAATTAACATCCTCCTGTAGTCGATTTCCTGTCTAAATTACAACCACCATAATCACTGTCAGTATAAGTAAATAAATTGAAATCGGAAGTGCGAGGATACCAAAGCCCAAGTTTTGGTTGACCCTTGAGATACTTGAAAATTCGCTTGACAGCTTTCATGTGTGATTCTTTTGGATCACTTTGATAGCGGGCACACTGACAAACAGGGAACATGATGTCCTGCCTGCTTGCAGTAAGATACATGGGGGAACCAATCATTGATCTGTACAGATGTTGATCAACTGATTCTCCTAATGGATCTGGAGTGAGAGTGGGACGAGAAGACATAGGAGTTGGAGCTACTTTGGAATCTTGAAACTTGTATTTCTCTAATATAGTCTGAACATATTTTTCTTGATGAATGAGAATACCAGTTTCAGATTGATTAACTTGAATACCTAAGGAAAATAAAATTTTACCAAGAGAACTCATCTCGAATTTATTCTTCATCACTTCTTCAAACTCCGTGCACATACTATCATTTGTAGACCCAAAAATGATATCATCGACATAGATTTGGACCAGAATGATGTCATCGCCTGATTTACGAATGAATAAGGTTTGATCGATTGCTACTCATGAATAACCATTTGCAAGCAAATGTTCAGTCAGATTTGCATACCAAGCACGGGGTGCTTGATGTAAACCATACAATGCCTTATCTAACTTGTAGACATGATCAGGATGATCTGGATCTTCAAATCCTGGAGGTTGACAAACATACGTTTCCTCCTTCATTTCCCCGTATAAGAAAGCAGTTTTGACATCCATCTGATACACCTTGATATTCATGTATGAAGCAAAGGCTAAGAAAATGCGTATTGCTTCAAGTCTTGCAACTAGAGCATACACTTCTTCATAATCCAATCCTTCAATTTGATAAAATCCCTGCATCACAAGACTTGCTTTATTTCGAACTATAACACCTTTTTCATCCATTTTATTCCGAAATTCCACTTTGTTCCAATCAGAAGCTTATCCTTTGGAAGCTCTACAAGCCAAACATTCAGCTTCTTAAATTGCATCAACTCATCTTGCATTGCTTCTATCCAACTGTTTTACTTGAGTGCCATTTCAACATTCTTGGGCACTATCTGTGATAGAAAGCAAGCATACAGACATGTGTTGATTGCTCCTGAACGACTTCTGGTAATTACACCTTCATTCAATGGACCAATGATTGCTTCGGTTGGATGAGTTTTATGGATTCTCAGTTGAGGAATATCATCTGCAACAATCTCATCTTCCAAGTTAGTGATGTGTTCAACATTTGCATTCATTTCTTTAGAGTTTCTGGACTGATACACAATATTTTCTTCAAAAGTGTCATCTGAAGTGTGATTTTCAGAAGTAGTAGACATAATTGGAGATTCTTCAAATGGAACATGAATGACTTCTATTGGAGTATCAATAGTTTCTGAAGAAGATGCAGACAATGGTGAATTCAGTGATTCTTCCAGCTCCTGATTGTGGATTTGTTCGGAAAGATCATCTGGTAAAACAGAACTTTCAGACACATGCATAGAAGCAGTAGGAATGCTCTTGGATGATGATGGAATTACAGAATCATCAGATATAAGAGATGGAATTTCCTCAATGATTTTGTTCTCCAAAGATAATGCTTGAGAATTAGTATCTGCAGACGAAGGTTTAGAAATTTTAAAATTTATGAACAATGATTCATAATCATAAACCCATGATGGAGCTGATCCTGCATCAGTTATGTTAAGCTCGTGCCAATCAATATTAAATGACTCAATTATTTGTCTTGTTCTTTCATTATAAACCCGATATGCAACCTTATTAGCTGCATATCCCACAAAGTAACATTCATCAGCCTTTTCAGAAAATTTTGAGGTTGATTCGGTTGTGTGTAACAAAGTACAACAACAACCAAAGGCTTTAAAATATTTAACTTTGGGTTTTTGTTTATAAAATATTTCATAAGGAGTCATATTTAATCTTTTATTTAATAGAACATGATTCTGAACATAACAAGCAGTGTTTACTGCTTTAGCCCAAAAGAACAATGGTAATTTGGCAGCAGATATCATAGTTCGAGCAGCTTCAATGAGTGTTCTATTCCTTCGTTCTGCAACTCCATTTTGTTGTTGAGTGCCTGCAGCACTGAATTGTCTAGCAATGCCTTTGGATTCACAAAACTCATTCAATGTCTGATTGCAAAATTCTGTTCCATTGTCACTTCTGATGCATTTTACCCTTTTATCAGTCTAATTCTCCACTAAATTAATGAACTTGATCAAAAGATGTGGAGTCTCATCCTTAGATGCTAAGAAAAACACCCAAGTAAATCTTGAAAAGTCATCAGTAACAACCAAGCAGTAAGAACATCGACCCAAACTTAAAACACTTACTGGACCGAATAGATCCATATGTAAGAGTTGTAAGATTGATTCGATTGAATTGTGTGCAATAGGTTCCTGAGGAAGTTTATGTTGTTTACCCTTTGAACATGACAGACAATGTTCATTTAATTGAAATTCTTTTTTGGGTAAACCAATGACATGATTTCCACGTACCAGTTTATTCATAATTTTAAGATTTACGTGTCCCAACCTACGATGCCATAACATGGAATCATTCTCCGAGGCTTTGGATAATAAGCAAGAAGCGGTTACCAAAGAATTAGAACAATGCATATCCAGAAGATATGTATCATTGTCTCTAGGAGTCCTCAGCAAATCCTATTCATCAGGAATTACAAAACCCGGTTTTATGATTAAACATTCTTTGTTAGTAAAGTGTGTAGAATACTGTTTGTCACAAATTTGAGACACACTTGGCAGGTTATGTTTTAATTCCTTAACAAAATTCACATTTTCAAAACTTAGGACACCATTTGCAACTGTACCACGTTTAGTAATACGTCCTCCTTTGTCACCTGCAAAAATTACTCTTCCACCACTATATGACTGAACATCTTGAAGTAATGATAAATTTCCAGTCATATGTCTTGAACAACCGCTGTCTACATGCCATAAGCTTTCAATAATCTTTTGCGGTTGTCCCTGCATAAGTAAAAGAATTACTTAGTCTTTGGTACCCAAGTCAAACAATACTTAAGAACATTCTTTGTTGCAGTCAGACACAATGATTTGATATTGTTATATTTGTTTTGCACATCAGTCTTTTCTTTAACATTTCTCAATTTGATGTTATCTTTTAAATCATTTTTCAAATTCTTGTTCTTTTCGACATCATAAGCATATTCAACTTTTGATTTCATTGATTTTGAAAATTTTTCACGAGTGAAAAACATTTTTCTATTATGAGCAATAGAATTATGAAATCGTTGTTTGCTTAGTGATTTTTGTCAAAAAGGACAATTATTTGCAAGATTATTTATGTTTCCACACTGATAACATTTCCTTTGTTGTGTGTGGAAAACAAACTGTGGATGACAGTTATGAAAATTGTCATAAAAACCAAAGTCAGATTGACGTTTTGGTTTAACTTTCTACACAGTCTCTCGAATCTTTGCTTCATTTGATAATTGCTTGTTCATCTTAGATAGATTCGAGGAAATGGGTGATTTGTGACCACTTGTAATGTAAGGTTTATCTGCTGTGACTTTTGAAACAGATGATGCTGGAATTGGACCAGTCTTTGATTGTGCTGGAAAAGGACCAGGCTTAGTTATTCTAATTGATGCTGGAGAAGGACCAGGCTTTTGAATTTTTAGAATTGATGAGGAAGGAGCAGTCTTTTGCACATCTGGGCTACACATATCTTGTTTCACAGGGTTAGCATTCTAATGAAGTTTATTTTTAAAGAATCAAAAATTCGTTTCTTTAAAAATATAATCTTCATCTTCAATTAAACCTTTAGAAACAAATCTATTTTTAAAATCTTTTTCAAGATTCACTTTATGATTTGCCCTTTGACTTTCATTCAAATTACATTTGGTATTTGATTTTGTTTCGTTTAAATCAACATTCTTTTCATTCTTCAATAAAGTTCGATTACAATCAGATTTAAAATCTTTTACATTCTTAGCTTTTAAACTCTCTCTTTCATTCTCACTCTCACAATCACTTTCCCACTCTTCAACCAAACCATCCACCTTCACATTATCTCCACAAAAATTAATTTTTTAGTTTTTGTTATTGTGATAGGATCAACCGTCAAATTTATTTTGACTGAAGGTTTTAAGTCTAAGGAAGGTGAAAAACCTATCCCATAACTCATATCACAATCAGAAATGACATCAGGCGAAGGCAAACATGAATAATCATGATTAATTAGAGGAGCGATGTTTGAAAATCCAACACCACATTTTCCTCTTTTTATCTTCTGTGTCATTTGAGATTGGATAATACCTTCAACCATGTTTGAGGAAAGTTCAAACTTTTCAACAGTCAATTTAGCCGAGGCTAGTTCACTGTTGAGTCGATTGATTTCTAAGGGGAGTTTATTATTTCTGTTAGTCAAATCATTATTTGTACATTCTTTATCATGAAGATTTAATTGTAAGTTGTACACCGTTTTATTTAAACCATCAAGTTTTTCTTTAAAAATCTTTTCATTTGACTTGTGTTTTCGAGCTTGATATTGAAGTTTTTCAACTTCCATTATCAAGTTCTCATTATGAACTCTGTACCTTTGAACTTTCTCAATACATATATTTGTGCATAAATCATCATATACCTTCGATTCTGAGCTTTCTCCTTCAGACTCTTCAACCTTCTTTACCATGAATGCTTTCAAAGCATCAACATGTTCTTCCACTGGAGCAACGTCAGCAGTCTTTGAATCTTCAAACTTGTATTTGACTGGAGGCTCAACAATGTACTCTTCAACTTCTTTCTTCTTCTCAACAACCTTCTCTTCTTTCTCTTCTTTCTCAGCACTTTCCTCACCTTTAACTTCTTCCTTCTCTGCTTTCTTCTCACCAAACAAACCATCCAACAGATCATCAGATACAAACTCAGTAAACAAATTCTCCTCCTCTTCTGGTTCAGTAACAATCTTAGTAATCAAAGCTGTAGAGAACTTCAAATCAAGAGCTTCCATCTGGTCTGACCAATCATATTCAGCATTAGTTTGTGAAACCAATGCTTTGTTACCTCCAGAAGAACTTGCTTTATCTTTCTTTGTTTCAACCTCCACAGTGACCATTCTTTTGGGTCCTTCAGCTTGACCAGACTTGGGTTCAGTACATTCTCTAGCAAAATGACCTGGTTTATCACAGTTGTAACATCTCAGGTTGGATTTGTCAAAACCAATTTTGCTAGAGTTTTTACTCCAAACATCCTTCTTCCAGTTCTTCTAGCAAAATTTTTAGCCGTGTACACCACCATTGCCATTTGATACTTGATATCATTTTCTTCCATATCATCAGGGTTTACTTGTTGAAGATCATCAACCAAAAAATTTGGAGCAGTGAGTCTACCAGCCATGAAAGCTTCATAGCTTGACATGAAAGTAGTGAATAATGCAAGATGTTCCTCAGCAATTTGAACAGTCTGTTTTGAAGGATTTGTGGTAGCAACATAAGCTTGTTGAATACTCTGTGGAGCTGGAGTTTGAGGGATTTGTTGATGAATGATGGGGGAATAATATTGAGCAGCTGGAATTTGAACTTGAGGGTTCATTACTGGTTGTATATCTGGAGATGCTGAACTTCCTGTTTGCTGTTGCTGACACATCTGAGCATAACTGACATAGTAAGGATTACTAGCCATTTTAGCATAAAGAGCAGTTGCTTCAACACCCAAAAAACTCAAATGATTAGCAGCTCTCTGCTTATCATCCATTTCATAAGACTTGATAGTGGATACTAAATCAGTCAGAGGAAGAGTATACAAGTCTTTTGTTCTTTTGATTAGTGTACAGTTATGATTTCAACTGTAAGGAAGTGAATTCAGCAGCTTCTTGTTAACTATAATTGGTTCCAGTGTTATTCCAGCACTCTTCATTTTTGTAACTAGTTTTACAAACCTGGCTATCTGAATATCCAACAACTCACCCACAACATGATTAAACATGTTAAACTCTTGATTCAGCATATGCTTCTTGTTTTCCCTCATGTCTTTGTTTCCCATGATTTGAGTTTCCAATGCATCCCATAACACCTTCGCTCCTCTAAACTCTTTAAACTTGTGAAAAATTTCAATGGTCAAGGCTATAGTAATAGCAGCATATGCCTTGTCATCAAGCTCGAATCTCTTCATGTCGTCCTCATCCCACAAGTGTTCAGGTTTCTTAACCATCTCCCCTTTATCATTCTTGTACAAGGGGATATAAGGACCATACTTGATCGACCTCCACATCTTAGGTTCAGTATAGATAACATGATTCTCGAACCTGTAAGCCCAATCAGCATAATCATCTTCGCTGAGAAGTCTAGGTGGCTTATTCCCAGTGCCGATTTCAGTATCAAGATGAAGAGATGCAGTAAGATGCTTCAAATTAGGTGTTGATGAAGACATGTTGATCAGAAAATCAAAAACCAGACTTTTCGTGCGAGATCCAACTTTCGTGCGACAACAGCTTTCGCGCGAGAACAATTTTCGCGCGAGATTCCAAATCGTGCGAGATTCCCCACTAAATCACCAAGCGAATTCGCATGTAAAGCAAAATAACTGTCTGTGCGAAAATGCAGTTTTCGCACGCGTAAAGTCCTGAACGTTTTCACACAATTGGTTTTCCAATTTTCAAATTTTACCAATTTTTCACCTCAAATTAACTGATTAGTTCCAATTTGATTCATTTTAGTTCAAATGAATCGGTTTTCTTTTAATTTTAAGTCCAAACTCAATCAAATTCAGTCCAAATGATCACTTTTCTCCAATTTTCAGCACATAACCTCTCCATATCGAATTCGCAATCAACCAAGTGAATAAGCAAGATGAAGAATGTGTCAAATCAGCCAAGAACGTCTTCTAATCTTGGTTCTAGAGCCAAATGCTCTGATACCAATTGTAAAACTCAGTCAATTCCCAAGAACAACAACCAAGATCTCAAACTCAAGAATGCGGAATGTAATTGAGATTGGAAGAAGAGAAATGATAGATCAAAATGACTTCAATTGATAATCAATGAGATTGCAATCTTGTGCGAATTGCACAGAACGATTACAAGCAAATTAGAACTATCAGGACTCTGCAAAAACTTGATTACAAAAGCGAAAAATATATATTTATACTAAAACAAAAGTTCTCGCGCGACACATGCTTTTCGCACGGATCAACCTTTCGCGCGACTCCTTCTTCTCGCGTGACTTCAGTCTTTCTCTTGACTTCTTCATTTTCGCATCTTAATCATCAACATCTTCATTTAGCTTTCGTTGTTTTGCCGAGCCTTATATAGTCTTCTACATTTAGTTAATGTGAAATGTTAATGATCATCTATTATTGAAATTCATCACACATTTGGCTTTAAATAATTTTACCACATGTTATAAAATTTGTAACCTTGCTTTAGTTGATTGTATCTTATGTTTTAAGATTTATAGTTGATTGTACCTTTTGTTTTAAGACTTATAGTCCCTTATGCTTAAACTACTTGTATACCATGTGTAGATGGTAATTTTCGTAATTTTGTTAAAAGTTTTATTCAATTTTAGCCCTGTGACTTTTCATATGAGTGTTTTAAAAATGGATGAAATTACCCTCTTATCTCTCACTCTTATTATAATAATATAGATAACAAAAAGTTTTGGTTATTAGAAATGTATAATAGGTTTACTTTGGTTTTACCTCGTACAATGAGGCAATGTTTATGCTGTTTATGCTCTTAGTTGACGTGGTTATTTTATTTTGGCCTATTATATCCATACAAGAATGGTTTTTGAAATATTATTGAAAGAATAATTTTTTAGTAACTTTGTACGCAAATAAATATATTTATATATAGGTAACATAATGGATAACCTTTTGCATAGAAATGGTAAACCCCGTTGCGAGGCCTAGCAAGTCAAGGTAAAATGGTTAATGTTTTGGTGCATGACTGTGTTTGTAGATTGTATGGTCGAAACAACTGTTAGTAGAACTGCAAATGTTGACAATTCGATGACTGTAACCGTGGTCTTAGTTGTGGTTAAAGCCAAATGTAAGGCTCCGTTCCCGGGACGCTTACAGCTGGTCATTCATCGCACTTAAAACACATAATTACGTTAACTTTAATAAACATTGCAGCGGAATCGATAAAAAAGACATCACATTCCATCATAAAAGCCTTTGCAAAATATACATCGTTAACCAATTACAAAATATATATTGTTGCATTACATCATAAAAGCATTATATAAATGGATGTCATCCAAAAAGAGCTGAGTCGTCGTCCCGTGCCATCCTCAGCAATGTTACCTGTCAACTGGAAACACATAAAAAGTCAGCGTTACTGAGTGAGTTCTAGTTTTATAATAAAACATACTTTTCTTTCGTTAAACCGTTCTTTACATACATGCGATCACACATCATACGTATACATAGATAATATCATTATTATCTTCATCATTCGTTCATTAACTTTCATTCATTTAACGTACGTCGTTAACATTCACATTCGTCACTTTCATTCACATTCATTTATAAATTCTTACTTTCATACGTACGTTCCTTACTTTCATTCGTACATTCGTTACATTCATTCGTACGTTCATTACTTTCGATGACATGTACAATACCCCGAACATTATGCACGAAGCTGGTTACTGGGCCTGAGGTCTTTCATAGACCTCGAACAATGTGCAAGAAACTGACTCCAGTACCTAGGGCAAGTACATTCACCACTTATCTTTTCTCTTTCATTCTGGATCAATGCCATGTGCTATACCCCGAACACTGTGCATTAAGGTATTTACTGGGCCTGAGGTCTTTCATAGACCTCGAACATTATGTACGAAGCTGACTCCAGTACCTAGGGCAAGCGGCAAGGATCCAATACATATGGTCAATCACAAGGATTGGACCCCAGTGTGCAACCTTCTAGGGTAGCTAACCCACACACAGTTAAGCTAACACCCTTCATTAGGTGTGAACCTCCATGCGTTTGCTTGCAAGCCTTTCTTACTTTCATTCATTTGTTCATTAATGCATGCATTCTTTCATTACTTTCCTCTTTTCATTATCTTTCACTTTACGTTACATAATACTTTTCATTCATTCGTTAGCGTAACACGTAAAGCCACAGAAAGATAAGCATACATCATAACGAGGAACATCACCATACACAAATAGCATCATCCTACAGGGCAACATCATACATACATAACATACATCATGCATAATCATGTATCATCATCATTATCATGCCCAACATAACTTCTAAGGCCTCAACGGCCATCTTACATGCACTTACGGGAACTTCCACGTCAAAACTTACATCTACACTTTCCCCCGAAAGTCAGTAATCAAACTATGCTTCTCCTCGGGTACAACAGCCCTATTTGGGCGTATGGGCACCCTTCAGTGGCATGGCCTCCAGGCGACTGAACATCATGCGAATGGACCTATACGGATGAACACCCATGCGGATGAACACCCAGTCGTGCGAATGGACCTCATGCGGTTGAACACTATGCGAATGGACCTTATGCGAATGGACCTCATGCGGTTAGACTTAATGCGGATGAGTACCTATACGACCGGGATCTCAGTCGCATGACTCCCCATGCGACTGAACCTCCAGTCGTGCGACTGAACCTCAATCGCCCTCCAGTCGGCCGTATGGCCTCCAGTCGGTCGCCTAGCCCTAACTGATGCAGAATGCAGCTCATCCCGAACCCAATCTGCCATTTTTGACCACCAAGCTCATCCAAACCCATTCTAAGCCCAAATCAATCATCCTAAACCTTAGGAACGCATACTATAACACCTAGGGCTGTTCAAAAAGCTCGCGGCTCGTGGCTCGCTCGGAAAAAGCTCGATAAAAGCTCGCTCGAATCGGCTCGGTTTATAAGCATGCCGAGCCGAGCCGGCTCGAATTTTAAACGAGCTGAGTCCGAGCCAAGGGCGGCTCGCTCGTTGGCTCGCTCGTTGGCTCGCTCGTTGGCTCGTTTCCTGGCTCGACTAAATATGTAATATATATATATATATATATATATATATATATGTATGTGTATATATATATATATGTATATATATATATATATGTATGTATGTGTATATATATATATGTATGTATATATATATGTATGTATATATATATGTATGTATGTATGTATATATATACATATATATACATATATAATATTATTATAATATTATATATAATTTGAAAACGTAAGGCCGTTCTTGGTTATTCTAATAGAGTTTATGTATTTACCATAATTATTATCTAATTTCTTAGCTATTATAATATTATTATAATAGCACTAACCTAATCAAAATTCAAAACCTCAAAAACTCAAATGTTAAAAACGTAAGTATATCCACATTCCACAGCCTGTTGAAATGGAAGTTTGAAAACCCTAACTCCACTCCCGTCTCCCACAGTCCCACTCTCTCTCGAGCAGCCAACCATCACTCCCTCCCCACCGGCCACCGCCCAGTGCCTGGTCGGCCAGTTGCCCACGGCAGTCACCACTCACCTACTCACCGGTGTCACGCAGTCACCACTCAGCTACGCCCTCGGCCGCCGCTTGCTTGCCTAGCCCTCAATCGTCGACAAGTTAGTCGACGACGAGTCGACAAGTTCGGTGCTTGCCTACCTACGAATCTTCGATTTGGGTCAGGTATATCTTGAAAGATATGTATTAAATTTTCTTTTAAAACCGAGCCAAACAAAACCGAGCCGAGCCAGCTCGGTTTAAAACCAAGCCGAGTTCGAGCTCTACTTTTTAGCTCGGTTGTAAATCCGAGCCAAGCCGAGCTAGCTCGGTTTATAATTCGAGCCGAGTCCGACCTAATCCTGGCTCGGCTCGGCTCGGCTCATGAACAGCCCTAATAACACCATTCAAGCACACACAAGCCTGAAATGAAACTCCAAACGCATCACACACAATCACACCCAAATGGGTCAAACACACACACATACAAAAACGGGTTTACTATGTGTTCCAGCCCCAAATCATTTGAAAACGAGTAAAATAGGGGTCCTGCAACTCACACAAACTACAAGAAGAAGAAGAAGAGCTTCGTCTAGACCCGCTATATGACGATTTTGAACACTTGAACCAAGCTTTTTCTCTCTTTTCTCTCTTCTGTCTCTCTTCTTTCTCCCTTTGCTGAGTTTTCACAAGTGTGGGGAGGGTGTGGCTGCCCTCCCCCTCTTAATCCCCAACTTTTACGAATTTTCTCCCATTTTGCCAAGTTTGGTCCCCCGACTTTGGACTTTATTTCTTTTTCTTCTTTCATCGGTTTCAAAGAAAATATCCGGGTGTTACAAGTCCACCCCCTTATATAGGGTTCGTCCCCGAAACCTGTTACTCCTTGAACAAACATGGGTAATGCTGTCTTATTTCTTTTTCGGTCTCCCACTGTGACTCGGATCCTTTTCTGTGCTTCCACTGTACACGCACAAGAGGAACCACTTTATTTCTCAGCCTCTTCTCTTTTTGCTCGATAATTGCCAGTGGTTGCTCCACATAATTGAGCTGTTCGTCTACTTCGATATCCTCCAGTGGAACAATCATATCTTCATCTGCCAAACACTTTCTTAGATGAGATACGTGGAATGTCGGGTGAATTCCACTTAACTCATCTGGTAACTCCAATCTATAGGCCACCTCTCCTACTCGAGTAATGATTCGGAAAAGGCCTATGTATCTTGGCCTCAACTTGCCCCGCTTTCGGAAGTGAATGATACCTTTCCAAGGTGAGACCTTCAACATAACCCGGTCACCCACCTGGAACTCAATCGGTCTGCGTCGTTTATCGGCATACGACTTCTGTCTATCTTTGGCTACCTTCATGAAGGCCTTGATCCTTTCAAGCTTTTCATTCGTAGCCTCGATCACCTTAACGTTCCCTAACTTATGACCAATATCACCCCAACAAACGGGTGTTCTGCATCTCCTACCGTATAGCATCTCATAAGGTGGCATGCCAATGCTGGCATGATAGCTGTTATTGTATGAGAATTCAGCTAACGATAAGTGGTCATCCCAACTTCCCCCAAAATCCATCACACATTCACGAAGCATGTCCTCTAATGTCTAAATGGTCCTTTCTGACTGACCATCAGTCTGGGGATGATAAGTCGTGCTAATATGTAACCTTGTCCCCATGGCGTTGTGCAATTTCTTCCAGAATTTGGATGTAAACCGGGTGTCACGATCAGACACAATAGACACCGACACACCGTGACGAGTTAAAATCTCCTTAATGAAAAGATCCGCCAACCTCTTGGATGAATATGTCTCGCACATCGGTAGGAAGTGAGCACTCTTCGTCAAGCGGTCAACAATCACCCATGTAGCATCATACCCTTTCGGAGTACGCGGCAGCTTTGTAATGAAATCCATGGTGATGTGCTCCCACTTTCATTCTAGTATATCCAAAGGTTGGATCTTCCCATACGGCTTTTGATGCTCGGCCTTCACTTTCAAGCAAGTAAGGCACTTACTCACATACTCCACCACGTCACGCTTCAAACCCGGCCACCAATAATCTTTCGTCATGTCTTGGTACATCTTTGTAGCACCGGGATGAATAGAGTATCGAGTCTTGTGAGCTTCATCCATAATCTTCACCCGTAGATCCCCAAAACGAGGAATCCACATCCGCCCGAATCGGGTTTTAACATCGAGTGTGTTTTCATCCAATTCCGTAACGAGACCTCTCATCCTTTCAGAGTTAAGATGATCTTCTTTCAATGCCTCATCTTGAAACTCTTTAACTTGCTTCATCACATCAGAGGTCATAATCAGCTTGTGACAACTCGGAAAATTTCATGGTTTATATATATGCAAATCTAGTATTTATGTGATTATACAAAATTGTTTCTATATTTTTATTATTATTTGATAATAATATTATTAATAATAAAAATATAAATAACAGTAATAATAATAATAATAATAATGATATTATTAAAAATAATAATGCTAAAAATGATAATAATAATAATAATGAAAATATTATTATTATTATTATTAATAATTTATAAAAATTTATTAAACTTAGATTTATAAGTCCAGGGGGTGGTTTTGTAATTTTTAAAACCTGTTTTAAAGACTTTAAACATGAAATAATAAATGTTGTAAACTTCAGGGACCATTCTGTAAAATTTTAAAACCCAAACCCTCTCCCGTCGACCCCTGTTCCGGCCACCGTCTCCGGCCAACACTCCGGCGAAGGACAAACGGCTAAACCACGCGGTTTAAACCCAATCAAATGCTACCGACACAACCCCGTGAGTGATTCGAACACAATGCCCCACATTATTCAGAGAATAAGCTGAGTGCGATCGATCTACACCCTCGTGATCACTGTCGGCTCCTTTACAGCTTCGAAATCGCACTAACACTTAACAATAATCGAATTAATTCAACCTCCACAATGCTATAAATGAACCTAATCTGTCTACGCATTCAATTGCACCACATAACACACAAAAACCTCAATTCAATTCTATCTATCTCCGCGACCTGCAACACACTCGAAATCAAACTTAGAACCATTATAAACCGAAATTGATAGAGGGCATTCGATCATTGGCCTCATTTGAAACTACCTGTGAAATTAATTTGATTAATATCACCATTTGATTACCTAATCAACACCACCACTGTCGCGGTTGTTCTTCGCTGGGATTAGCATCAATTCGAACACCATAGAGGTAATGTAATACACCTAAGTGCTCGTTATTACATGGGCATTAAAAGCCCCATGATTCCAGTCTCCAACAAGACCGAATCGAGCTTCGATTTGATTGAGAAACGAATTAGGGTTCTTAATTTGGGGGAAACCTTTGGGATAGTTGTTAAAAGGAATTGGGACGGGCTCTTGTGCGAATTAGAGCCTTTGGCTCACTGGTTTGTGCGCGGGATAATGGGGAGAAGGTCACGGGTTCGAACCCGACCCCCTCCCATTATTTTTTTATGCCTTTTAAAGCATTTTAAAAATATATAAAAATTACCAAAAATTATAAAAATAATTTTTTAAAAAAACTTCTTTTATTTTAAAAGCTTTTAAATAATTTTCTGTAAATTATTTATTTAAAAACACCTTAAAATAAAATTTATAAAATAATATTTAAAATATTATAAATAACCATTTTTATAAAAATAGACTTTAAATGATGATTTAAAGTATTAATCCATATTATTTTTAATTATGGATAAATAATAATAATTGTAGAAATTTAATTCTTTAAAAATCTTATTTATTTATTTAAATAATTATTACACATGTTATAAATTATTATCCATATAAAAATGGATTTTTAATAATAAATTAAATCATTAAATTATTAATGGATATTATATTAATCTTGATAATATAAATACAAATTAGATTTTATAAATTTAAATGTTTATAAAATCTTATAAAATTAAATATAAACTTACATGTTTAAAATAACGTCTATAATTTAATTAGAATATAATGATATGTTAAAAATCATTACTAAACTAATTAACTTTTATATAAATCATTAATTATTAACAAAAAAAATAATTAAATGATTTAATTATATGTTTATAACAAATCCCCGAAAACCAAATCCTAGATCAATTGAACACCAGGTTCAAGATCTAACTTATTTAGGTTTTGGATTTGTATCTGTTTGCTGACGTGAAATATAATTCCTTAGCAGGAAATTACTAGGTTGTCAACACCACACAAGGACTGAGGTGAGTTCATAACTATTCCTCTTTTTAATCATGTAAATATTTTGGGGCTGGAATACATGTTGTAATTGAAATTACAAATTATTTTTGTGTATTATGTTAAATAATAATTTGATCACATTTATGATTACATATGGTTATTATGAAAATCCTTCTCTGTATACTGGACTATAAATAAGCAGGGATCTTTTGGATAGTACTATCGGGGAGTGACTTACCCCCACAAAGGTATGGACATATGATCCATATCAGATGCACAAAGATCTTGTTGTCATTTGGGATGACTGTTTCTGTAGTGAGAAGGCAGATGTGCACTTTATATAGTTTGCATTATAGTTCCACATACAACCCATATGAGGATAAATGTAAAGGAGGATTTGCTCCCTCTGATTTGAAATTATTATGATAATATAATATACACATGAAAAGGATATTAAACTATGGTACATGGACAAATCCTATGTGAAGGACTTGTTGGGCTTGTACATAGTGGGTATGTGGGATAGTGGGTTCACCTAAATAAAAAGGGTTCCGACAGGCTATTCATATACCGGTGAGTAAATTAAACTCACACTTTTACAGTAAATCCTAATTGAGGATAATTGATGATTTATCATTATGTTTTACTTACCTATGAACTCACCAACCCTGTGTTGACACTTGATTTACATGTATTCTCAGGTATCTACTAGGAGCTTATGGACGTGCACGTAGGATCATATAAGAGCTCAAGATACCTATTGAATTATTATTTGAATTATGATTAAGACATGTTGTCAAGAAAACAGTCTATCTTTTATTTCCGCTGCTCTGATTATTAATAAAATGTTTATCTAAAACTTATCATATAGATAACTGCATCTCATGTGTGACTACTGTGTTCGATCCTGTTTGTTCACCCCTCCGTGATAAATTCCAGACCTGGAATTTGAGGGTGTGACAGATTGGTATCAGAGCCACTGGTTATACTGAGTTAGGGATTGCATCTAGCCTATAGCCACACACAATAGTTGCACAAAGTAAATTGCCTTAGTTAGAGATAGAATAGGATTAAGAAGTTATATGCTTAAACTTAGATAGTTGTTTTCCCAAACATAACTTTGACTCTTTGACTCTTTGACTCTTTCGATAATTCCTAAACTTATTCTCAACGACATGTGGGATCTACACTTATCATCGTGCCTAAATCAAATTTAAAAAAAAAAAATTCGTCAAAGTCTGTGTCTTACAACTTGAAACATGTAATGCTGGAAGAGCGTGATGCCTGTATCTCGAGGTGTTCTGTCTATGCAAGGTATTCGCATAAATCCAAATCAACCGATGGACCTGTTTACCTTACCTGGGAACCCTTGGGATGAGTATCTGCTTATAGGTACGCATGTCTTCAACAAAGTTGTGATTGACTCAATACTTTGATTAGTCAACGTACTCGCTTTGATTTACGAATCAAATGATTACACCTGGAACATCTCATTGCTATTATGCCAAATTCTCAATTGTCGTTTTCATGATTTCCATGAAAATTCTTAATGATATTTCAGAATGGCTTCTTGTCAAATCCGTTCACGGTCTAGAAACTCTGGCTGTAAGATTTCTGCAATTGTAGCACGTGAAGTTACTGCGATCATACACAAGTCTTTAAGGCAAATAGGTCAAATTACCTTGATATGTTCCATTCGGTAATCTAAGCTACGCTTGTCCTAACCTAAAGCGAGACTTGTTTCCTTAGTACTCGTGCCTTGCCGAATTTAATCGAAAAACCCAGTTTTCTTAAATTCCCATCTGTCCTACAGTAATTGTCCATACTTTGAATATTTGATATAAAATGCATCTATTGAATATGTCAAAGTGTGAATTCTCACCAAACAATTACATGATAGATGGATGCACCAGCGGGCAGAGGCAGAGGTAGAGGACGCGCTAGGAGAACTGTCCCAACAGGGATGACTCCTGAAGAAATACAAGCCTTGGTCAATCAAGGTGTTGCTGCAGCCCTAGCCACTCAGGCTGCTCAGAATGGTCATCACTATTCGTATAAAAAGTTCCTAGACTGCAAGCCAGATATCTTCACTGGGGCAGAAGGGGCCACTGGACTCATAAGGTGGTTCGAGAAATGTGAATCCATCTTCGCTATATCTGAATGTCCCGATGAGAGTAGGACCAAATATGCCTCCGGAGCCTTGAGTGGAGCTGCACTCTCATTCTGGAAGACAGAAGTTTCAAAGCTTACTCTCTCCCTAGCCAATGCTATGGCTTGGGAGGAATTCAAACAACTGATGATGGAAGAATTCTATCCGAGAGAAGAAGTACAAAGGTTTGAAACCGAGTGCTGGAACCACAAAATGGTGGGATCTGAAATTGAAAAGTATACCACCGAAAATCATGAGTACGCAACTTTGTGTCCTCATATGATGGAGCCTGCTCACAGAAGAATTGAAGGCTATATCCGTGGACTGTCTCCGGTTATTCAGTCTATGGTCACTTCCTCCAACCCAACTTCAATCCAACAGGCCATTAGGATAGCTCACAAGCTGACTAATGAGGCTGTAGCTTAGGGAAGTTACCACCAAGAAACAAGGGTAAGGGTGTTGCTGCTGAAAGCTCGGGGAAGAGAAAGTTTGAAGATGCTAAAGACAGTGAGAGTCAAGGTACAAGCAAGAAGCAGATCAGAAAAAGCACCATGACAATCAGGGCATTCCACCTAGATGTCAGAGGTGTAGCAAGCGTCACCATGGCAAGTGTACTGCAATCATTTGCTACAAATGCAACAGGAGGGGGCACACTGCTCTTGAATGTAGAACCAAGACTCAAGACTAAGGAAAGAAGGATGGTAATCAGCAGAATGGTGGAAAGAAGGAAGTTATTTGTTTCAGATGTGGTGAAAAGGGCCATATTGCTAAAGACTGCACTGGGGAAAAGAAAGATACAGCCAAGGGCAGAGCCTTCGTGATTGGCAAAGGTGAGGTTCTAAAAGTCTCTAACGTTATTATGGGAAAATTTTTGGTGAATAATGTTTATGCCATAGTATTATTTGACACGGGAGCTGATAGAAGCTTCGTATCTAATACTTTCTATAATCACTTGAATGTAAACCCTGTACCCCTAGATGAGCCATATGTTGTAGAAGTAGCGAATGGTAAATCCTTGACCGCATCACAAATCCTGAAAAACTGTACACTAGATTTATCAGGTCATATCCTACCAATAGACCTCATGCCCATTATGTAACGCCCGGAAAATTTTCTGATCGAGTCAGATGATAGTGATGGGCTCGGATGAAAACCATTTAATGAATATAGAGTGGTTGCGGGTATTACACCGAGTTAACCCTCCGGGTCACGAGTTTAACGAGTTTGGGGTCCCGGGGACGCCTGGCATATAAATAGATGGATCAGCTGAGCAACTCTCATTTTCACTCAAACGCCATTCTAGAGAGAGAAAGTGTAGAGAGAGAAAGTGCCGGATCGAAGCTCGGGTGGTCAAGAATCGAAGGCTAGCGTTTGTGGACTCCAAAACTACAAGAATCAAGGTAAGAAACGCATCTAAATTACCACATTTGGTGAAAAACCCGAGTTTGGGGTTTTTGGGGTTTCTAGTGGCAAAAATTGCCCAAAACACACGTTTTAGGGTAATAAAATGTGTAAGAAGCTTAGATATAGCTTCCTGGATGATAATGCAAGGGTTTGGGTGGAAAGGATTGGATTTTTGGGCTAAAACGAGCTGATTCGTAAATTTCAGCTCGTTCTGCGAAATTAAGGTCTCGTCCAGCGAAACTGTAAGTTCGTCCAGCGAAACTGGAGGAACCTACAGCGAAGTTACAGTTTCGCTTCAGCGAAACTGTATATTCGCCTGAGCGAAACTATGGTTTCGCTGACGACTATGCCAATGTCCAAGTTGACCTTAGATATTGCGAAACTAGGGAATTCCAACGAAAGTTGGGCGCTTGAGGTAGCGAATCTGTCCAGCGAAACTGGCGGATTGCTGCCCAGCGAAATTAGCAGCGAAACTGCTAATTCGCCCCGGCGAAATTACGGGCGAAACTACCTGCGAAATTAGTGGCGAAATTAGGCAGAAATTAACTCTTTTGAGTGTTAACTTATCTGCAGGCAGTGTAGTGTTACCCGCGTCTTAAAGGCTTGATTGAGAGGCTTCTTGTCAAGCACAGGTGAGTTTCTAGGACCCCTCATTTACTTGTTTTAAATGGTTTTGGGGCTGGAACACATATAAACTTGTTTAACGATGTATGTATGTACGGCCCATTTGGGTATGATGTCTGTGTTATTCATCTAAGGTACGATTGAGGACTAGATATGTTATATAAGGTCCTAGTATGAGTCCCTGATGTCTTGGAGGGACAGTTAGTGCTTTTGCACACAAGATGACGCTTAGTAAGTCCCGGATTTGGGAAGGATACGGGGGTAAGTGACTAGTAATGATTGAGGATGTAGACGATGAATGTACGAGGTAACGTATGATGAGTTATGACAACGTATGAATGATGAATGTATGTATGATGATGAATGTATGTATGATGATGAATGTATGTATGATGTTATGTATAATGTTGTATGTATGGTATGCGTGTGTTCCTATAATGATGATGAATGAATATCTTTCCATGACTTTACGTATTAACGAACGAACGAAGTATTATGTAACGTAAAGTGAAAGATAATGAAAGAGGAACACGATGATGAATGCATGTATTAATGAATGAATGAATGAACGAAAGATGATGAATACATGCATTAACGAACGAACGAATTATGTCTTGCAAGCATTGAATAACGCGATTGGTCCTTCTATGTGATTGACCATGGTCATGGTACCTCTACCGCTTACCTCTAGTACCGGGCATACGTTTTGTTGTTCATATGTTGACTTCGGCCCGGTAGCTAAGACTGTTCGAGGTGTAGCAGATGGTATTGGTACAATTAACCTTTCAATGCGTGCAAGTAAGTATCCATATGTATGGAACCCCTACCGCTTACCTCTAGTACCGGGCATACGTTTTGCTGTTCATTTAATGACTTCGGCCCGGTAGCTAATAACGTTCGGGGTATAGCAGATGGTAGTGGTACAAAAGATATCCAATGTGCAAGTAAAGATGTAACGGGATCCTTGTCATTCGACCACAGTAATCATCGCTACGTGCCATGAAGTGGGTAAAGCCTGACAGGATTCATATGAGAACGAATGATAAGAATGTAATGAATGAATGAAAGAGATAATAAAGATATTATCTATACGTATGTACGATGTATGATCACGTGTAAAGAACGAACGGTTTTTAATATAAACAAAGTATGTTTATTATAAAACTAGAACTCACTCAGCAACGCTGACTTTTTATGTGTTTCCAGTTGGCAGGTAGCATTGCTGGGGATGGCACGAGGCGGCTACTCAGCTCTTTTGGGACGGTATTCTCCTTTTGATAATGCTGCAACGTCATGCGTTGTGGGTCCATGACGCACGCAACTCATCACGTTGCATGCCATTATGAGATTTCTTGAGTATTCCCCCGGAAGGGATTATTTAAGAAATCTTCTTTAGATTTTGATAAGTTCGCCACGCATTGGATGTGTGCGCGTAGCACATGCAACGAAATATGTTGCATGCGTGTGTCAAGAGTATTCCGTCAGAGTTCCGATGTACGGAATTACCTAAGGAATATTCTTTAGTTTAAAAATATAATTTTTATATGTTTGAACTTAATATCTCCTCTAGAGGTCGCTGTATGATCCTAAGAGGAGAAACAAAGTAGAGAAAGCTTCATTTTGTAATCGAGTCAATGATGTAATGACTTTTATGAATGAATGAGAATGTAAATTTTATTAATTCTGCTGTGTCATCTTATGATTGTATGATTTATGTGCGATGAACCACCAACAGTAGGGCGCCCGGCGAGCGGGGCCTTACAAGTTGGTATCAGAGCAAAAGTTTAAGTAATATGGGTAAAATTTTCATAATAAACCTAAACTTAAACTGAGAATGGGACAGGGAGAATGAGAATGCCATCTGAGTAGCTGCGTGCCACCAGGTATTTTCTTAAAGTTAATTAAAGTATGTGCGTGTGAAATGTGGTTATGTGTGCTGTTAGATTTAGATACCGGTGTAGTCAGGAAGGGTAATGCTTGGGGTACGAAAAGTGGAGTAAGTGACTAATCACAACTGGCCACTGTAATTAGTAACTTACTGTACTTAACATAAACTGAGCTATTTCCTTGAATGACCGTGTTGGTATTTGAACCTTTCAGTGTGTGATAGAAGATGGTCGGTGGTAGATCATCTAAAGCCCCACTTGGTGGAGGCGGTGGCGGGAGTGGTGTGGAACCACGAGCCACAAGAGGAAGACCTAGACGAGAGCAGAAGGTTCTTGAAGAACCTAATACCACTCCCTCGGGGGGAATGGATGAGAGTGATGATTTTAGGGCCTCGGTGAAAGAGGCAGTTGTCGAGGAGGTGCACCAGGTTATGCAGACGATCTTACCGTCTGTAATGACAGAAGTGTTAAAGGCAGTACGTGAGGATGAGAGACGGGGGAGAAATCAGTCCTCCGGTGGACAACAACAGGCAGGGGCAGAAACGGTATTGTCCGATGATGAGGAGGAAGAACAGGTACGGGAGACAGCCCGGGGCTGTGATTACGGGAAATTCATGAGGTGCAAGCCCCCAACTTTCGATGGGTCTGGTACTGCTACTGATGCTCACCAATGGGTGATGGAAATGGAAGCTGTCCTCGATATTAGTGATTGCCAGGAGGACAAGAAGGTGAAGTTTGCCACCCACTCTTTTACAGGGTCGGCTTTATGCTGGTGGAAAAATATAGTCCAAGCCGAGGGTAGCAGGGCTATAGGGAAGATGAAGTGGGCTGAGTTGAAAAGGTTGGTGATCGAGGAATTCAGTCCTCGTCGGGAAATGGATAGAATAGAGAGAGAGTTCCTGCAGTTGGAGGCGGGGACGATGACCCACCAACAATATACCACCAAGTTTAACGAGTTGGCGCTGTTGGTGCCAGAGCAGGTGACGCCGGTGTCCCGAAAGATCAACCGGTATATTCAAGGGTTGCCAGCCGAAATTCGGTGGCATCTGATTTCCGCTCGACCGAGTACTTTCAGGTCGGCGGTGGACTTGGCGGGGAGGTTGTACGATGAGCGAGCGGCATTGGTGAAGACTGAGGGTGGAAGGAAGGCAGGTGGAGAGAAGGGCTGGCAGGGAAAGAGGTTTGGCCGAGGTGATACCTCGACAAGTAATAAGAAGGCGAGGGTAGATGACCGCCGAGTGGTCGTGTCTGGAGCTGGGGTGAGGAAGTGTGGTAAGTGTGGAACGGAGCACTCAGGGGAGTGCAAGTGGGGATACAACATCTGCTTTAAGTGTGGGAGGACTGGACATATGGCCAAGGATTGCCGGATGGGCAAGTGTTTTAACTGTGGGGAAAGTGGTCATATGAGCCGAGACTGCAAGAAGCCGAAGGCTGAGGGCTCGGGAGAGAAGAAGACGGGAGGAGAAGCCCCGAGGGCAAAGGCTAGGGCGTTCACGATGACGCAGGAGGAGGCTAGAACGGACCCCGACGTTGTGTCCGGTACGTTCCTAATAAACCAAATTTTAGCCTCTGTATTATTTGATTCGGGTGCCAGTAGGAGCTTTATTTCTACTACCTTCTGTGCTAAACTGCCTGTTAGGAGTAAATGCCTTGATAAGTCCTTTGACGTAGAAACCGCTATTGGTAAATCCACTAGGGTTACGGATGTGATAGAGGACTGTACCATAGAATTAGAGGGTCATAGGTTTGCAGCCATGTTACATGTGATGCCTCTAGGAGGATTCGATGTAGTGTTAGGAATGGACTGGTTAGCAACCTACGAAGCGAATATCGTGTGCCGAAAGAAGATGATTAGACTGACGGTGACCGGCGGAAGTCCGGTGACGATTTATGGCGATCGAGTTACGACAATTCCGAAGGTGATCTCAATGGCGGTGGCGGGAAAGTGTATGAGGCGCGGATGTAGCGCCTACTTATGTTATGTAAAGAATGTAGAGACGCCAACACCACAGCTATGCGATGTGCCAGTGGTGTGTGACTTTCCGGACGTGTTTCCCGAAGACTTATCGGGATTGCCACCTGACCGAGAGATCGAATTCCAGATCGACCTGATACCGGGTGCCCAACCTGTCGCAAAAGCACCGTATCGCTTGGCTCCGACGGAAATGAAAGAGTTGATGGAGCAGTTGCAGGAGCTGCTGAATAAGGGGTTTATCCGACCGAGTATCTCGCCTTGGGGTGCTCCGGTACTGTTCGTGAAAAAGAAGGATGGTAGTATGAGAATGTGCATTGACTACCGCGAGATGAATAAGCTGACGGTGAAGAACAGATACCCCTTACCAAGGATCGATGACTTGTTTGATCAACTTCAGGGTGCCAGTTGGTTTTCAAGGATAGATCTTCGATCGGGTTACCATCAACTAAAGGTGAAGGAACAAGATATCCCTAAAACAGCCTTTCGTACGCGCTATGGCCACTACGAGTTTCTGGTCATGTCTTTTGGGTTGACCAATGCGCCGGCTGCTTTTATGGATTTGATGAACCGAGTGTGCCGGCCAATGTTAGATAAATCAGTGATTGTGTTCATCGATGATATCCTGATTTATTCGAAAAGCGAGACAGAGCATGCCGACCACATTCGGGAAGTATTGGAAACATTAAGAAGGGAGAAATTGTATGCCAAGTTCTCCAAGTGCGCCTTTTGGCTACGCGAGGTGCAATTTCTGGGTCACGTAGTGAATGCAGAAGGAATAATGGTGGACCCAGCAAAGGTTGAGGCCGTGATGCAATGGAAGTCACCGAAGACGCCAACCGAGATTCGCAGCTTCTTGGGGCTGGCGGGCTACTATAGGAGATTTATTCAAGACTTCTCCAAGATAGCCTCACCTTTGACAAAATTGACTCGCAAGGACGTAAAGTTCGTGTGGGGCCGGGAACAGGAGAATGCGTTTGAGGAATTGAAGATGAGACTGACCTAAGCTCCTGTCTTGACATTGCCCGAAGGAAATGAAGACTTAGTGGTCTATTCGGATGCATCCTATTCTGGGCTAGGTTGCGTATTGATGCAACGCGGAAAGGTCATAGCCTATGCGTCTCGACAATTGAAGACCCACGAAGTCAATTATCCCACACACGATCTAGAACTAGCTGCGGTGGTTTTCGCGTTGAAGATTTGGCGACACTATCTATACGGGACAAAGTGCACCATCTTCACGGACCACAAGAGCTTGAAGTACTTCTTCGAGCAGAAAGATCTAAACATGAGGCAGAGGCGGTGGTTGGAGCTGATAAAAGATTATGATTGTGAAATCCATTACCACCCGGGCAAGGCCAACGTGGTGGCTGATGCCCTTAGCCGGAAGGAAAGGCCCGAACCGATTCGGGTGAAGGCTTGCCAGCTGATTATGACCTCAGACGTGTTGACGCAGGTTAAGGAGTTCCAAGACGAGGCTTTGAAGGAAGATCGTCTAAACTCCGAAAGGATGAGAGGTCTAGTTACAGAACTGGGTGAGAACACTCTAGGTGTTAAGACCCGATTTGGGCGAGTGTGGATTCCTCGGTACGGGGATCTACATGGAAGATTATGGATGAGGCTCATAAGACTCGATATTCCATTCACCCCGGTGCTACCAAGATGTACCAAGACATGAAGAAAGACTATTGGTGGCCAGGCATGAAGCGTGATGTGGTGGAATATGTGAGTAAGTGCCTGACTTGTTCACAGGTAAAGGCCGAGCACCAGAAACCGTACGGGAAGATCCAACCATTGGATATACCCGAGTGGAAGTGGGAGCACATCACCATGGACTTTATTACGAGGCTACCACGTACCCCAAAAGGGTATGATGCTATATGGGTGATAGTTGACCGATTGACGAAGAGTGCCCACTTTCTACCGATCCGCGAGACGTATTCATCTGAAAGATTGGCGGATCTATTCATCAAAGAGATTGTAGCTCGTCATGGCGTACCGGTGTCTATTGTGTCTGACCGTGACACCCGGTTTACCTCCAAGTTTTGGAAGAGATTCCATGATGCGATGGGAACGAGGCTACATATTAGCACGGCATATCATCCTCAGACAGACGGTCAGTCTGAGAGGACGATCCAAACACTCGAAGACATGCTTCGGGCGTGCGTGATCGATTTTGGAGGAAGTTGGGACGATCACCTGCCGTTAGCAGAATTCTCGTACAATAACAGTTACCATGCCAGTATTGGCATGCCACCCTACGAGATGTTATACGGTAGGAAATGTAGGACGCCCGTATGTTGGGGAGACATTGGACAGAAGGAACTGGGAGGCGTCGAGGTAGTGGAAGCAACGACTGAAAAGTCAGAAAAGATCAAAGCCTTCATGAAGGCGGCGAAAGACCGACAAAAGTCGAATGCTGACAAGAGGCGAAGACCGATAGAATTCAAGGTCGGTGATCGAGTCATGTTAAAGGTTTCGCCTTGGAAGGGAATCATTAGGTTCCGAAAGCGGGGAAAACTGAGCCCGCGGTATATAGGCCCTTTCCGAATTATCGCCCGTGTAGGAGAGGTGGCCTATAGGTTGGAGCTACCAGATGAGCTGAGTGGAATTCACCCGACCTTCCACGTATCTCATCTGAGGAAATGTTTAGCCGATGAAGATATGGTCGTTCCGCTGGAGGATATCGAAGTAGACGAACGGCTCAACTATGTGGAGCAACCAGTGGCGATCATTGATAGAAAAGAGAAACGGCTAAGAAACAAAGTGGTTCCTCTTGTGCGCGTACAGTGGAAGCACAGGAAGGGATCGGAGTCTACGTGGGAGACTGAAGAAGAGATGAGACAGCATTACCCACATTTGTTCGAAGAGTGACAGGTTTCGGGGACGAAACCTAAATAAGGGGGGTGGACTTGTAACGCCCGGAAAATTTTCTGATCGAGTCAGATGATAGTGATGGGCTCGGATGAAAACCATTTAATGAATATAGAGTGGTTGCGGGTATTACACCGAGTTAACCCTCCGGGTCACGAGTTTAACGAGTTTGGGGTCCCGGGGACGCCTGGCATATAAATAGATGGATCAGCTGAGCAACTCTCATTTTCACTCAAACGCCATTCTAGAGAGAGAAAGTGTAGAGAGAGAAAGTGCCGGATCGAAGCTCGGGTGGTCAAGAATCGAAGGCTAGCGTTTGTGGACTCCAAAACTACAAGAATCAAGGTAAGAAACGCATCTAAATTACCACATTTGGTGAAAAACCCGAGTTTGGGGTTTTTGGGGTTTCTAGTGGCAAAAATCGCCCAAAACACACGTTTTAGGGTAATAAAACGTGTAAGAAGCTTAGATATAGCTTCCTGGATGATAATGCAAGGGTTTGGGTGGAAAGGATTGGATTTTTGGGCTAAAACGAGCTGATTCGTAAATTTCAGCTCGTTCTGCGAAATTAAGGTCTCGTCCAGCGAAACTGTAAGTTCGTCCAGCGAAACTGGAGGAACCTACAGCGAAGTTACAGTTTCGCTTCAGCGAAACTGTATATTCGCCTGAGCGAAACTATGGTTTCGCTGACGACTATGCCAATGTCCAAGTTGACCTTAGATATTGCGAAACTAGGGAATTCCAACGAAAGTTGGGCGCTTGAGGTAGCGAATCTGTCCAGCGAAACTGGCGGATTGCTGCCCAGCGAAATTAGCAGCGAAACTGCTAATTCGCCCCGGCGAAATTACGGGCGAAACTACCTGCGAAATTAGTGGCGAAATTAGGCAGAAATTAACTCTTTTGAGTGTTAACTTATCTGCAGGCAGTGTAGTGTTACCCGCGTCTTAAAGGCTTGATTGAGAGGCTGCTTGTCAAGCACAGGTGAGTTTCTAGGACCCCTCATTTACTTGTTTTAAATGGTTTTGGGGCTGGAACACATATAAACTTGTTTAACGATGTATGTATGTACGGCCCATTTGGGTATGATGTCTGTGTTATTCGTCTAAGGTACGATTGAGGACTAGATATGTTATATAAGGTCCTAGTATGAGTCCCTGATGTCTTGGAGGGACAGTTAGTGCTTTTGCACACAAGATGACGCTTAGTAAGTCCCGGATTTGGGAAGGATACGGGGGTAAGTGACTAGTAATGATTGAGGATGTAGACGATGAATGTACGAGGTAACGTATGATGAGTTATGACAACGTATGAATGATGAATGTATGTATGATGATGAATGTATGATGATGAATGTATGTATGATGTTATGTATAATGTTGTATGTATGGTATGCGTGTGTTCCTATAATGATGATGAATGAATATCTTTCCATGACTTTACGTATTAACGAACGAACGAAGTATTATGTAACGTAAAGTGAAAGATAATGAAAGAGGAACACGATGATGAATGCATGTATTAATGAATGAATGAATGAACGAAAGATGATGAATACATGCATTAACGAACGAACGAATTATGTCTTGCAAGCATTGAATAACGCGATTGGTCCTTCTATGTGATTGACCATGGTCATGGTACCTCTACCGCTTACCTCTAGTACCGGGCATACGTTTTGTTGTTCATATGTTGACTTCGGCCCGGTAGCTAAGACTGTTCGAGGTGTAGCAGATGGTATTGGTACAATTAACCTTTCAATGCGTGCAAGTAAGTATCCATATGTATGGAACCCCTACCTCTTACCTCTAGTACCGGGCATACGTTTTGCTGTTCATTTAATGACTTCGGCCCGGTAGCTAATAACGTTCGGGGTATAGCAGATGGTAGTGGTACAAAAGATATCCAATGTGCAAGTAAAGATGTAACGGGATCCTTGTCATTCGACCACAGTAATCATCGCTACGTGCCATGAAGTGGGTAAAGCCTGACAGGATTCATATGAGAACGAATGATAAGAATGTAATGAATGAATGAAAGAGATAATAAAGATATTATCTATACGTATGTACGATGTATGATCACGTGTAAAGAACGAACGGTTTTTAATATAAACAAAGTATGTTTATTATAAAACTAGAACTCACTCAGCAACGCTGACTTTTTATGTGTTTCCAGTTGGCAGGTAGCATTGCTGGGGATGGCACGAGGCGGCTACTCAGCTCTTTTGGGACGGCATTCTCCTTTTGATAATGCTGCAACGTCATGCGTTGTGGGTCCATGACGCACGCAACTCATCACGTTGCATGCCATTATGAGATTTCTTGAGTATTCCCCCGGAAGGGATTATTTAAGAAATCTTCTTTAGATTTTGATAAGTTCGCCACGCATTGGATGCGTGCGCGTAGCACATGCAACGAAATATGTTGCATGCGTGTGTCAAGAGTATTCCGTCAGAGTTCCGATGTACGGAATTACCTAAGGAATATTCTTTAGTTTAAAAATACAATTTTTATATGTTTGAACTTAATATCTCCTCTAGAGGTCGCTGTATGATCCTAAGAGGAGAAACAAAGTAGAGAAAGCTTCATTTTGTAATCGAGTCAATGATGTAATGACTTTTATGAATGAATGAGAATGTAAATTTTATTAATTCCGCTGTGTCATCTTATGATTGTATGATTTATGTGCGATGAACCACCAACAGTAGGGCGCCCGGTGAGCGGGGCCTTACACATTACTTTGGGAAGCTTCGATTTGGTAGTTGGTATGGATTGGCTATCCAAAAACTCCGCAGAAATTATCTGTAAAGGCAAAATGATTCGCATCCCCCTACCAAATGATGAAGTCCTGTGTGTGGAGGGAGATAAGACTGGTGTCGTGATGGCAGTTATTTCTTACTTGAAGGCTCAAAAGTGTCTTCGAAAAGGACATACTGCTATCCTAGCCTTAGTCACTGACAAAGATAAGAAGGAAAGGAAGATTGAAGATGTACCCGTCGTCAGGGAATTTCCTGAAGTGTTCCCTGATGAACTGCCTGGGTTGCCCCCTAAAAGAGAGGTCGAGTTTTCAATCGAGTTAGTACCTGGAGCTACACCTATAGCTCGGGCACCATACCGTCTCGCACCTTCTGAATTAAAAGAACTATCTGACCAGCTTAGGGAACTCCTTGATAAAGGATTCATCCGACCTAGCTCGTCACCATGGGGAGCACCAGTGTTATTTGTGAAGAAGAAAGACGGAACTTTCAGAATGTGCATTGACTATCGGGAACTGAACAAAGTGACGATCAAAAACCGTTATCCCTTGCCACGTATTGACGACTTATTTGACCAACTGCAAGGTTCAAGCATTTACTCCAAGATAGATCTTAGAAGCGGTTATCATCAGCTGAGAGTCAGAGACGAAGATATTATGAAGACGGCTTTCAGAACGCGATACGGTCACTTTGAGTTCACAGTCATGCCATTTGGGCTAACAAATGCACCTGCCGTATTCATGGATCTCATGAATCGTGTATGCAAGCCTTATCTAGACAAGTTTGTCATTGTCTTTATTGATGACATCTTGATCTATTCCAAAAATGAGCATGAGCATGAAAACATCTGATATTGGTCCTTGAACTACTAAAGAGAGAGGAGCTCTATGCTAAGTTCTCGAAATATGATTTCTGGCTTAAAGAAGTTCAATTCCTTGGTCATGTGATTGATGCTAATGGAATTCATGTAGACCCAGCTAAAATTGAATCCATCAAAAGTTGGCCTACACCTTCTAATCCAACGGAAATTAGACAATTTCTGGGACTAGCCGGCTATTATAGGAGATTTATCGAGGGATTCTCCAAGATAGCTCAACCATTGACTATGCTTACCCAAAAGGGGATAGCATATCATTGGGGGTTCAAGCAAGAGGCTGCTTTTCAAACATTGAAACAGAAGTTATGCAGTGCACCTATATTGTCCCTACCCGACGGTATTGAAGACTTTGTAGTCTACTGTGATGCTTCTGTTCAGGGACTGGGATGTGTTTTGATGCAACGCGACAAAGTCATAGCCTATGCCTCAAGACAGTTAAAGGCTCATGAGAAGAACTATGCAACTCATGACCTAGAACTGGGAGCTGTTGTGTTGCTCTTAAATTATGGAGACATTACTTGTACGGTACTAAGTGCACTATTTATACCGATCACAAGAGTCTTCAACACCTGTATAATCAAAAGGAGCTGAACATGAGGCAGAGGAGGTGGCTTGAACTACTAAATGATTACGATTGTGCCATCAAGTACCATCCCGGTAAGGCAAATGTTGTGGCTGATGCTTTGAGTAGGAAAGAACATATGAAGCCTCGTAGAGTACGAGCTCTACAACTTACCATTCAAAGCAACCTGCCGGCACAAATCTTGAAGGCTCAGACTGAAGCCCTGAAAGAAGAAAACCTTAAAGATGAAAACCTTCGAGGGCTAGACCAACAGTTTGAAGTTCATTCAGATGGGATACGCTTTATAGCAGGAAGGATTTAGGTACCCCTATACGGGAATCTGAGGAGCTTGATCATGGATGAAGCCCACAAGTCTAGATACTCTATCCACCCAGGTGCAGATAAGATGTATTACGACTTGAAGCTTGTTTATTGGTGGCCAAGAATGAAGGCAGATATTGCGACCTATGTCTCAAAGTGTTTGACTTGTTCCAAAGTCAAGATCGAATACCAAAAGCCTTCAGGTATGTTGACCCAACCAGAAATTCCCGTGTGGAAGTGGGAAATGATAACCATGGATTTCGTCACTGGTTTACCCAAGTCTCAAACGAGCAATGACACTATTTGGGTTATCGTTGACCGTCTCACCAAATCCGCTCATTTCATACCCATCCGTGAGAAAGACAAGATGGAGAAGCTTGCAAGGGTGTACATCAAAGAAATTATCTCTAGACACGGAGTGCCAGTGTCTATCATTTCTGATCATGACGCACGGTTTACATCAATCTTCTGGGGAAAACTTCAGAAAGCTCTAGGCACTCGCCTAGATATGAGCACAGCCTATCACCCTCAGACTGATGGTCAAAGTGAAAGAACCATACAGACTCTTGAGGATATGCTCAGGGCTTGTGTTATTGACTTTGGAAAGAACTGGGAAGGTCATTTACCTTTGGTAGAGTTCTCATATAACAATAGCTATCATTCGAGCATCAAGGCGGCACCATTCGAGGCCTTATATGGATGTAAATGTAGATCACCGCTTTGCTGGGCAGAAGTTGGAGATAGTCAACTTACTGGTCCAGAGTTGATCTTTGAAACTCATGAGAAAATTTTCCAGATAAGAGAACGCATGGCTGCTGCCAGGGATCGCAAAAAAGCTATGCTGATAAACGCCGCAAACCACTGGAATTTCAGGAAGGGGATAAAGTTTTGATAAAGGTATCTCCCTGGAAGGGAGTTATACGCTTTGGGAAACGGGGGAAATTGAACCCTCGCTACGTGGGACCTTTTGAAATTGTCAGAAGGATCGGCCCAGTAGCCTATGAATTAAATCTACCTGCTGAACTTGGTGGTGTGCATAATGTGTTTCACGTATCTAATCTAAGGAAGTGTTTATCCGATGAATCACTTATTGTGCCTTTAGAGGAACTGCAAGTAGATGAGAAACTCATGTTTATCGAGGAACCAGTTGAAATCATGGATAAAGAAGTTAAACAACTTAAGCATAGCAAGATTCCGATTGTCAAAGTTCGATGGAACTCCTGGCGTGGTCCTGAGTTCACTTGGGAACGAGAGGACGAAATAATGCGCAAGTATCCCAACCTGTTCAAGAATGTTGCCAGTACTTCTTAATTTTCGGGACGAAAATTCCTATAACAGGGGGATGATGTGACAACTGGGAAAAATTTCATGGTTTATATATATGCAAATCTAGTATTTATGTGATTATACAAAATTGTTTCTATATTTTTATTATTATTTGATAATAATATTATTAATAATAAAAATATAAATAACAGTAATAATAATAATAATGATATTATTAAAAATAATAATGCTAAAAATGATAATAATAATAATAATGAAAATATTATTATTATTAATAATAATTTATAAAAATTTATTAAACTTAGATTTATAAGTCCAGGGGGTGGTTTTGTAATTTTTAAAACCTGTTTTAAAGACTTTAAACATGAAATAATAAATGTTGTAAACTTCAGGGACCATTCTGTAAAATTTTAAAACCCAAACCCCCTCCCGTCGACCCCTGTTCCGGCCACCGTCTCCGGCCAACACTAAGGCGAAGGACAAACGGCTAAACCACGCGGTTTAAACCCAATCAAATGCTACCGACACAACCCCGTGAGTGATTCGAACACAATGCCCACATTATTCAGAGAATAAGCTGAGTGCGATCGATCTACACCCTCGTGATCACTGTCGGCTCCTTTACAGCTTCGAAATCGCACTAACACTTAACAATAATCGAATTAATTCAACCTCCACAATGCTATAAATGAACCTAATCTGTCTACGCATTCAATTGCACCACATAACACACAAAAACCTCAATTCAATTCTATCTATCTCTGCGACCTGCAACACACTCGAAATCAAACTTAGAACCATTATAAACCGAAATTGATAGAGGGCATTCGATCATTGGCCTCATTTGAAACTACCTGTGAAATTAATTTGATTAATATCACCATTTGATTACCTAATCAACACCACCACTGTCGCGGTTGTTCTTCGCTGGGATTAGCATCAATTCGAACACCATAGAGGTAATGTAATACACCTAAGTGCTCGTTATTACATGGGCATTAAAAGCCCATGATTCCAGTCTCCAACAAGACCGAATCGAGCTTCGATTTGATTAAGAAACGAATTAGGGTTCTTAATTTGGGGGAAACCTTTGGGATAGTTGTTAAAAGGAATTGGGACGGGCTCTTGTGCGAATCAGAGCCTTTGGCTCACTGGTTTGTGCGCGGGATAATGGGGAGAAGGTCACGGGTTCGAACCCGACCCCCTCCCATTATTTTTTATGCCTTTTAAAGCATTTTAAAAATATATAAAAATTACCAAAAATTATAAAAATAATTTTTAAAAAAAACTTCTTTTATTTTAAAAGCTTTTAAATAATTTTCTGTAAATTATTTATTTAAAAACACCTTAAAATAAATTTATAAAATAATATTTAAAATATTATAAATAATCATTTTTATAAAAATAGACTTTAAATGATGATTTAAAGTATTAATCCATATTATTTTTAATTATGGATAAATAATAATAATTGTTGAAATTTAATTCTTTAAAAATCTTATTTATTTATTTAAATAATTATTACACATGTTATAAATTATTATCCATATAAAAATGGATTTTTAATAATAAATTAAATCATCAAATTATTAATGGATATTATATTAATCTTGATAATATAAATACAAATTAGATTTATAAATTTAAATGTTTATAAAATCTTATAAAATTAAATATAAACTTACATGCTTAAAATAACGTCTATAATTTAATTAGAATATAATGATATGTTAAAAATCATTATTAAACTAATTAACTTTTATATAAATCATTAATTATTAACAAAAAAAATAATTAAATGATTTAATTATATGTTTATAACAAATCCCTGAAAACCAAATCCTAGATCAATTGAACACCAGGTTCAAGATCTAACTTATTTAGGTTTTGGATTTGTATCTGTTTGCTGACGCGAAATATAATTCCTTAGCAGGAATTTACTAGGTTGTCAACACCACACAAGTACTGAGGTGAGTTCATAACTATTCCTCTTTTTAATCATTTAAATATTTTGGGGCTGGAATACATGTTGTAATTGAAATTACAAATTATTTTTGTGTATTATGTTAAATAATAATTTGATCACATTTATGATTACATATGGTTATTATGAAAATCCTTCTCTGTATACTGGACTATAAATAAGCAGGGATCTTTTGGATAGTACTATCAGGGAGTGACTTACCCCCACAAAGGTATGGACATGTGATCCATATCAGATGCAAAAAGATCTTGTTGTCATTTGGGATGACTGTTTCTGTAGTGAGAAGGCAGATGTGCACTTTATATAGTTTGCATTATAGTTCCACATACAACCCATATGAGGATAAATGTAAAGGAGGATTTGCTCCCTCTGATTTGAAATTATTATCATAATATAATATACACATGAAAAGGATATTAAACTATGGTACATGGACAAATCCTATGTGAAGGACTTATTGGGCTTGTACATAGTGGGTATGTGGGATAGCGGGTTCACCTAAATAAAAAGGGTTCCGACAGGCTATTCATATACCGGTGAGTAAATTAAACTCACACTTTTACAGTAAATCCTAATTGAGGATAATTGATGATTTATCATTATGTTTTACTTACCTATGAACTCACCAACCCTGTGTTGACACTTGATTTACATGTATTCTCAAGTATCTACTAGGAGCTTATGGACGTGCACGTAGGATCATATAAGAGCTCAAGATACCTATTGAATTATTATTTGAATTATGATTAAGACATGTTGTCAAGAAAACAGTCTATCTTTTATTTCCGCTGCTCTAATTATTAATAAAATGTTTATCTAAAACTTATCATATAGATAACTGCATCTCATGTGTGACTACTGTGTTCGATCCTGTTTGTTCACCCCTCCGTGATAAATTCCAGACCCGGAATTTGAGGGTGTGACACAGCTGGTACGCCTTCACCCGAATCGGCTCAGGTCTTTCCTTTTCGCTAAGGGCATCCGCCACCACGTTGGCTTTGCCCGGATGATAATGGATCTCACAATCATAATCCTTTATGGGCTCCAATAATCTTCTCTGCCTCATTTTCAAGTCTTTCTGCTCGAAAAAATACTTCAAGCTCTTGTGATCAGTGAATATGGTGCATTTCATCCCATACAGGTAGTGCATCCCATACAGGTAGTGCATCCAAATCTTTAACGCAAAGACCATTGCTGCTAGCTCCAAGTCATGAGTAGGATAGTTAACCTTATGAACCTTCAACTATCAGGATGCATAGCTACCTCTCTGCATTAACACGCACCCCAATCCCGAGTAGGAAGCATCAGAATAAACCACCAGATCTTCACTTCCATCGGCTAATGACAATACAGGAGCTTGGGTCAACCTCACCTTCAATTCCTCAAATGCCTTCTCCTGAGCTTGACCCCACACAAACTTTACATCTTTTCGGGTCAACTTGGTTAGTGGAGAAGCGATTTTGGAAAAGTCTTGAATAAATCTTCGGTAGTAGCTTGCCAAACCCAAGAAACTACGAATCTCGGATGGCGTCTTTGGAGACTTCCATTGCATCACCGCTTCCATCTTAGCCGGATCCATCATAATCCCCTCCAGATTCACCACGTGATGCAAGAATTGAACCTCGCACAACCAGAACGCGCACTTGGAGAACTTGGCGTACAACTTCTCCTTTCTCAACGTCTCCAACATCTCTCGAATATGACCGGCATGCTCTATCTCACTCTTTGAATAAATCTGGATATCATCAATAAACACAATCACTGATTTATCTAACATTGGCCGACACACTCGGTTCATCAGATCCATAAAGGCAGCTGGCGCATTGGTCAAACCAAAGGACATGACAAGAAACTCGTAGTGACCGTAGCGCGTGCGAAAAGCTGGTTTAGAAATATCCTGCTCTTTCACTTTTAGCTGATGGTAACCAGATCGAAGGTCGATCCTCGAAAACCAGCTGGCACCTTGAAGCTGATTGAACAAATCATCTATCCTTGGTAATGGGTATCGATTCTTCACCGTCAACTTGTTCAGCTCACGGTAGTCTATTCACATCCTCATGCTACCGTCTTTCTTCTTTACGAATAAGACCGAAGCACCCCAAGGAGAGATACTCGGTCTAATAAACCCCTTGTCAAGCAGCTCTTGTAATTGCTCCATCAACTCTTTCATCTCAGTCGGAGCTAACCGATATGGTGCTTTAGCAACAGGCTGGGCACCTGGTATCAGATCAATCTGAAATTCAATCTCTCGGTCAGGTGGCATTCCTGATAAGCCTTCTGGGAACACGTCTGGAAAGTCACACACAACCAAAACATCGGATAGTTGTGGTGTGGGCGTATCCGCATCCTTTACATAACACAAGTAGGCGTTACATCCACGCCTCAGACACTTTCCCGCCACTGCCATTGAGATTACTTTCGGGTTCGTCGTGACCCGATCCCCATAAACAGTTACCGAACTCCCCTCAGGCGCTATCAAACGAATCATATTCTTGCGACACACTATATTCGCCTCAAAGTCCGCCAACCAATCAATCCCAAGAACCAAATCGAAACCACCTATGATTATCACAAACGGTCTAACAGGAAGCCTATGACCTTTTAATTCCACATCACAGTTCTCTATCATCTCAGAAATCCTGGTAGAGTTACCTATGGCAGTTTCTGCATCAAAGGGCATGTCAACACGTCTACTACTAATAGGTAGTTTAGCACAGAAAGCAGCAGAAATAAAACTTCTACTGGCACCCAAATCAAATAACACAGAAGCTAAAGTTTGGTTCACCAGAAACGTACCGGACACAACATCAGGGTCCGTTCTAGCCTCCTCTTGTGTCATAGTGAATGCCCTGGCGCTCGCCCTCGGTCTTTCACTTCCCGTCTTCTTCACCCTGGAACCCTCAGCTCTCGGCTTCTTACAGTCTTTACTCATATGGCCACTTTCCCCATAGTTGAAGCACCTCGTACCCCTACAATCTCTAGCCATATGACCCGGCTTCCCACACTTAAAACAAACGTTCAATCCCTATCTACACTGGCCACTGTGCTCCTTCCCACATTTGCCACACTTTCTCAATCCCGTACCCGGTGTGGCTACACGGCGATCATCCACCCGTGCCTTCTTGTTACCCGTCGAGGCATCACCCCGACTAAACCTCTTCCCACTCCAGTTTCGATCACCACCACCCTTCTTACCACCTTCAACCACCACCACTACCGCCATCTCATCATATAACCTCCCGGCCAAGTCCACCGCCGACCTAAACATGCTCGGTCGGGTAGCGATCATATGCCTGCGAATATCCGCTGGAAAACCCTGGATGTACCTCTTAATCTTTCGCGACAGTGGGGTCACCTGATCCGGCACCAGACGTGTCATCTCGTTGAACTTTGTGGTGTACTGCTGGTGTGTCATGGTTCTCGCCTCCAGCTGCAGGAACTCCCTCTCAACCTTATCCATCTCCCGGTGAGGACAGAACTCCTCAATAAGCAAGTTCTTCAATCGCGACCATCTCATTTTCCCAATGGCCCTACTACCCTCGGCTTGGACTTTGTTGTCCCACCAGCATAAAGCCGAGTCCATAAAAGAATGGGCAGCAAACTTCACCTTTTGATCCTCCCGGCACTCGCTGATATTCAGAACAGCTTCCATTTCCCTCACCCATCGGTGAGCAGCAACAGCAGTGCCGTTTCCATCAAAAGTAGGGGGCTTACACCGTTGAAATGCCTCGTAGTTACAGCCTCGTGCTGGCTCCTGCACAGGCTCCTCCGCCTCCTCATCATCATCGGAGGGAATCGTCTCGGTCTCCGGTTGCTACCGACCTCTCGAGGACCAGTTCCTCTCTTGCCTTTCCCCTTCCTGTACTGCCTTAATCACTTCGGTCACCACAGATAGTAAAATTGTCGGCATGACCTGATGCACTTCTTCAACCACCGCCTCTTTCACCGAGGCCCTCAAATTTTCACTCTCATCACCACCGTCCGGGTGAGGGGTCTCGGGTTCCTCAGGAACCTCCTTCTCAACTCTAGGTCTGCCTCTTCTGGGCCGCTATGCAGCATCAAGTCCACCACACGAGGCCTTGGATGATCTACCACCGGCCATCCTCTATCACACACTGAAAGATTCAAACACCAACACGGTCATTCAAGGGAACAACTCAGTTTATGTCAAGTATAGTAAATCCCTAATTATAGTGGCCAGTTGTGATTAGCCACTTACTTTACTCTTCGTACCCCGAGCATTACCTATCCTGACTACATCAGTATCTAAATCTACTAGCAACACATAAACCACATAAAATGCGCACATAATGCCGGTTAACATTAAGAAAATCCCTGATGGCATGCAGCTACTCAGATTGGCACCCCTTGCCTTTCCGTCCCATTCTCAGTTTAAGATTAGGTTTATTTTAAAATTTTACCCGTTTCACTTAAACTTTGGCTATGATACCAACTTGTAAGACCCCGTTCCCGGGACGCTTACAGCTGGTCATTCATCGCACTTAAAACACATAATTACATTAACTTTAGTAAACATTGCAGCGGAATTGATCAAAAAGACATCTCATTTCATCATAAAAGCCTTTGCAAAATATACATCGTTAACCAATTACAAAATATATATTGTTGCATTACATCACAAAAGCATTATATAAATGGATGCCATCCAAAAAGAGCTGAGTAGCCGTCTCGTGCCATCCTCAGCAACGTTACCTGTCAACTGGAAACACATAAAAAGTCAGCGTTGCTGAGTGAGTTCAAGTTTTGTAATAAAACATACTTTTCTTTCGCTAACCGTATTTTACATACATGTGATCACACATCATACGTACACATAGATAATATCATTATTATCTTCATCATTCGTTCATAAACTTTCGTTCATTTAACGTACGTCGTTAACATTCACATTCGTTACTTTTGTTCACATTCATTCATAAATTCTTACTTTCATACGAACGTTCCTTACTTTCATTCGTACATTCCTTACATTCATTCGTGCGTTCATTACTTTCGATGACATGTACAATACTCCGAACATTGTGCACGAAGCTGGTTATTGGGCCTGAGGTCTTTCATAGACCTCGAACATTGTGCACGAAGCTGACTCCAGTACCTAGGGCAAGTACATTCACCACTTATCTTTTCTCTTTCATTCTGGATCAATGCCATGTGCTATACCCCGAACATTGTGCACGAAGCTGGTTACTGGGCCTGAGGTCTTTCATAGACCTCGAATATTATACACGAAGCTGACTCCAGTACCTAGGGCAAGCGGCAAGGATCCCATACATATGGTCAATCACAAGGATTGGACCCCAGTGTGCATCCTTCTGGGGTAGCTAACCCGCACACAGTTGAGCTAACACCCTTCATTGGGTGTGAACCTCCATACGTTTGCTTGCAAGCCTTTCTTACTTTCATTCATTCTTTTGTTAATGCATGCATTCTTTCATTACTTTCCTCTTTTCATTATCTTTCACTTTACGTTACATAATACTTTTCATCCATTCGTTAACGTAACACGTAAAGCCACTGAAAGATAAGCATACATCATAATGAGGAACACCATCATACGCAAATAGCATAATCCTACAGGGCAACATCATACATACATACATACATCATGCATAATCATGCATCATCATCATTATCATGCCCAACATAACTTCTAAGTCCTCAACGGCCATCTGACATGCACTTACGGGAACTTCCACGTCAAAACTTACATCTGCACTTTCCCCCCGAAAGTCAGTAATCAAACTATGCTTCTCCTCGGGTACAACAACCCTATTTGGCCGTATGGGCATCCTTCAGTCGCATGGCCTCCAGGTGACTGAACATCATGTGAATGGACCTATATGGATGAACACCAATGCGAATGAACACCCAGTCGTGTGAATGGACCTCATGCTGTTGAACACTATGCGAATGGACCTTATGCGAATGGACCTCATGCGGTTGGACTTAATGCGGATGAGTACCTATGCGACTGGGATCTCAGTCGCATGACTCCCCATGCACTGGCCCTCCAGTCGTGCGACTGAACCTCAATCGTGCGACTGAACCTCAATCGCCCTCCAGTCGGCCGTATGGCCTCCAGTCGGTCGCCTAGCCCTAACTGATGCAGAATGCAGTTCATCCCGAACCCAATCTGCCATTTTCGACCTCCAAGCTCATCCAAACCCATTCTAAGCCCAAATCAACCATCCTAAACCTTAGGAATGCATACTATAACACCATTCAAGCACACACAAGCCTGAAATCAAACTCCAAACGCATCACACACAATCATACCCAAATGGGTCAAACACACACATTCAAAAATGGGTTTACTATGTGTTCCAGCCCCAAATCAGTTGAAAACGAGTAAAATAGGGGTCCTGGAACTCACACAAACTACAAGAAGAAGAAGAGCTTCGTCTAGACCCGCTACACGACGATTTTGCACACTCGAACCAAGCTTTTTCTCTCTTTTCTCTCTTCTTTCTCTCTTCTTTCTCCCTTTGCTGAGTTTTCACAAGTGTGGGCAGGGTGTGGCTGCCCTCCCCCTCTTAATCCCCAACTTTTACGAATTTTCTCCCGGTTTGGCAAGTTTGGTCCCCCAATTTTGGACTTTATTTCTTTTTCTTCTCTCGTCAGTTTCAAAGAAAATATCCGGGTGTTACACAACCCCATAGTAGCTTGGGGTGGATGTGTTAGTGAGGCATTGGGTTTATCGTCGTAAGTAAGTTGCATCTTATCCCCCTTCAGCCTTTCCTTATGAACATAATAACAATCAACCACTGAAGTCTAAAGAAATTCACTCTAATATATTCCTTCAGGCGTTAACTTGATCATGTCTGCTATGATTGGTAGGGAATAAAGGGAGTGACGACTCATGGTGTTTTTCCTATGTGAGATATTTTCTTTGAAACATGACTTTGTTGAGTGAAAAAAAACACGCCAAATAAAATTTTCATTTGAAGTTTTGGGTTTTACATGGACCCCTTAAAACTTAGGCAAATTCCTTTCTTACAAAAACTGTTGTTTAGTGGATTTCACCTAAGAAGATCGATTGTTGATGTGGATTAATATTGATATTGTCCAATACGTGTTATAATTGATGACTAAAAGATCAAATGTATGTTTAACAAGTTCAATTTGATATCTAGCTAAGACTCAAAAATGCATGTTGCGAATTCTTTCCATTTAGGTCGTAAATAATATAAAGTATGTTTTTTAGGCAAATTAGGTGCAAGGTAGACTGTAATTTTTAGTTAAGTCAAGTTAGTATCACTATTAAAAGTGTCTTGGATGGTAATCAGGGGTGCCAGCGTGCTTTGTGCGACCTCAATTATCTTGTATAAAAAATAATACAACTTGAGGAATGTAATTTGTTAAAGTGTTTTCTATCTATTTGTCGTTATAACTTAGCGTTTTATTATGGTCGTCAATGTTTCCACTACATAAAGCTTGATATACTTATAAAAATTATGTTTTAAATGTAACATTCTAAAACATACATATATCTATACTGCTATATAATATATCTCTATGGATAAGATGTAATTTTGTCAAGCGTATAAGTTTTGAAACAACATGTACAAAGGAGTACAAGATATTTGAAATAGGTAGAATAAGGAATGATTAAAATTTTAAGATACTTTAAGGGCAATATGATAAATTTATTCATTAAATTTTATATATCTTGACGCTTTTACTCTTATCTCTTTCATGTATTTGATACACATGATTAATACATTATTTAATAATATGATATTATTTAATTCACTTTATTAAATTTTATTTTATTTATGATACTATAAATTGATATTTAAATTTATATTTCCTAATTGTATTTTTATAACTAAATACTATTCAAATTAAGTATTATTATATTTAAATATTTAAATATAAAAACTAATATATATCTTCATATTTATAATAACAATAATACTAATATTTTTCTAGGGATATATTATGAGTTAAATACTTTTAATATTTATCTATATCTTTTATAATAAAAATAAAAAGAAGATAGAATGTTAACTATACATACGGATTAATGCACCCATATGAAAAATTAATCATTTTATTTTATTTATGTCATTATAATAAAGTATATAGCATATGACATTTATAATATAAATGGTAAAGCATATACACGTGGCAAAAAAAAACTTTCAATGCCACTCATTTATTGCAATTGAGCACTCGTCCCCTTTCTCTTTCTTTTGCTGGTTGTTAACAGGTCAATAACAATTAATATGATAATTTGTGGTGATAATTTCTACATTAACTTTCTCCGGTCTATTCAAATCATCACCGAAAACTGCCTTCGATGATCATCATGTTAAATTATGCTGCAAATTCTTCATTCAACTTCCAGAATTATCGAATCACAACACCATTGTACTTTCGTATTCAATTCCTATTGTACCCTCAACCCCTTATCTGTCTTTGTATCATCAACATCATCATTATCGACCTCAACCATCACAAGTTACACCCCGGTTTTATCTTCAAGTGTTCGGCGGTTACATACGGATTCACTCTCGTCTACTATCGTCGGTTTCTAATTCGACAAGAATAACATTTGCCGTAAATCTCCAAAGATTTCACCGGTCTGTTGCTTTTTTCCAACCACCCTCAAATCAGGTCAATTTTGATTTGTATTTTAATGTTTTACTTTCTTTGTTATCTGGTTTAAATCGATTTATTGCCTAACTTACTATCATGTAAAGTGTAAAACCATTGAGGTCAAAAGTTTTGTTAGGTCTAAACTTGGAGTTCGTCTATTCTTTTTAGCTATGAGCATATTTTATAAGCACATGTTCCTTTTTTTTCTAAAAATGATGAATTGTTGGTTTTTAATTTCTCCAATTCAGTCATATATGAAAAAACAAAGACAAGTATATAAGCATGTTTTCATCAAATATTCATTTAATTTTTGGGGATGGTTGGTTAGTTATAAGATAGAATGCTTTTGAATGGCTAATAAACTAGGAAAAAAAAGCGAAACTTGGTATTAAATCTTATATATTTTTAACAAGTAAATAAATGAATACGTAGTTATCCTTTGTATGATACTCTAACTTACATTCATAAAACGAAAATCCACCCCCTAAAATCTAGATAATAAGTGATTTCCAACCACAAGTACCACCCATGTTTTCACTAATATTGTTGTGTAAGGCCCCATTCCCGGAACGCTTACAGTTGGTCATTCATTGCACATCAAACATATAGTTTACATTTACTACGTAAAATAATACAGCGGAATTGATAAAAAGGACATTTTCATTTCATCATAAAAGCTTTTGCAAAATGATACATCGTTGATTGACTACAAAATACATATTTTTTTACATTACATGACGATGCAATGTTTGCCGAGGAAGCATATGAAACCTAGAGGATTCCTTAAGTAATCCGTTTATCTGAATCCTCGACAAACACTTGCATGCAACATAATGTGTTACAACATTATGTACAGAGGAATGCCATCCCAAAAGAACTGAGTAGCCGCCTCGTGCCATCCTCAGCAACACTACCTGCCAACTAGAAACACATAAAAAGTCAGCGTTACTGAGTGAGTTCTAGTTTTATAATAAACATACTTTGTTATCATTAAAACCTTTCTTTTCTTTCACGTGATCATACATCATACGTACACATAGATAATATCTTTATTATCTCTTTCGTTCGTTCATTAATTCGTTCATTACATCTTAGCTTGCACATTGGATATCTTTTGTACCAATACCGTATACTATACCTCAATCAGTCTTAGCTACTGGGCCGAATTCATTAAATGAACAGCAAGCATATGCCACGGTACTAGAGGTAAGCGGTAGAGGCACCATACATATGGTCAATCACAAAGAAGGACCCTTTATCCTTATCCAATGCTTGCAAGCTTCTTTCGTTCGTTCATTAATGCATGTATCCGTCATCATATTTCTTTTTCATTCATTCATTACGTCTTAACTTGCACATTGGATATCTTTCGTACCAATACCGTATGCTATACCTCAATCAGTCTTAGCTACTGGGCCGAAGTCACTAAATGAACAGCAAGCGTACGCCACAGTACTAGAGGTAAGCGGTAGAGGCACCATACATATGGTCAATCACAAAGAAGGACCCTTTATCCTTATCCAATGCTTGCAAGCTTCTTTCGTTCATTCATTAATGCATGCTCTCGTTCATTACGTCCCTCTTTTATTATCTTTCACTTTATGTTACATAATACTTTTCATTCTTTCATAAACAATACACGTAAAGATACGAAAAGATAAACATACATCGAAGCAAGGAACATCGGCATTTACAAATCATCAGTATTCACCATCTATCATGGCAACATCATACTTAACATACATACATCATGCATATACATGCATATACATGCAATACTATCGTCATCGTGCCCAATGTAACTTCTAAGCCTCGACGGTTATCACACATGTACCCACGGGAGCTATCACATCACTACTTACAATTACTCCTTTCCTGAAGGTCAACAGCTAAACTACCTCTCTTCTCGTACACAACAGCCCTACTTGGGCGATTGGCACCATTCAATCGCATGGCCTCCATGCGACTGAACACCATGCGATTGAGCCCATGCGGATGAGCATCCATGCGGATGGACATCCAATCATGCGAATGGGCTTCCTATCATGCGAATGAATACTAGGCGATTGGACATCAGGAGAATGGGAATAATGCGAATGAGCACTTATGCGACTGGACTCTCAGTCGTGCGATTGGACACTAGGCGACTGAGCACTTATGCAACTGGGCTTCCAGTCGTGCGATTAAACGACAGTCGTGCGGCTAAGTCTCAGTCATCCCTCAGTCGTCCGATTGGCCTTTCAGTCGTCTAGCCCTATCTGGGCAGCGATTGGAGTTCATCTTGAACTGCAGCCGCGACCTACGACCTTCAAACCCTTCCAAACTCATTCCAAGCCCAAATTAGCCCTCCTAAACTTTAGGGAATCATACTATGTCCTCATACAAGCACATACAAGTCCAAAATCATACTTTAAACACACTACACACGATTCACCCAAATGGGTCAAATATACACACTTCAAGAAAACGGGTTTATATGTGTTCCAGCCCCAAAATCATTGGAAAACAAGTAAATGAGGGGTCCTAGAACTCACACGAACAAGGAGAAGATGAAGAGCTTCCTTTGGACTAGTTACTCGACGAGTTTCGAGCCCGAATCACCACTTTTCTCTCTTTTTCTCCTTTCTCTCTTCTTTCTCTTTTCTTTTCTTTCTGTCGGTATTTTACAAGTATGGGGAGGGGAGATGGCTGCCCCTTCCCTTAAAGTCACTGTCCAGTCGCCCGAACCCAGGCGTCTGGACCTTCAGTCGTCCGATTACCATGCGATTGGACCTCCAGTCGCATGAACTCCATGCGATTGAGCCTCCAGTCGCATGACACTTCAAAAAGTCAAATTTTCCAGGTGTACAAGTCCACCCCCCCTTATTTAGGTTTCGTCCTCGAAACCTGTCATTCCTCGAACAAACGTGGATAATGTTGTCTCATCTCTTTTTCGGTTTCCCACGTTGACTCGGATCCCTTCCTGTGCCTCCACTGTACACGCACAAGAGGAACCACTTTATTTCTCAGCCGCTTCTCTTTTCTATCGATGATTGCCACTGGTTGCTCCACATAATTGAGCCGTTCATCTACTTCAATATCCTCCAGTGGAACAATCATATCTTCATCAGCTAAGCACTTCCTTAGATGAGATACATGGAATGTCGGGTGAATTCCACTTAACTCATCGGGTAACTCCAATTTATAGGCTACCTCTCCTACTCGAGCAACAATTCGGAAAGGGCCTATGTACCGCGGGCTCAACTTGCCCCGCTTTCTGAACCGAATGATACCCTTCCATGGTGAGACCTTCAACATAACCCGGTCGCCCACCTAGAATTCAATCGGTCTGCGTCGTTTATCAGCATACGACTTCTGTCTGTCTTTGGCTGCCTTCATGTAGGCCTTGATCCTTTCGAGCTTTTCAGTCGTAGCCTCAATCACTTCGACGCTCCCCAATTCCTTCTGACCAATTTCACCCCAACAAACGGGTGTCCTGCATCTCCTACCGTATAGCATCTCGTAAGGTGGCATGCCAATGCTGGCATGATAGCTGTTGTTGTATGAGAATTCTACTAACGGTAAGTGGTCATCCCAACTTCCCCCAATGTCAATAACACATGCTCGGAGCATGTCCTCTAAGGTCTGAATGGTCCTTTCGGACTGACCATCAGTCTGGGGATGATAAGCCGTACTGATATGTAACCTCGTCCCCATGGTATCGTGGAATTTCTTCCAGAATTTTGAGGTAAATCAGGTGTCACGATCAAAAACAATTAACACCGGTACACCATGGCGAGTCATAATCTCTTTGATGAAAAGATTGCCAACTTCTCAGATGAATATGTCTCGCGCATCGGTAGGAAGTGAGCACTCTTCGTCAGACGATCAACAATCACCCATATAGCATCATACCCTTTCGGGGTACGTTGCAGCTTTGTGATGAAATCCATGGTGATGTGCTCCCACTTCCATTCCAGTATATCCAAAGGTCGAATCTTCCCATACGGCTTTTTATGCTCTGCCTTCACTTGTAAGCAAGTAAGGCACTTAATCACATACTCCACCACATCACGCTTCATACCCGGCCACCAATAATCTTTCTTCATGTCTTGGTAAATCTTCGTGGCACCGGGATGAATGGAGTATCGAGTCTTGTGGGCTTCATCCATGATTTTTACCCATAGATCCCCAAAACGAGGAATCCACATCCGCCCAGACCGGGTTCTAACACCAAATGTGTTTTCACCCAACTCCGCGACCAGACCTCTCATCCTCTCGGAGTTAAGATGATCTTCTTCCAGTGCCTTATCTTGAAACTATTTGACTTGCCTCATTACATCCGAGGTCATAATCAGCTGGCACGCCTTCACCCGAATCGGCTCGGGCCTCTCTTTTCGGCTAAGGGCATCTGCCACCACGTTGGCTTTGCCCGGATGGTAATGGATCTCACAATCATAATCCTTTATGAGCTCCAACCATCACCTCTGCCTCATATTCAAATCTTTTTGCTCGAAGAAGTACTTCAAGCTCTTGTGGTCGGTAAAAATAGTGCACTTCGTCACGTAGAGATAGTGCCTCCAAATCTTCAATGCAAAGACCACGGCTGCTAGCTCCAAGTCGTGAGTAGGGTAATTAACCTCATGAACTTTCAAATGTTATGCATAGGCTATAACCTTTCCCTTCTGCATTAACACGCACCCCAACCCTAAGTAGGAAGCATTAGAATAAACCACCAGATCTTCACTTCCCTCTGGCAACGACAGAACAGGAGCTTGGGTCAACCTCATTTTCAACTCTTCGAACGCCTTTTCCTAGGGTCAACTTGGTTAGTGGAGAAGCGATTTTGGAAAAGTCTTGGATAAACCTTCTATAATAGCCCGCCAAACCCAAGAAACTTCGGATTTCGGATGGCGTCTTTGGAGACTTCCATTGCATTACCGCTTCCACCTTTGCCGGATCAACCGTAATCCCCTCGGATTCACCACGTGACCCAAGAACTGAACTTCACACAACCAGAATGCGCATTTGTAGAATTTAGCATACAACTTCTCCCTTCTCAACGTCTCTAGAACCTCTCGAATGTGACCGGCATGCTCAGTCTCGCTCTTCGAGTAAATCAAGATTTCATCAATGAACACAATCACTGATTTATCCAACATCGGCCGACACACCCGGTTCATCAGGTCCATAAAAGCAGCTGGTGCATTGGTCAAACCAAAAGACATGACAAGAAACTCATAGTGACTGTAGCGCGTACGAAAAGCTGTTTTAGGGATATCCTGCTCCCTCACCTTTAGTTGATGGTAGCCCGATCGAAGATCTATCCTTGAAAACCAACTAGCACCCTGAAGTTGATCAAACAAATCATTGATTCTCGGCAAGGGGTATTGGTTCTTCACCGTCAACTTGTTCAGCTCACGGTAGTCGATGCACATCCTCATACTACCGTCTTTCTTCTTTACAAATAGGACTGGAGCACCCCAAGGTAAGATACTCGGTCTAATGAACCCCTTATCTAGCAGCTCTTGCAACTGCTCCATCAACTCTTTCATTTCAGTCGGAGCCAATCGATAAGGCGCTTTGGCGACAGGTTGGGCGCCTGGTATCAGATCCATCTGAAACTCGATCACTCGGTTAGGCGGCACTCCCGATAAGTCTTCAGGAAACACATCCGGAAAGTCACGCATAACAGGGACATGAGATAATTGTGGTGTTGGCGCTTCCACATCCTTTACATAACATAAGTAGGCGCTACATCCACGCCTCATACATTTTCCCGCCACCGCCATTGAGATCAACTTCGGGATCGCCATGACCAGATCCCCATGAACAGTTACCGGACTCCCGTCGGGCGCTATCAGACGAATCATCTTCTTTCGACACACTATGTTCGCCTCGAAGTCCGACAACCAATCCATCCCAAGCACCAAATCAAAACCACCCAAGGTCATTGCGAATGGTCTAACCGGAAATTTGTGGCCCTCTAATTCCACATCACAACCCTCTATTACATCGGAAATCCTAGTAGACTTACCTATCGCAGTTTCTACATCAAACGTACGTCAACGCATCCACTACTAACAGGCAGTTTGGCACAGAAAGCAGTAGAAATAAAACTCCTACTGGCACCCGAATCAAATAATACCGAGGCTAAAGTTTGGTTCACCAGAAACGTACCAGACACAACATCAGGGTCCGTCCTAGCCTCCTCCTGCGTCATCGTGAATGCCCTGGCGCTTGCCCTCGATCCTTCATTTCCTATCTTCTTCACGCCGGAACCCTCAGCCCTCGGCTTCTTGCAGTCTTTACTCATATGTCAACTCTCCCTACAGTTAAAACATTTGCCTGTCAGGCAATCCTTTGCTATATGCCCCGTCTTCCCACACTTAAAGCAGATGTTTGATCCCCACTTGTACTCCCCCGAGTGCTCTCTCCCATAGTTACCACACCTCTTCAGTCCCGTACCCAGGGTGGCTACGTGGCGGTCATCCACCCGGGTCTTCTTGTTGCTCGTCGAGGCATCACCCCGACTAAACCTCTTCCCCTTCCAGTCTCGATCACCACCACCCTTCTTACCGCCCTCTGTCGCCCTCACGATAGTCTTTTCATCATACAGTCTCCCTGCCAGATCAACTGCAGACCTAAAGGTGCTCGGTCGAGCAGAAATCAGGTGCCAACGGATGTCAGCTGGCAGCCCCTGAATGTACCGGTTAATCTTCCGAGACACCGGCGTCACATGATCCGACACCAGTCTCGCCATCTCGTTAAATTTGGTGGTGTACTGTTGGCGGGTCATCATCCCCGCCTCCAAATGCAGGAACTCTCTCTCAACTTTATCCATTTCTCGACGAGGACTGAACTCCTCGATCACCAATCGTTTCAGCTCGGACCACTTCATTCTTCCAATGGCCCTACTACTCTCGGCTTGGACTATGTTGTCCTACCACCATCGAGCCGAACCCGTGAAAGAGTGGGTAGCAAACTTCACCTTTTGGTCCTTACGACACTCGCTGATATCGAGGACAACCTCCATTTCCCTCACCCATTGGTGAGCAGCAGCGGCAGTGCCATTACCGTCAAAAGTAGGGGGCTTGCACCTCATAATTGCCCCGTAATTACAGCCTCGTGCCGACTCCTGCACAGGCTCCTCCTCCTCTTCCTCTTCATTATCAGAAAGAACCGTTCCCGATCCTGATTGCTCCTGTCTCCCTGAGGACCTATTCCTCTCTTTTCATTCTTCTTCTCGAACTGCCTTTATCACCTCGGTCACCACAGACTGTAAGATCGTCTGCATGACCTATTGCACCTCCTCAACCACTGCCTCTTTTACTGAGGCTCTCAAATTGGCGCTCTCGTCCACACCCTCCTGATGAGGGGTCTCGTGTTCTTCATGAACCACTTTCTCTACCCTAGGTCTTCCTCTTGTGGCCTATGGTTTAGCACCACGTCCGCCACAACCTCCACCCCGTGAAGCTTTGGAAGATCTACCCCCAGCCATCCTCTATCACACTGAAAGATTCAAATACCAACACGGTCAGTTAAGGGAATAGCTCAGTTTATGTCAAGTATAGTAAGTCCCTAATTACAGTGACCAGTTGTGATTAGCCACTTACTTTACTCTTCATACCTCGAGCATTACCTGTCCTGACTACGTTAGTATCTAAATCTGACAGTAACACATACACCACATAACATGCGCACGTAATACCGGTTAACTTTAAGAAAACACCTGATGGCACGCAGCTACTCAGATTGGCATTCCTTCCCTTTCCGTCCCATTCTTAGTTTAAGTTTAGGTTTGTTTTGAAAATTTACCCGTTTCACTTAAACTTTGGCTCTGATACCAACTTGTAAGGCCCCGTTCCCGGAACGCTTACAGTTGGTCATTCATTGCACATCAAACATATAGTTTACATTTACTACATAAAATAATGCAGCGGAATTGTTAAAAAGGACATTCTCATTTCATCATAAAAGCTTTTGCAAAATGATACATCGTTGATTGACTACAAAATACATATTTTTTTACATTACATGACGATGCAATGTTTGCCGCGGAAGCATATGAAACCTAGAGGATTCCTTAAGTAATCCCGTTTTTCTGAATCCTCGACAAACACTTGCATGCAACATAATGTGTTACAACATTATGTACAGAGGAATGCCATCCCAAAAGAACTGAGTAGCCGCCTCGTGCCATCCTCAGCAACACTACCTGCCAACTGAAAACACATAAAAAGTCAGCGTTCCTGAGTGAGTTCTAGTTTTATAATAAACATACTTTGTTATCATTAAAACCTTTCTTTTCTTTCGCGTGATCATACATCATACATAAACATAGATAATATCTTTATTATCTCTTTCGTTCGTTCATTCATTCGTTCATTACATCTTAGCTTGCACATTGGATATCTTTTGTACCAATACCGTATGCTATACCTCAATCAGTCTTAGCTACTGGGCCGAAGTCATTAAATGAACACCAAGCGTATGCCGCAGTACTAGAGGTAAGCGGTAGAGGCACCATACATATGGTCAATCACAAAGAAGGACCCTTTATCCTTATCCAATGCTTGCAAGCTTCTTTCGTTCGTTCATTAATGCATGTATCCGTCATCATATTTCTTTTTCATTCATTCATTACGTCTTAACTTGCACATTGGATATCTTTCGTACCAATACCGTTATACCTCAATCAGTCTTAGCTACTGGGCCGAATTCATTAAATGAACAGCAAGCGTATGCCATAGTACTAGAGGTAAGCAGTAGAGGCACCATACATATGGTCAATCACAAAGAAGGACCCTTTATCCTTATCCAATGCTTGTAAGCTTCTTTCATTCATTCATTAATGCATGCTCTCGTTCATTACGTCCCTCTTTTATTATCTTTCACTTTACGTTACATAATACTTTTCATTCATTCATAAACAATACACGTAAAGATACAGAAAGATAAACATACATCAAAGAAGGAACATCGGTATTTACAAATCATCAGTATTCACCATCTATCGGGCAACATCATACTTAACATACATACATCATGCATATACATGCAATACTATCGTCATCGTGCCCAACGTAACTTCTAAGTCTCGACGGTTATCACACATGTACCCACGGGAGCTATCACATCACTACTTACCCTTACTCCTTTCCTGAAGGTCAACAGCTAAACTACCTCTCTTCTCATACACAACAGCCCTACTTGGGCGATTGGCACTATTCAGTCGCATGGGCTCCATGCGACTGAACACCATGTGATTGAGCCCATGCGGATGAGCATCCATGCGGATGGACATCCAATCGTGCGAATGGGCTTCCTATCATGCGAATGAATACTAGGCCATTGGACATCAGGCGAATGGGACTAATGCGAATGAGCACTTATGCGACTGGACTCTCAGTCGTGCGATTGGACACTAGGCGACTGAGCACCTATGCGACTGGGCTTCCAGTCGTACGATTGAACCTCAGTCGTGCGACTGAGTCTCAGTCATCCCTCAGTCGTCCGATTAGCCTTTCAGTCGTCTAGCCCTAACTAGGCAGCGATTGGAGTTCATCCCGAACTGCAACCGTAACCTACGACCTTCAAACCCTTCCAAACTCATTCCAAGCCCAAATTAGCCCTCCTAAACCTTAGGGAATCATACTATGACCTCATACAAGCACATACAAGTCCAAAATTATACTTTAAACACACTACACACGATTCACCCAAATGTGTCAAATATACACACTTCAAGAAAACGGGTTTATATGTGTTCCAGCCCCAAAATTGTTGGAAAACAAGTAAATGAGGGATCCTAGAACTCACACAAACAAGGAGAAGATGAAGAGCTTCATTTGGACTAGTTAGTCGACGAGTTTCGAGCCCGAATCACCACTTTTCTCTCTTTTTTCTCTTCTTTCTCTCTTCTTTCTCTCTTCTTTTCTTTCTGTCGGTATTTTGCAAGTATGGGGAGGGGAGATGGATGCCCCTTCCCTTAAAGTCACTGTCCAGTTGCCCGAACCCAGGCGTCTGGACCTTCCGTCGTCCTATTACCATGCGATTGGACCTCCAGTCGCATGAACTCCATGCGACTGAGCCTCCAGTCGCATGACACTTCAAAAAGTCAAATTTTCCGGGTGTTACATGTTGGGATAATATAGTTGTTAGTATAGTTGTCTTAAATACTTTTGTGATATACCTAATTGTTTTATTTCATTAAAGTTTTGAATAATTATATTTTGATTTTTTAATTTCATAACGCACCGAGCTGGTATCGGCTAAAATCGAATTCCCAAAAAATCATGCAACAACCGTACCGCCACAACGCGGGATCATTTTCACTAGTTATAACTAAATACTTAAAGCTCAAAGTAGGTTAATTGATATGGCTGCAAATCAAAGATGTTCTGCTGCAATGCCAAAACATGATTTTTGAATTATTTATGAGCCATTATCATAGCCTCTAAGGTTTTAAGATTAGACTAACGTGAAGTAGCAACAATATTATTTTTTGGGCAATATCCTCTAAGATTTTAGGATCGGACTTACACGAAGCAACAACATTAAAATATTTAATTATCCATCATACTAGTCATTGCATAAAATATAACAATAGATAACATGATTCAGTGGCAGCCAACTACTGAAGAGGACATACCACATCATACGAGTACTGAAGAACGCACAAAACGCCCTGACAAATTACGAAGGAAGAAGTGTTTATCATCCTTTACAATTCACCTCAAAATCGAAATATAGACATGAAATGGTCTCGAATGAATTAACGTGCAAACTAGGGTCTCAGAAGAACGAACATTCGTCATTATCGACCAACCATCATCATCAACAACAAGCCATGTAGAATAGTCGTTCTGATTTGGTTACTTTTCACTTGTAATCGTTCTATGCAATTCGCATAAGATTGTGATCTCATTGATTATCAATTGAAGTCATTTTGTTCTATCATTTCACTTCTTCCAATCTCAATTGCATTCCGCATTCTTGAGATTGAGATCTTGGTTGTTGTTCTTGGGAATTGACTGAGTTTTACAATTGGTATCAGAGCATTTGGCTCTATAACCAAGATTAGAAGACGTTTTTGGCTGATTTGACACATTTTCATCTTGCTTATTCATTTGGTTGATTGAGATATCGATATGGAGATGTTATGCTGCTGAATTTGATTGAATTTGGACTTAAAATTGAAAGAAAACTGATTAATTTGAACTAAAATGAATCAAATTGAACTAATCAGTTAATTTGAGGTGAAAAATTGGTAAAATTCGCAAATTGGAAAACCAATTGTGTGAAAACATTCAGGACTATTCGCGTGCGAAAACTGCATTTTCGCACAGGCAGTTATTCTGCTTTTTCACGCGATTTCGCTTGGTGGATAAGTTGGAATCTCGCACGATTTGGAATCTCACACGAAAGTTGTTCTCGCGCGAAAGCTGTTGTCGCATGAAAGTTTGATCTCACACGAAAAGTCTGGTTTTCAATTTTCTGATCAATATGTCTTCATCAACTCCAAATTTGAAGCATCTTACTGCATCGCTTCATCTTGAAACTGAAATCGGCACTGGAAATAAGCCACCTAGACTTCTCAGCGAAGATGATTATGCTGATTGGGCTTATAGGTTCGAGAATCATGTTATTTATATTGAACCTAAGATGTGGAGATCGATCAAGTATGGTCCTTATATCCCCTTGTACAAGAATGATAAAGGGGAGATGGTTAAGAAACCTGAACACTTGTGGGATGAGGACGACATGAAGAGATACGAGCTTGATGACAAGGCATATGCTGCTATTACTATGGCCTTGACCACTGAAATTTCTCACAAGTTTAAAGAGTTCAGAGGAGCGAAGGTGTTATGGGATGTATTGAAAACTCAGATCATGGGTAACAAAGACATGAAGGAAAGCAAGAAGGATATGCTAAATCAAGAGTTTAACATGTTTAATCATGTTGTGGGAGAGTTGTTGGATGTTCAGATAGCCAGATTTATGAATTTGGTTACAAAAATGAAGAGTGCTGGAATAACACTGGAACCAATCATGGTTAACAAGAAGCTGCTGAATTCACTTTCTTACAGTTGGAATCATAACTGTACACTGATCAAAAGAAGTAAAGACTTGTATACCCTTCCTCTGACTGATTTAATATCCACTATCAAGTCCTATGAAATGGATGATAAGCAGAGAGCTGCTAATCATTTGAGTTCTTGGGTGCTGAAGCAACTGCTCTTTATGCTAAAATGGCTAGTAATCCTAATTACTATGTCAGCTATACTCAGATGAGTCAGCAACAACAAACAGGAAGTTCAGCATCTCCAGATATACAACCAGTAATGAACCCTCAAGTTCAAATTCCAGCTGCTCAACATTATTCCTCCATCATCCATCACCAAATTCCTCAGACTCCAGCTCCTTAGAGTGTTTAACAAGCTTATGTTGCTACCATAAATTCTTCAAAACAGACTGTTCAGATAGCTGAGGAACATCTTGCCATATTCACTATTTTCATGTCAAGCTATGAAGCTTTCATGGCTGGTAGACTCACTACTCCAAATGTTTTGATTGATGATCTTCAATAAGAAAACCCTGATGATGTAGAAGAAAATGATATCAAGTATCAAATGGCAATGGCAGTGTACAGGGCTAAAAATTTTGCTAGAAGAACTGGAAGAAAGATGTTTGGAGTAAACAACTCTAGCAAAATTGGTTTTGACAAATCCAACCTGAGATGTTACAACTGTGATAAACCAGGTCATTTTGCTAGAGAATGTACTGAATCGAAGTCTGGTCAAGCTGAAGGACCCAAAAGAATGGTTACTGTGGAGGTTAAAATGAAGAAAGATAAAGCAAGTTCTTCTGGAGGTAACAAAGCATTAGTTTCATAAACTAATGCTGAATATGATTGGTCAGACCATATGGAAGCTCTTCATTTGAAGTTGTCTACAGCTTTGATTGCTAAGATTGTTACTGAACCAGAAGAGGAAGAAAATGTGTTTGCTGAGTTTGTATCAGATGATCTGTTGGATGGTTTGTTTGGTGAGAAGAAAGTAGAGAAGGAAGAAGTTAAAGGTGAGGAAAGTGCTGAGAAGGAAGAGAAAGAAGAGAAGGTTATTGAGAAAAAGAAAGAAGTTGAAGAGTACACTGCTGAGCCTCCAGTCAAATACAAGTTTGAAGATTCAAAGATTTATGACGTTGCTCCAGTGGAAGAACATGTTGATGCTTTGAAAGCATTCATGGTAGAGAAGGTTGAAGAGTCTGAAGGAGAAAACTCAAAATCAAAGGTATATGATGATTTATGCACAAATATATGTATTGAGAAAGTTCAAAGGTACAGAGTTCATAATGAGAACTTGATAATGGAAGTTGAAAAACTTCAATATCAAGCTCGAAAACACAAGTCAAATGAAAAGGTTTTAAAGAAAAACTTGAAGGTCTAAATAAAACGGTGTACAACTTGCAATTAAATCTTCATAATAAAGAATGTACAAATAATGGTTTGACTAACAGAAATAATGAAACCGCCTTGGAAATCAATCGACTCAACAGTGAACTAGCCTCGACTAAATTGACTGTTGAAAAATTTGAACTTTCATCAAGCATGGTTGAAGGTATTATCAAATCCCAAATACAGAAGATAAAAGGAGGAAAATGTGGTGTTGGATTTTCAAACATCGCTCCTCCAATTAAACATGATTATTCATGTTTGCCTTCGTCTGATGTCATTTCTGATTGTGATATGAGTTATGGGATAGGTTTTTCACCTTCCTCAGACTTAAAACCTTCAGTCAAAATAAATTTGACTGTTGATCCTATCACAATAACAAAAACTAAACAATCAACTGAAAATTTTTGTGCAGATAATGCGAAGGTGGATGGTTTGGTTGAAGAGTGGGAAAGTGATTGTGAGAGTGAGAATGAAAGAGAGAGTTTGAAAAATAAGAATGTAAAAGATTTCAAATCTAATTGTAATCAAACTTCATTGAGGAATGAAAAGATTGTTGATTTAAATGAAACAAAACCAAATATCAACTGTAAATTGAATGAAAGACAAAGTGCAAATCATAAAGTTAATCTTGAAAAAGATTTTAAAAATAGATTTGTTTCTAAAGGTTTAATTAAAGATGAAGATTATATATTTAAAGATACGAATTTTCGATTCTTTAAAAATAAACTTCATCAGAATACTAATCTTGTGAAACAAGATATTTGTAGCCCAGATATTTGTAGCCCAGATGTGCAAAAGACTAGTCTTTCTTCCTCAATTCTGAAAATTCAAAAGCCTGGTCCTTCTCCAGCATCAATTCGAATAACTAAGCCTGGTCCTTCTCCAGCACAATATAAGACTGGTCAAATTCTAGCATTATTCGTTCCAAAAGTCACAGCAGATAAACCTTACATTGCAAGTGGTCACAAATCATCAATTTCCTCGAATCTATCTAAGATGAACTAGAAATTATCAAATGAACCAAAGATTTGAGAGACTGTGCAGAAAGTTAAACCAAAACGTCAATCTGACTTTGGTTTTTATGACAATTTTCATAATTGTCATCCACAGTTTGTTTTCCACACACAACGAAGGAAATGTTATCAGTGTGGAAATATAAATCATCTTGTAAATAATTGGTCCTTTTCGACAAAAATCACTAAGCAAATAACGATTTCATAATTCTATTGCTCACAATGAAAAATGTTTTTCACTCGTGAAAAATTTTCAGAACCAATGAAATCAAAAGTTGAATATGCTTATGATGTCGAAAAGAACAAGAATTTGAAAAATAATTTAAAAGATAACATCAAATTGAGAAGTGTTAAAGAAAAGACTGATGTGCAAAACAAATATAACAATATCAAATCATTTTATCTAACTGCAACAAAGAATGTGCTCAAGTCTTGTTTGACTTGGGTACCAAAGACTAAGTAATTCTTTTACTTGTAAGGATCAAACATTTTGGATTACACTATAGTTATAACTGGTAAGAGATGAACAATTTGGGAATACGTGCGATTACATGCAAGTTCGACACAAAGCTTGCACGAGGAAGCTGCATGCATGCATGCGACAGAAAGCAGATTCGCATGCATGCGAAAATGTATGCATGCGAAAGGCAGGCAGGCAGGCGAGTCGTATATGCACGCGAAGGCAGGCGAGTCGCACAGCCAAGCGAAATGGTGATGCGAATCGCATGCATGCGAAAACTCGCAGACTTGTATATATATTCGCATGCGAATTCAGTTTTAGGTGTGCTTCATTTTACTAAGAGTTAGTCTAGATAGTTTGTGTGTTTTCTCTGTTTATTTCGCTCAATTGAGCAGATCACATGTTGTGATTTTCCACCCTCGGGTGAGATCGATCTTGTATCGATTATCATTGTAATCGTTCGACATTGAATAAACTTTTCAATTACAATGAGTTTGTTGTAAACATGGAAAACACCTTGTTATCTAGATTGCTTTAAAGTAGATTGTTCACCCGTCTTCGCATCTTATCAAGTGCCACAATTCAAACGAAGTGAGTTCGATCGCTTTTAAGGACTTTACATTTGGTATCAGAGCAAGGTGTTGCTCTTGATACAACGGATTATTATTCCGCGATCTTCCGTTCGAGGACGTTAAACAAGCTCAATAGTCCGCACACCAAGTGTTTGTGAAAATGCTCAAGTGACTTTGTTGCATGATTTTATGAAGATTTGAAGCTCTAAAGTTACTGCATCAAAGTCAATTTTCGAGTGTGCGAGAACCTTCATTGAGTAAGGTTTATTCAACAATTGTTTCATCTATCCACTGATGCGAGAACCTTCATTCGAAAGGTTTTGTTGAAGATTGAAGAATTCAAACTATAGCATAATCCAAGGGGGAGATTGTAAGGATCAAACATTTTGGATTACACTATAGTTATAATTGGTAAGAGATGAACAATTTAGGAATACGTGCGATTACATGCAAGTTCGACACAAAGCTTGCACGAGGAAGCTGCATGCATGCATGCGACAGAAAGCAGATTCGCATGCATGCGAAAATGTATGCATGCGAAAGGCAGGCAGGCAGGCGAGTGGCATATGCACGCGAAGGCAGGCGAGTCGCACAGCCAAGCGAAATGGTGATGCGAATCGCATGCATGCGAAAACTCGCAGACTTGTATATATATTCGCATGCGAATTCAGTTTTAGGTGTGCTTCATTTTACTAAGAGTTAGTCTAGATAGTTTGTGTGTTTTCTCTGTTTATTTCGCTCAATTGAGCAGATCACATGTTGTGATTTTCCACCCTCGGGTGAGATCGATCTTGTATCGATTATCATTGTAATCGTTCGACATTGAATAAACTTTTCAATTACAATGAGTTTGTTGTAAACATGGAAAACACCTTGTTATCTAGATTGCTTTAAAGTAGATTGTTCACCCGTCTTCGCATCTTATCAAGTGCCACAATTCAAACGAAGTGAGTTCGATCGCTTTTAAGGACTTTACATTTGGTATCAGAGCAAGGTGTTGCTCTTGATACAACGGATTATTATTCCGCGATCTTCCGTTCGAGGACGTTAAACAAGCTCAATAGTCCGCACACCAAGTGTTTGTGAAAATGCTCAAGTGACTTTGTTGCATGATTTTATGAAGATTTGAAGCTCTAAAGTTACTGCATCAAAGTCAATTTTCGAGTGTGCGAGAACCTTCATTGAGTAAGGTTTATTCAACAATTGTTTCATCTATCCACTGATGCGAGAACCTTCATTCGAAAGGTTTTGTTGAAGATTGAAGAATTCAAACTATAGCATAATCCAAGGGGGAGATTGTAAGGATCAAACATTTTGGATTACACTATAGTTATAACTGGTAAGAGATGAACAATTTAGGAATACGTGCGATTACATGCAAGTTCGACACAAAGCTTGCACGAGGAAGCTGCATGCATGCATGCGACAGAAAGCAGATTCGCATGCATGCGAAAATGTATGCATGCGAAAGGCAGGCAGGCAGGCGAGTGGCATATGCACGCGAAGGCAGGCGAGTCGCACAGCCAAGCGAAATGGTGATGCGAATCGCATGCATGCGAAAACTCGCAGACTTGTATATATATTCGCATGCGAATTCAGTTTTAGGTGTGCTTCATTTTACTAAGAGTTAGTCTAGATAGTTTGTGTGTTTTCTCTGTTTATTTCGCTCAATTGAGCAGATCACATGTTGTGATTTTCCACCCTCGGGTGAGATCGATCTTGTATCGATTATCATTGTAATCGTTCGACATTGAATAAACTTTTCAATTACAATGAGTTTGTTGTAAACATGGAAAACACCTTGTTATCTAGATTGCTTTAAAGTAGATTGTTCACCCGTCTTCGCATCTTATCAAGTGCAACAATTCAAACGAAGTGAGTTCGATCGCTTTTAAGGACTTTACATTACTTATGCAGGGACAACCACAAAAGATTATTGAAAGCTTATGGCATGTAGACAGCGGTTGTTCAAGACATATGACTGGAAATTTATCATTACTTCAAGATGTTCAGTCATATAATGGTAGAAAAGTAATTTTTGCAGGTGATAAAGGAGGACGTATTACTAAACGTGGTACAGTTTCAAATGGTGTCTTTGTAGAAGACTAATCAAGGCTCGGCAAAACAACTTGTGCGATAAAGAACACCACACGAGACGAAGATGTCACGCGAAAACAGACTGCTTGTGCGAAAGCATCTGTCACGCGAGAAGCAGATCTCACGCGAAGAAGGTCTCCACGCGAGAGATTGTTGCCGCGCGAAAGCTTGTTCCACGCGAAAAGCGTGTCGCGCGAGAACATAATGTTTAGTATAAATAACTTAGTTTCGTTTTGTAATTAAGCTTTTTGTTCATTTATCATTATGTACTGTGCGAAATCGCACAAGATCTTTCATAGGTTGTTTGATTCAATCAAAGAAGCATTTCGTGTTCAATTCAATCTTCTTTTCTATCCAATCATGTTTACATTCCGCATTCACGTGATTGAGATCGTGTGTTATTGATTTCTGGGAGATTTCAAGGTTTTACAATTGGTATCAGAGCTTTAGGCTCTAGAACCACGATTTGGAAGAGATTTGGATTGTGTTTTACTCGTATTTGAAGAAATTCATCATTGATCACTTTAGATTCTGATATGGAGATGTTATTCTGCTCAATTTTGGAGGATTTGGACTGATTTGGACCGATTTGAACTGAATTAGTGGACTATAGTTGAATTTTAATCAAAATTATACATAAAATTGAACTAAATTCATTAAATTTGGACTAAAATGGGTTCAATCAGACATATTCATTGATTTGGAGGTGGTTCTCGCTTGAACGAACTGTTGGAGATTCGATTCTGCACGAAATTGACGATTTTCGCTTGATCTGTAAGTTTTCGCGTGCGAAAAAGGGGTGTTTTCGCTCAGACAGTTATATCACCTTTTTGTGCGATTTCGCGTGAAAAGGTTAATTGGAAATTCGCACGAATAGATCTCTCGCGCGAAAAGTTGTGACGAGCGAAATTGATTTTCGCACGACTTCTTATTTCGCACGAAAACCTGATTTTTGACTTTCTGATCACTATGGCTTCAACAACACCGAATTTGAAGCATCTTACTGCTTCACTTCATCTAGACACGGAAATTGGTACTGGTTACAAGCCACCGAGACTTCTCTGTGAAGACGATTATACTGATTGGGCATTCCGATTTGAGAGATATGTTATTTACACGGAACCGAAGATGTGGAGATCAATCCAGTATGGTCCTTACATTCCGTTGTATAAAAATGATAAAGAAGAGATGGTTCAGAAACCTGAACACTTGTGGGATGAAGATGACATCGAGAGGTTGGAACTGGATGATAAAGCTTATGCTGCCATCACTATGGCACTGACTACTGAGATTTCACAAAAGTTTCAAGAGTTCAGGGGTGCTAAGGTATTATGGGATGCTCTGGAGTCTCAGATTATGGGCAACAAAGACATGAGAGAGAGCAAAAAGGATATGTTGAATCAAGAATTCAACATGTTCAATCATATTGTTGGTGAAGAGTTGGAAGCTCAGATGGCCAGGTTTGTTAGACTGGTAACAAAAATGAAGAGTGCGGGTATTACTCTGGAACCCATCACTGTGAACAAGAAGTTGTTAAATTCACTTCCTTACAGTTAGAATAACAACTGTACATTGATTAAGAGAACCAAAGACTTGTATACTCTTCAGTTGACTGATCTCATTTCAACTATCAAGTCTTATGCTATGGACGATAAGCAGCGAGCTGCTAATCATCTCAGTTCTCTGGGTGCTGAAGGAACTGCTCTCTATGCAAAGATGGCTAGTAATCCGAATTACTATGTCAGTTATACACAAATGTGCCAGCAACAACAATCTGGAAGTGCAGCATCTTCTTATATGCAACCAGCAGTAAACCATCAAGTTCATGTTCCAGCTGCTCAACACTATTCCCCCATCATCCATCAACAAGTCTCTCAATCTCAAGATTCTCATAGTGGTCAACATGCTTATGTTGCTACCACTAATCCATCAAAGCAGACTGTTCAGATTGCTGAGGAGCATCTTGCTCTTTTCACCACATTCATGTCAAGTTATGAAGCTTTCATGGCTGGAAGACTTACTGCTCCAAATGTATTGGTTGATGATCTTCAACAAGTCAATCCTGATGATGTTGAAGAGAATGACATCAAATATCAAATGGCCATGGTAGTTTACAGGGCTAAGAATTTTGCCAAACGAACTGGGAGGAAAATGTTTGGCGTTAACAACTCTAGCAAAATCGGTTTCGACAAGACTAATCTGAGATGTTACAACTGTGACAAACCAGGTCATTTTGCAAGAGAGTGTACTGAACCAAAGACTGGTCAAACTGAAGGCCCCAAAAAGATGGTGACTGTGGAAATAGAGCCGAAGAAAGACAAAGCAAGTACTTCTGGTGGTACTAAAGCATTAGTTTCTCAAACTAATGCTGAATATGATTGGTCGGATCAAATGGAAGCCCTTGATCTAACTTTGTCTACTGCATTTGTCGCAAAGATTGTTCCAGAACCAGAAGAAGAAGAAAATCTGTTTACTGAATTTGTGTCTGATGATTTGTTGGAGGGTTTGTTTGCTAAAGTGGAAGAAGAGAAGGAGAAAGTTGAAGTAGAGAAAGTGAAAACTGAACAAGAGGATGAGAAAGTTGAAGACTTAAAGGAGAGAGTTGAAGAAGAAAAGGAGACAGTTGAGAAGAAAGATCAGGTTGAGAAGGTTGCTGAAGAAAAGAGTGTGATTGAAGAGTACACTGTCGAGCCTCCAGTCAAAAGCCCATGTGTTGATCCAAAGACTGTTGATGTTGCTCCAGTGGAAGAACCAGCTGATGAATTGAAAGCATTCATGGTCAAGAAGGTAGAAGAGGCTGAAGGGGAAACTTCTGAACCCAAGGTATATGATGGTTTGTGCAAAAATTCTTGTGTTGAGAAAGTTCAAAAATACAGAGTTCACAATGAGAGCCTGATAATGGAAGTTGAAAAACTTCAGTATCAAGCTTGCAAACACAAGTCAAATGAAAAGATTTTTAATGAAAAACTTGAAGGTTTAAACAAAACAATATATAATTTAAAATTAAATCTTCATGATAAAGAATGTACAAATAATGACTTGACAAATAGAAACAATGAACTCGCTTTAGAAATTAATAGACTCAACAGTGAATTAGCCACGGTTAAATTGACTGTTGAGAAATTTGAACTTTCATCAACAATGGTTGAAGGAATAATCAAGTCACAAATGACTCAGAAGATCAAAGGAGGAAAATGTGGTGTTGGGTTTTCTAACATTGCTCCTCCAATTAATCATGATTATTCATGTTTACCTTCATCTGATAACATTTGTGATTCTGATATGGTCTATGGGATTGGTTTCTCTCCATCTCAAGACTTAAAACCTTCAGTCAAAGTAAATTTATCTGTTGATCCTATCATAGTACCCAAATCTAAACAATCAACTGAAAACTTTTGTGAAGATAAATTGAAGGTGGATGGGTTGGTTGAAGAATGGGAGAGTGATAGTGAAGGAGAAAATGAGAGAGAAAATTTGAAAAATAAGAATGTAAAAGTTTTACAATCTGATTGTAAACAAACTTTGTATGGAAATGAAAAGTTGGTTAGTTTGAATGTGATTAAATCTAATAGCAAATATAATTTGAATGCAAATCAAAGGGTAAATCAGAAAGAAAGAATTGAAAAGGATTTTAAAAGTAGATTTGTTTCAAAAGGTTTAATTGAAAATGAAGAACATATTTTTAAAGAAACGAATTCTCGATTCTTTAAAAATAAACCTCATTATAATGCTAACATTGTGAATCAAGATGTTTGTAGCCCAGATTTGCAAGTGAATAATTCTTCTGCATTCAATCTGAAAATTCAAAAGCCTGGTCCTTCTCCAGCACCAATCCGTATATCTAAGCCTGGTCCTCCTCCAGCAAATTCAAAGTCTGGTCCTACTCCAGCAGAATCAAAGATTGTTCCTATCCCAACACCACCAATCCCAAAAGTCAAAACTGCCAAATTTCCAATCCAAACTGGTCATAATTCTTCGTTTTCCTCGAATCTGCAAAAGATGAATTTGCAATTGTCAAACATGGCAAAGATTCGAGAGACTGTGGAGAAAGTTAAACCTAGTCAATCTGACTTTGGTTTTTATAACAATTTTCACAATTGTCATCCATAGTTTGTTTTCCACACACAACAAAAGAGATGTTATCAGTGTGGAAACACAAATCATTTGGCAAACAATTGTCCTTTTCGACAAAAATCATTAAGTAAACAAAGATTTCATAATTCTATTTCTCATAATAGAAAACTGTTTTTCACTCGTGGAAAATTTTCAAATAATATGAAATCAAAGGTTGTTAATGATTTTAATGTCAAACGGGATAAGAATTTGACTAATGATGTAAAAGAAAATGTCAAGCTTAAAAGCATAAATGAAAAGAATGATATGCAAACAAAATATAATAATATCAAATCATTTTGTCTTGCTGCAACACATAATGTGCTCAAGTCATGTTTGACTTGGGTACCAAAAACTAAGTAATTTTGTTACTTATGCAGGGACAACCGCAAAAGGCTATTGAAAGTCTATGGCATGTAGATAGCGTTTGTTCAAGACATATGACTGGGAATTTATCATTACTACAAGATGTTCAGTCATATAACGGAGGAAGAGTGATTTTCGCGGGAGACAAAGGAGGACGTATAACAAAACGTGGTACAGTTACAAACGACGTCCTTAGTTTTGAGAATGTTAATTTTGTTGAGGAATTAAAACATAACCTGTTAAGTGTGTCTCAAATCTGTGACAAACAATATTCTACACACTTTACTAATAACGAATGCTTAATCTTAAAACCAGGTTTTGTTGTTCCAGATGAATGGATTTTGATGAGGACTCCGAGAGACAATGACACATATCTTCTTGATATGCATTGTTCTAATTCTTTGGTAATAACTTCTTGCTTACTATCCAAAGCCTCGGAGAATGATTCCATGTTATGGCATCGTCGATTAGGACATGTCAATCTTAGAAACATGAATAAACTTGTACGTGGAAATCATGTTATTGGTTTACCTGAAAAAGAATTTCAATTAAATGAACATCGTTTGTCATGTTCAAAGGGTAAACAACATAAACTTCCTCACAAACCAGTTGCACACAACTCAGTCGAACCAATCTTACAACTCTTACACATGGATCTTTTTGGTCCAGTAAGTGTTTTAAGTTTGGGTCGAATATCTTACTGTCTGGTTGTTACTGATGACTTTTCTAGATTTACTTGGGTGTTTTTCTTAGCATCTAAGGATGAAACTCCACACCTTTTGATCAAGTTCATTACTTTGGTGGAGAATCAGACAGAGAAAAAGGTAAAATGCATCAGAAGTGACAATGGGACAGAGTTTTGCAATCAAACTCTGAATGAGTTTTGTGAATCCAAGGGAATTGCCAGACAATTCAGTGCTGCTGGCACTCCACAACAGAATGGAGTTGCAGAAAGAAGGAATAGAACATTGATTGAAGCTGCTAGAACGATGATATCTGCTGCCAAATTACCTTTGTTCTTTTGGGCTGAAGCAGTAAATACTGCATGTTATGTTCAGAATCGTGCTTTAATCAACAAAAGATTAAATAAGACTCCTTATGAAATATTTTATAAACACAAACCCAAAGTTAAATATTTTAAAGCCTTTGGTTGTTGTTGCACTTTGTTGCATACAACTGAATCTAGTTCAAAATTTTCTGAAAAGGCTGATGAATGTTACTTTGTGGGATATGCTGCCAATAAAGTTGCATATCGTGTTTATAATAAAAGAACTAGACAAATAATCAAGTCATTTAACATTGATTGGCATGAGCTTAACATAACTGATGCAGGTTCAGCTCCTTCATGGATTTATGATTATGAATCTTTGTTCATAAATTTTAAAATTTCTAAACCTTCATCTGCAGATTCTACTTCTCAAGCAATCTCCTTGGAAAACAAAATCATTGAGGAACTTCCATCTTTGATATCTGATGATTCTGCTGTTGCTTCATCATCCAAAGATATTCCTACAGCTTTTGTACCTGTATCTGCCTGTTCTGAGTCATTAGATGTTTCTTCAGAACAAATTCCTACTCAGGAGTTGGAAGAATCTTTGAGTTCTCCATTATCTTCATCTTCTTCAGAATCTATATATACACCAATAGAAATCATTCAAGTTCCATTTGAAGAATCTCCAAATGTGTCTACTGCTTCTGAAACTCCTATTTCAAATGACACACTTGAAGAAACTATTGTATATCAATCTCCACATTCTGAAGAAGTTATTGATAATATTGAACATATCACCAATTTGGAAGATGGAATGGTTGCAGATGAGATTCCTCAATTAAGAATACATAAAACTCATCCAACTGAAGCAATCATTGGTCCGTTGCACGAAGGTGTAATTACCAGAAGTCGATCAGGGACAATCAACACATGTCTGTATGCTTGCTTTCTATCACAAATAGTGCCCAAGAATATGGAAATGGCACTCAAAGAAAATAGCTGGATAGAAGCAATGCAAGATGAGTTGATGCAATTCAAGAAGCTCAATGTTTGGCATCTTGTTGAACTTCCAAAGGATAAGCTTCCGATTGGAACAAAGGGGATTTTTCGAAACAAGACGGATGAAAAAGGTGTTATAGTTCGGAATAAAGCACGTCTTGTGGTGCAGGGATTTTATCAAGTTGAAGGATTGGATTATGAAGAAGTGTATGCTCCAGTTGCAAGACTAGAAGCAATACGCATATTCCTAGCCTTTGCTTCATACATGAACTTCAAGGTGTATCAGATGGATGTTAAAACTGCATTTTTATATGGAGAAATGAAAGAAGAAACCTATGTTTGTCAGTCTCCAGGATTTGAAGACCCAGATCATCCTGATTATGTATACAAGTTGGATAAGGCACAATATGGATTACATCAAGCACCTCGTGCTTGGTACGCAACTCTGACTGAACATTTGCTCGCAAATGGTTATTCACGAGGAGCAATTGATCAAAACTTATTCCTACGAAAATCAGGCGATGATATCATTTTGGTTCAAATCTATGTCGATGATATCATTTTTGGCTCTACAATTGAAAGTATGTGCACGGAGTTTGAAGCAGTGATGAAGAAGAAATTTAAGATGAGTTCCCTTGGAGAAATTTCCTTTTTCTTGGGTATTCAATTTACTCAATCTGAGACTGGTATTCTCATCCATCAAGAAAAGTATGTTCAGACTATTCTTGAGAAATACAAGTTTCAAGATTCCAAAGTAGCTCGAACTCCAATGGCTTCTCGTCCTACTCTTACTCCAGATCCATTAGGAGAATCAGTTGATCAACATCTTTACAGATTGATGATTGGTTCCCTCATGTATCTCACTGCAAGCAGGCCGGATGTCATGTTCCCTGTTTGTCAGTGTGCCCGCTATCAAAGTGATCCAAAGGAATCACACATGAAAGCTGTCAAGCGGATTTTCAAGTATCTCAAGGGTCAACCCAAACTTGGTCTTTGGTATCCTCGAAATTCCGATTTCAATTTATTTGCTTATACTGACAGTGATTATGGTGGATGTAACTTAGACAGGAAATCGACCACAGGAGGATGTCAATTCTTGGGTAATCGACTCATTTCTTGGCAGTGTAAGAAGCAGAACACTGTCTCCACATCCACTGCCGAAGCTGAATATGTGGCTGCTTCGAGCTGTTGTTCCCAGCTTGTCTGGATTCAGCAACAACTTCTCGATTATGGTCTCAACATTTATGACACACCAATTTGGTGTGATAACACGGCAGTTCTAAACATCGTGAAAAATCCCATTCAACACTCAAAAAGTAAACACATTGACATCCGCATCCATTTTATCCGCGACTGTTTTGATCGTAAACTTATTCATCTAAACCAAGTGCCGTCAACTAAAAATATCGCTGATTTATTTACCAAGGCAATTGATCATTCTCGATTTGATTTCCTTGTGCAATCATTAGGAATGATTAACTTTGGATAAATTGGTTTAATGAATCTTCACATAAAGATTTTTCATTTTTTTAATAAAGAATAAAATTGCAATTGTTTTTTTTTCTTAAAAGGACAATCACAATTTTAGGGGGAGAAAATTAGAAAAACAAGTTCTGAAAAATATTTTTGGTCTTAGGGGGAGTTAAGATCAATGGATTGCCAAAATCAAAAGAAGATATTTTCATAATTAAATGAGAAATGATATTACAAAGTTCTACAGAGTCTAAGTACTTTCAAAGGCTTAAATACGAATAGACTTGGATTATGTTTGATGTGTCGATAGGCTTTGCTTTCAAAAATGAAAAGATCATAATTGAGTGAATACACTTGAATTAAAGAAATATGAATTAGTGGGGAACATATCAGGATTCTGTGCCAAAAATGTTCTAACACAGACTGAGAGATATAATCTTGTCATACTCAAGCCTGTATGTGATTGATTCAGTGATTATCATAACTATATATATATAAAAAAGATAAAATACAAAAAGAAACAAAAAGAGAAAAACACAAAAAGAAAATAATTGAGCAAAAGATGCCAACTAAGGCCATATAGGATATAAGATGCCAAGAAGCACAACAAATCAAAAGATATGTCTAAAAGACATACATACTATATGGTATATATTTTCTATTTTGAGAATCTTCTCTAACCTTGGAAGGCAAAATCGAAAGATGGGGCATGTAAGTCCGGATGGCTTGAAGTCCTAAACATCTTGAGAGGGCAGACGTAAGTCCGGATGGCTGTCAGTAAGTCCTTAAACTTGTTAATATTCCGGGTTAAGAAATATTTCTCATGCTAGTTATGCTCAAATAGTTATATTTAGGAATATAATAAATAGTATCACTGATCATCAATGCATGGTTTAAGTCAAATTGGGATGACTTGAACATCTCGATAGTGTCTTGAAGGATAATAATTACTTTACAGAAGTTTTGATTGTGGGATCCACTGACTTATATTAAATAAACACAAAACATGATATATATATATCACTCATTATGTTTCTGAGTAAAACCTGAAGTATAAGTTTAAAAGGACAAATTATATTGACAATCAACTTAACCAGTTATTTTAAATAAAGCCGGAGAGAGTCTTAACTTGACAAAGAACTATATGATCTCATTATGAAAATTCATATACAAAAACAAGCAAATCCGATCTTGATTCTTTTATTGTTTTCATTCTTTTGTTATTTCGTATGTAAGTGTTTGTTTTTATTTCATTTTTATAGTGTTTTATTTTTAGGACAAATAAATAACAAGAAAATTTTTGAAAATTGAAGATTCATTAAATTAATTGGTCACTTGGTAAATAACATTTTATGTTGACTTAATTCATTGAGAATAAAAAGATTGAAAGTTGTGTAAAAGTAAGAAAGATTTTAAAAGTTGAAAATTTTTGAAAAACACTGTCTCTCGCGTGAAAGGGAAAACTCACGCGAAAAGGTAAGTCTTGCGAAAAGGATTTTCGCGTGACTTGTCTTGGGTATAAATTTCACAGTATTCTAGACACAATCACTTTTCGCTCAACACACCCGAAAACCTTTTTTTCGCTTATCATCCGAAAAGCCCTTTCGCTTGCACTCAATACTTCAAATCAGAAATCATCTCACTCCTGCTTGTGATTTTGTTCCTTATTTCGTTCTTACTACTTCATAGTATGATTCAAAGGTATAACATGTTTGATCCGGTTACTGTAGCTATGAAATATTAAGTGGAACTTAACATCTTTGACATAAAATCTTAATAACAGGACTTAAAAGATGAAATTGATTAATGAAATCAACATAATAGTCTTAGGCGACAGGAATGGAATGGATTGCATGGATTAAAAACAATTTTTGATCTGTTAATTTGAAAGTTGTATTTGTGCGAATCGCACAGAACCTGAACAGTTGCGAAACAGGGTTTTCGCATGAATGTGATTTTCGCGTGAATCAAGGTTTCGCGTGAATTCAAAAGTGAAACTAGTTTTCGCAATATTTTGACTTTCGCGTGAAGATTGATTTTCGCATAAAGTACACATTTCGCACATTGTTCATTTTCGCATGAGTTAGTTTTCGCATGACAGAAAGCTTTAAAATTTTCTAAGTATTGATGCTGTTGTGTCTCAAATAGATTTTTACACAATAATCTTTAATTGCTAAACTTTAAGTGTATTACACGTATTCACCTGTGACTTAGTTTTAAATGGTGAATTGTTCTTAAGTGTTCAACTTTTTAAGTGTAAAAGGACTCAAAAGATAAAAAGTTTTAAGTATTGAAAATTTATTTGGAATAATTAAGTTATATTCAAAAGTGTTCTAATTTTGATCATGTTTGACAATGCAGATGGCACAAATGATTTTTAATAAAAATCATAATTGTGTTGCCTACTTAGACGAGGTTCCGGAAGGGAAGGAACTGTTTTCGTCTATGATTGAGGGGCTGAAGAACTCTAGGATTGTTTATGCTATTTCTGCTGATCCAGCCATCTATTCCGAGTTGATAGATTCTTTCTGGAGCACTGCTGCTCTAGAAAAGGACCAAGCTGGAAATCAAAATTATCACAGCCACTGTAAAGGATAAAAGGGTGACAGTTTCTCAAGCCATACTAAACAGAGTTCTTCTGTTTAATGATCAAGAGGGTGCATCAACAAGGCTGGATGATGATGTAGTTATGGATTGTCTATCTCGGATGGGATACGAGTATAGATATCCAAGTTTGGAAAAGAAATGGTTACCACCTTACTGGAAATATTTATTTCATATGGTAATTCACTGTCTGAGTAATTTGAAGGCTGGCATGGATAGTCTAAGTGCTGTTTTTGGATCTTTATTGGTTTCTCTGGTGGATGATATTCCATTCAGTATTTCTGGTGTTATATTTCAAGAGATGCAGAAGAACGCTACAGCCAATCCAGGGAGAAAGTTTATTATGTACCCGAGATTTGTACAACTTGTCATCAATGATGCTTATCCTGAGCTTGCTACTCAGAGATCTCCTAAGTATGTTGTACAGACTGTAAAGAAGGAGATTTTCACTCATCTAACTGGAGCCAGAGGCAACAAATGCTCTGGTGAAAGTTTTGCTAAGATTGGTCGATTTGCAGAAGTTGATGAGAATATTGGAGGTTTGGGAGGAGATGTACCTGTTGATGAGGCACAGACTGGTGCTTCTACTTCTACTGCTAGAGATAATTTGGACGAAGAGATTGAGAAATTGTTTGAAGATGAGCCTGTACATGAAGGGAGAGTGGAAGATGAAGTGCACTCGGCTTCTAGTTCCGAGACTGATAGTGACCAGATTGGTAATGTTCCTTATGTTCTTCAAACAAATCGAGCTCCTACTACTCCAACATCTTCAAGACCCAATGATGAAGACAGGGATACTGATTATGTTCCTGAGGAGTCTCCTAGTACGTCTTCAAGGAGAAAACGTATGGCTATAAGGAGAGATTTTCCAACAAGAAAGAGAGGTCGAGGAATTGTACCCAGGAGACCATGAACACATGTGGTTGTCACGGAGACTGAGCAAGATCAGACAGCTAATGTGACTTCTTCTGCTCCTGAGACAGAAACAGTTCCTGTTTCTGGAGCAACCAATATTTCTGAATCTGGCTTTTCTACACCTCCAAGGAAGGAAAACTTAGAATTTGATGTTGATTCATTTTTGAATACTCCTCCAGAGTTTCAAAGGAGAGAGGAATCATCTAGCACTCCTCATTCTATAACTCTAGAAGAAAGAGTTAAAAACTTGGAGAAAGAGAGTTTTGAAAATGTAAAGATGATTGCTAAGCTGAAGAAGGAAAATGAAGAAAAAATCGAGTCAGATTACCATGATTCATCTGGATTCTGCAATTAAAGATACAAGGATAGCTTCTCTTGAACAACAGATGAAGAACATGTTTGATTATACTTCTGGGTTGGAGAGACAACTGAATGAGCTCAGAGAATTTATATCTCAGACCTACTTTCATCAGCCACCAGTCATACGGTCTACTACTGTGATTGGTGAATCTAGTAGGCGATCTCCAAGCCCTCCTCCCACTGAGAATGTTCTAGAAAAGGAAGTGGTCAACGAAGCTCAAACTACTACTGAACAGCCAAGTGTTAGCACTACTGAGGATGTTCCTATTTCATCTGAAGTACCTATCACCGAAGCTTACACATCTACAGCTTTCGTTGAACCAGAGCACATGTTCACTTTGCCTATTGTTCATGAAAAGGAGGATGAAGAGTTGGTTGATTATGCTGATTCTGATGATGATGAGGATGACGATGAAGATGATGATGAAAATGATGATGATGATGGTGGAGATGATGGTGGAAATGATGGTGATAATGATGATGGAGGAGATGGTGGAAATGATGGTGATAATAATGATGGAGGTAATGCTACAGGTTTCTCTTCGAGTCCAACTGGAGATACTAACACTGATAATGTCGATCGACCAAGTGTTAGTGATCCAGAAGGATATGATCCACTTGACCCTGCCACTGAGAGTATTTATGAAAAGGAATTGTATTCTTTTCGACAATCTTCATCAGGAGCCGTCGAAGAAGAATTTCATATGTTTGATGATTTGGAAGATCAGAATGAATATACTGACTTATTTGGGAACAACCTTCAAGAGCTATTCAAAGACATCAATCTTAAAGAAGGAGAAATCCCCAATGAGACTGTGAGTGGTGAAACTCCTGCTGTTTCTACAAAGAAAGATTCTACTGGTCAGATTGCTTTATTCACTAGAGGAGGATTGATGTTCAAAGCACCACCACCACCTACTGAAGCTCATTTTCTATTCATTTCTAAGCCTAAGCAGAAGTATGGTGAAATGTCTCATGTCATTAGCTGGGGTTATGATGGCGAGAAGAGACTGTATGTAATTAAAAGAAAGAATAGAGAAATTGATTATCTGAAAAGCACACAAGACTTCCATACTCTACGTGCTGCTGATCTCTACTCCATGGGCAAAGCTCCATTCTTTAATGAAAGTAATTACAGTGAAGCTGAACTGATGAGATCTATGATACGCAGGGAGATGCGCACAAATTTCAAAGATTTTAAAACTGCCAAATCAAAGGTGATTGATGACTCAACAAGAATAGATGAAAAGACTAAAGCTCCAATGAAAATACGAGTCTATCAACATCCTAAATTTATCAGGAAAGTCCCTGTGCATGCTCCAGTTCCTCCCAACACTTTAAAGCAATTACTCTCATGGAGATGTGAGAAGGATTCCGGTCACGCTGTGATCAGATGTACTGACAAGTCATTTCGAATCATTGATCCAGCAGACTTGATGAAGTTTGGCAAAGACGACTTACTCAAACTTTTACACTGCGCTATTACAGCTGATGAGTCCGTTTATTTTCTATCTTGCCAGTATGTGTGGATGACTGACCGAATCCTTAGGAATAAATGGTATGCATATGCAGGAACGTACAAGAAAGGAAACGTTGATTTTGATTGATCATGTTTCACCGAGCCTAGGGGAGATTGTAGAAGACTAATCAAGGCTCGGCAAAACAACTTGTGCGATAAAGAACACCACGCGAGACGAAGATGTCACGCGAAAACAGACTGCTTGTGCGAAAGCATCTGTCACGCGAGAAGCAGATCTCACGTGAAGAAGGTCTCCACGCGAGAGATTGTTGCCGCGCGAAAGCTTGTTCCACGCGAAAAGCGTGTCGCGTGAGAACATAATGTTTAGTATAAATAGCTTAGTTTCGTTTTGTAATTAAGCTTTTTGTTCATTTATCATTCTGTACTGTGCGAAATCGCACAAGATCTTTCATAGGTTGTTTGATTCAATCAAAGAAGCATTTCGTGTTCAATTCAATCTTCTTTTCTATCCAATCATGTTTACATTCCGCATTCACATGATTGAGATCGTGTGTTATTGATTTCTGGGAGATTTCAAGGTTTTACAGTCTTAAGTTTCAAAAATGTCAATTTTGTTAAGGAATTAAAACATAACCTACTAAGTGTGTCTCAAATTTGTGACAAACAGTATTCTACACACTTTACTAATAAAGAATGTTTAATCATAAAACCGGGTTTTGTAATTCCTGATGAATGGGTTTTGAGGAGGACTCCGAGAGACAATGATACATATCTTCTTGATATGCATTGTTCTAATTCTTTGGTAACAGCTTCTTGCTTATTATCCAAAGCCAATGATTCCATGTTATGGCATCGTAGGTTGGGACACATAAATCTTAAAAATATGAATAAACTGGTACGAGGAAATCATGTCATTGGTTTACCCAAAAAAGAATTTCAATTGAATGAACATTGTCTGTCATGTTCAAAGGGTAAACGACATAAACTTCATCAAAAACCAATTGCACACAACTCAATCGAATCAATCTTACAACTCTTACATATGGATCTTTTCGGTCCAGTAAGTGTTTTTAGTTTGTGTCAACGTTCTTATTGTTTGGTTGTTACCGATGACTTTTCAAGATTTACTTGGGTGTTTTTCTTAGCATCTAAGGATGAGACTCCACTTCTTTTGATCAAGTTCATTAATTTAGTGGAGAATCAGACTGATAAGAAGGTAAAATGCATCAGAAGTGACAATGGAACAGAATTCTGTAGTCAGACGTTGAATGAGTTTTGTGAATCCAAAGGCATTGCGAGACAATTCAGTGCTGCAGGCACTTCACAACAAAATGGAGTTGCAAAACGAAGGAATAGAACACTCATTGAAGCTGCTCGAACTATGATATCTGCTGCCAAATTACCATTGTTCTTTTGGGCTGAAGCAGTAAACACTGCTTGTTATGTTCAGAATCGTGTTCTATTAAATAAAAGATTAAATATGACTCCTTATGAAATATTTTATAAACACAAACACAAAGTTAAATATTTTAAAGCCTTTGGTTGCTGCTGTACTTTGTTATACACAACCGAATCAACCTAAAAATTTTCTGAAAAGGCTGATGAATGTTACTTTGTGGGATATGCAGCTAATGAGGTTGCATATCGGGTTTATAATAAAAGAACAAGACGAATAATTGAGTCATTTAATATTTATTGGCACGAGCTTAACATAACTGATGCAGGATCAGCTCCATCATGGGTTTATGATTATGAATCATTGTTCATAAATTTTAAAATTTCTAAACCTTCGTCTGCAGATTTTAATTCTCAAGCATTATCTTTGGAGAACAAAATCATTGAGGAAATTCCATCTCTTATATCTGATGATTCTGCAATTTCATCATCATCCAAGAGTAATCCTACTGCTTCTGTGCATGTGTCTGAAAGTTCTGGTTTACCAGATGATCTTTCCGAACAAATCCACAATCAGGAGCCGGAAGAATCACTGAATTCAACATTGTCTGCATCTTCTTCAGAAACTATTGATACTCCAATAGAAGTCATTCAAGTTCCATTTGAAGAATCTCCAAATGTGTCTACTGCTTCTGAAAATCACACTTCAGATGACACTTTTGAAGAAAATATTGTGTGTCAATCTAGAAACTCTGAAGAAATGAATGCAAATGTTGAACACATCACTAACTTGGAAGATGAGATTGTTGCAGATGATATTCCTCAACTGAGATTCCATAAAACTCATCCAACTGCAGCAATCATTGGTCCATTGCATGAAGATGTAATTACCAGAAATCGTTCAGGAGCAATCAACACATGTCTGTATGCTTGCTTTCTATCACAGATTGTGCCAATGAATGTTGAAATGGCACTCAAGGAAAACAGTTGGATAGAAGCAATGCAAGATGAGTTGATGCAATTTAAGAAGCTGAATGTTTGGCATCTTGTAGAACTTTCAAAGGATAAGATTCTGATTGGAACAAAGTGGATATTTCAGAATAAAACGGATGAAAAAGGTGTTATAGTTCGGAATAAAGCACGTCTTGTGGTGCAGGGATTTTATCAAATTGAAGGATTGGATTATGAAGAAGTGTATGCTCCAGTTGCAAGACTTGAAGCAATACGCATTTTCTTAGCCTTTGCTTCATACATGAATATCAAGGTGTATCAGATGGATGTCAAAACTGCTTTCTTATACGGGGAAATGAAGGAAGAAACCTATGTTTGTCAACCTCCTGGATTTAAAGATCCAGATCATCATGATTATGTCTACCAGTTGGATAAGGCATTGTATGGTTTATATCAAGCACCCCGTGCTTGGTATGCAACTCTGACTGAACATTTTCTTGCAAATGGTTATTCACAAGGAGCAATCGATCAAACCTTATTCATTCATAAATCAGGCGATGACATCATTCTGGTCCAAATCTATGTTGATGATATCATTTTTGGGTCTATAAATGATAGTATGTGCACGGAGTTTGAAGAAGTGATGAAGAAGAAATTCGAGATGAGCTCTCTTGGTGAAATTTCATTTTTCTTGGGTATTCAAGTTAATCAATCTGAAACTGCTATTCTCATTCATCAAGAAAAATATGTTCAGACTATATTAGAGAAATACAAGTTTCAAGATTCCAAGTAGCTTCAACTCCTATGTCTTCTCGTCCCACTCTCACTCCAGATCCATTAGGAGAATCAGTTGATCAAAATCTGTACAGATCAATGATTGGTTCCCTCATGTATCTTACTGCAAGCAGGCCGGATATCATGTTCCCTGTTTGTCAGTGTGCCCGATATCAAAGTGATCCAAAAGAATCACACATGAAAGCTGTCAAGCGGATTTTCAAGTATCTCAAGGGTCAACCAAAACATGGTCATTGGTATCCTCAAACTTCCGATTTCATTTTATTTGCTTATACTGACAGTGATTATGGTGGTTGTAATTTAGACAGGAAATCGACTACAGGAGGATGTCAATTTTTGGGTAACCGACTCATTTCTTGGCAGTGTAAAAAGCAGAACACTGTTTCCACATCCACTGCCGAAGCTGAATATGTGGCTGCATCGAGCTGTTGTTCCCAGCTTGTCTGGATTCAACAACAACTTCTCGATTATGGTCTCAACATATATGACACACCAATTTGGTGTGACAACACGGCAGTACTGAACATTGTTAAAAATCCTATTCAACATTCCAAAACTAAACACATTGACATCCGAATCCATTTTATCCGTGACTGTTTTGATCGAAAACTTATTCATTTAAAACAAGTGCCGTCAACTGAAAACATTGCTGATTTATTTACCAAGGCATTTGATCATTCTCGATTTGATTTCCTTGTGCAATCATTGGGAATGATTAACTTTGGATAAATTGATTTCTTGAATCTTCACAAAAAGATTTTTCATTTTTAATAGGGAATAAAATTGTAATTGTTTTCTTTTACTTTAAAAGAACAATCACAATTTTAAGGGGAGAAATTAGAAAAACAAGTTCTGCAAAATATTTTTGGTTTTAGGGGGAGTCAAGATTGAAAAATTGTTAAAAAGGAATTTTCACGATTAAATGAGAAATGATATTACACAGTTCAAAACGAGTCTAAGTACTTTCAAAGGCTTTCATATAAAAAGACTTGGATAATGTTTGATGTGTCAATAGGCTTTACTTTCAAAAATGAAAAGATCATAAATGAGTAATTAAACGTGAAGTAAAGTGATATGATTTAGTGGGGAACATATCAGGATTCTGTGATAATACCAAAAATGTTCTAAAACAGACTGAGAGTTATATTATGGTCATACTCAAGCCTGTTATTGTTTGATTCAATGATTATCATATATAAATATGTGTATATATATAAAAGAAAATATAAAAAGACATGCAAAAAGAAATAAAAAGACATAAATAGAAAATAAATGAGCAAAAAGATGCCAAAAGGTCATATAGGATATAAGATGACAAGGTGCATAAATCAAAAGATATGTCTAAAGACATACATACTATATGGTATATATTTTCTATTTTGAGAATATTTTCTGATCACGGAAGGCAAAATCAAAAGATGGGGCATCTAAGTCCGGATGGCTTGTAAGTCCTAAACATCTTAAGAGGACAGACGTAAGTCCGGATGGCTGTTAGTAAGTCCTTAAACTTGTTAATATTCCGTGTTAAGAAATATTTCTCAAGCTAATTATGCTCAAATAGCTATATTTTAGGAATAAATAAATGATCTCACTGATCAACAATGCATGGTTTAAGTAAATTTGGGATAACTTGAAATCTCGACAGTGTCTTGAAGACTAATAAGTATTTTACATAAGTTCTGATTGTGGGATCTACTGAATTTATATAAAGTCATACAAAACATGATAAGTATCACTTCTTATGTTTCTAAGTAAAACCTGAAGTATAAGTTTTAAAAAAGGACAAAATATATTGACAATCAACTTAACCAGTTTATTTTAAATAAAACTAGACAGAGTCTTCACTTGACAAAGGACTATATGATCTCATTATGAAAATTCTTACAAAGACAATTTTGATCAATAAACAATTCAGATCTTGATTCTTTATGTGGTTTCATTATTTCGTTATTTCGTTTGTTTTATTTTGTTTTCATTTTGTTTTGTTTTTGTTTTGTTTAGGTTTAAAACAAATAGATCACAAATAAATTTTTAAAAATTGAAGATTCATTAAATTAATTGGTCATTTGATAAATAAAACATTCTGTTGATATACATAATTGAGAATAAAAAGTTTTTGAAAAATAAAAAAAAATTTGATTGAAATTTTTTTTCAAAGTGTAAGAACATACTCGCGTGAAAGGGAGCTGTCACGCGAAAAGGCTGGCGTGCGAAAAGTAGAGTCGCATGACTTGCTTGGCATATAAATATCACAGTGCTGAACGAAAAGTTACTTTTCGCATTCTTACCCGTCCGAAAACCACTTTTGCACAAATCAATATTCTTGATTTCTAAGAGTACTTTGTGAAATAATCACTCATTCGGTTCACATTACATTCATATTCTGAGATTACAAGGTCGATTTACGTTCATTGGTTACAAAAGAGATTAAAATCTAAAATGAACTTAACGACTTTAACTTGAAATCTAATAAATAGACTTGAATGTTAAAATTGAAAGATGTGTAGGACTTAATGGACATAGGCGACGGTTATGAGATGATTTGATTGGTTCAAAATCGTGATTTTGAAGTTTAATTTTGAAAACAGTCTGCGTGAATCGCTTGAAAAATGAACATACGCGAAATGGGTTTTCGTGTGAAAATGGTCCTCGCGTGAATCATGTTCTCGCATGAAGTTTGATCTTCGCATGAATGTACTTGTCGCATGAAAGCTGTTTTCGCATGAAAATAGATTTCGCACAAAATTCCTTGTCGCGTGAAAATTATTTTCGCGCGACTGAGACACTTAAATGCTAAAATTTTTCTGTGTTAACTGTTTTCGCGCGAATGAGAACCTTAATTGCTAAATATTTTCCAAGTGTTAACTGTTTTCGCGCGAATGAGAACATTAATTGCTAAAATTTTCTAAGTGTTAAAATTTTTCTGTGTGTGTGCTTGAACTATGTAAATTTTTACTTATCTTGTTTGTTTGTGTAATTGCAGATGGCACAAATGATTTTCAATAAAAATCATAACTGTGTGGCCTACTTGGATGATGTTCCAGAGGGAAAGGAACTTTTTGCTTCTATGATCGAAGGACTGAAGAATTCACGTATTGTATATGCCATTTCTGCAGATCCAAACATATACTCGGAGTTGATTGATTCATTCTGGAGCACTGCTGCTCTAGAAAAGGATCAGGAAGGCAAACCTATTATTACTGCAACAGTCAAAGACAAGAGGGTGATTATTTCCCAAGCCATTCTGAACCGAGTTCTTTTATTTGATGACCAAGAGGATGCTCCAACAAGATTGGATGATGAAGTTGTATTAGACTGTCTTACACGGATGGGATATGAGTACAGATATCCTAGTCTAGAAAAGAAATGGTTGCCACCATATTGGAAGTATCTATTTCATATGGTTATCCATTGTCTGAGTAATTTGAAGGCGGGGATGGACAGTCTAAGCGCAGTATTTGGATCTCTATTAGTTTCCCTTGTGGATGATCTTCCATTCAGTATCTCTGGAGCTATCATTCAGGAGATGCAGAAGAATGCCACTGCTAATCCTGGAAAGAAGTTCATTATGTATCCGTGGGGTTATTCAGTTGGTTATAAACGATGCTTATCCATAGTTTGCAACACTTAGATCTTCTAAGTAAGTTGTTCAAACAATCAAGAAAGAGATCTTTACACACTTAACTGGAGCGAGAGGGAATACATGCTCTGGTGAAAGTTTTGCCAAGATAGGTCGGTTTTCAGAGATTGATGACAGTGTTGGAGACTTAGAAGGAGATGTACCCACTAAGGAGGCACAGACTGGTACTTCTACCTCTGTTGCTAGAGATGATATAAATGAAGAGATTGAGAGACTGTTTGAGGATGATCCAACTAATGAAGAAAAGAATGGAAGGTGAAGTTCACTCAGCCTCCAGTTCTGATACTGTTAGTGATCAAATGGGGAATGTACCGTATGTTCTTCAAACTGATCTGACTCCGTCTACACTAACTTCCTCCAGGAAAAGTGCTGATGATAGAGACACTGATTACATTCCTGTGGAATCCTTGAGTACTTCTATGAGGCTTAAATGAATGGCAAAGCGGAAAGACTTCCCTGCAAGGAAAAGAGGGAGAAGTGGTATTCCTAAACGACCACAAACTCATGTGATCATCATAGAATCTGAACAGACTACTACTTCTGATATTCAGAGATCACCAGAAGGAGTGGTTACTGAGGAAGAAACACATGTTGATATCACTGCCACTGTTACTAAGACAGAAACTATTCTTGTTTCTGAATCAGCAAATTTTTCTGGGTCTGGTTTTTCGACTCCACCTCGACAAGAAAATTTGGAGTTCGATGTTAATACCTTTCTGAACACTCCACCAGAGTTTAGAGGTAGAGAAGAATCATCAAGTGCTCCTCAATCTACATCTATCACATTGGAAGAAAGAGTCAAGGATCATGAAAAGGAAAGCTATGAGAATTTGAAGATTATTTGTGAGTTAAAAATGGAGAATGAGGAGAAAACTAAATTGATTACTATGATTCATTTGGATTCAACCATTAAGGATTCAAGGATCACATCTCTGGAACTACAGATGAAGAATGTGATTGATTATTCAGCAGGTTTGGAGAGACAGCTTCATGAGCTGAGAGAGTTTATCTCTCAAACTTATTTCCATCAACCGCAGGTTGTACGTTCTACAACTATGGTTGGTGAGACGAGCAGGCGTTCACCAAGTCCATCTCCTGTAGCTGATTTACAAGAAGTCGATATCGTCACCGAAGCTCAAACTACAGAGACACAACTAAGTGTTAGTGTTACTGAAGGTGTTCCAACTACATCTGAAGTACCTATCACTAAGGTTGTTACACCTACAGCTTTGTTGAGCCCGAGCATATGATGCCTATCCCTGTTGCTAATGAAGAAGAAGATGAAGAATTGGTTGATTACGGTGATTCGGATGATGAATTAGATGATCATGATGATGAGGATAATGATAATGATGATGACGATGATGATGGTGGAGATGATGGTGATAATAATGATGATGATAATGCTAATGATGATGATGATGATGGAGGTGATGTTGGAGGCTTATCGTCTAATCCAACTGGTGATACTAGCACTGAAAATGTCTCTGGACCAAGTGTTGGTGATCCAGAAGGATATGAACCACTAGATCCTGACACTAAAGATTTGTATGAGAAAGAGTTATACTCATTTCAGCAATCTACTTCATCTGGAGCTACAGAAGAAGATTTTGGCTTATTTGATGATGTAGATGAGCCAAATGAGTATACTGATATTTTTGGGAACAACTTACCGGACTTATTTAAGGATATTGATCTGGAAGAAGGAGAAATTTCTACAGAGTCTGTAAGTGATCCAACTCCTACTGGTATAACACAAAAGGATTCTACTGGACAAATTGCTTTATATACCAAAGGAATTGCTTTATATACCAAAGGAGGATTACAGTTCTGAGCACCACCACCACCTACAGAGACACACTTTTTGTTTGTATCTAAGCCTAAAGACAAATATGGTGAGATATCACATGTGATTAGCTGGGCTTTTGATGGTGAGAAAAATATGTATGTTATAAAGAGAAGGAATGGAGAGATAGATTACCTAAAAAGCACTCAAGACTTTCACACATTACGAGCTGCTGATCTATATGCAATGGGTAAAGCTCCATTTTTTAATGAAAGCAACCATGGATAAGCTGAACTAATGAGGTCAAATATTAGAAAAGAGGTGAGAACTAATTTCAAGGACTTCAGAACTGCAAAGTCAAAGGTGATTGATGACTCTTCTAGAATTGATGAAAATAGCAAAGCTCCAATGAAGATCAGAGTCTATCAACACCCGAAATACATAAAGAAAGTCCCAGTTCATGCTCCCGTTCCTCCAAATTCTTTGAAGCAATTTATTGGAGTTTTGAAAAGGATTCAGGTCAGGCTGTGATCAAATGTATTGATAGATCATACATAATCATTGATCCAGCTGACTTAATGAAGTTTGGCAAAGACGACTTGAATAAGCTGCTATATTGCCCTATCTCAGCTGACGAGTCTGTTTACTTTTTATCTTGCCAGTATGTTTGGATGACTGATCGGATCCTAAGAAATAAATGGTATGCATATTCTGGCACATACAAGAAAGCTAACGTTGATTTTGACTAAGAGTGCTTCACCGAGCCTAGGGGAGATTGTAGAAGACTATATAAGGCTCGGCAAAACAACAAAAGCTAAATGAAGATGTTGATGATCAAGATGCGAAAATGAAGAAGTCAAGCGAAAGACTGAAGTCACACGAGAAGAAGGAGTCGCGCGAAAGGTTGATCTGCGCGAAAAGCATGTGTCGCGCGAGAACTTCTGTTTTAGTATAAATATTTAATTTTCATTTTTTGTATAGAGTAGTCGTTCTGATTTGCTTACTTTTCACTTGTAATCGTTCTGTGCAATTTGCACAAGATTGTGATCTTATTGATTATCAATTGAAGTTATTTTGTTCTATCATTTCACTTCTTCCAATCTCAATTACATTTCGCATTCTTGAGATTGAGATCTTGGTTGTTGTTCTTGGGAATTGACCGAGTTTTACAAAAAACAACTCGACTAAACAATTGAATGTAATCTCAAATTACTATATTATCAAATACAATCTCAAATCATTAAGGAGGAAAGCTTAAAATGCATCAAATTTCCACACCAAACAACAGAAGGTATAGAATAGAACCCCAAAAGTACTGAGTGAATAAAAACTGAAAATAAACCTTAAGTTGTAACTATCATCGATTGAACAACACACCTAAAATCAACGAACAAACAGTGAAAAGCAAACCTAAATTGCAACCATAAAAGATCCTCAAATCGACAAACAATATAGACCTATCGTCAAAGTTGCGTAGATGAAGGGGTGCAGGAAGAAGCAGCTCCAACAACCCTTTTGTCGTTCTGTTTATAGCGGTTGAAGGAAGCCAAAGCCGATGAAAGGACGTGGCGAGGGCGTTCAAAGATGGCAAGCGACATGGCAATAGTGACGTGGGAAGACAAAAACGACCACCAAGACCAGTTGGTCGCACTATGGAGGTAGAGCGAAGACCACAAAAGTGGTGGAGGCGGGCCTCCTCCTCTACGCTCTCTCTTTCTCTCTAATCGGAAAGATAAACGACAACATGCATAGGTTTTAAAGTGAGGCTAACCGAGGGGACTAAACTTAAGAAACCAAAAGTTTTGGTGGTCAAAACAGGATGAGAAAGAACATCACTATTTATTTTTCATGTGTTTTAATAAAAAAATAAAAAAAGTTAAGATGCTAAACAGTGAAATTTAAAGAAAATGATAACAAATTATTATTATTACACAAGATGTGTGTTCTATCCATGTCGTGATGATTGTGCAAACATGCTGCGTGTGGATTTGAAATTATTTAAGTACAGCTATCGATTGTAGTTGTGGTGGTTAGTCAGATGGAAGTAAAGTTCATTTTTTATGCTTAGGGTTTTCCTACATAAGTAATATGGCATGATTAAGTCTATCTGTGGACTATGTTGGATGATGAGTCCTCAAGCGGTTGAATTTCGACTGTATTTTCTATAAGTGATTATTTTTGGATGACAAATTCCCAAGTGGACTGGACATATGTGGATAAGATGATCCTGAAGTGGTTTAAATAGGGGATAGGTTCCCAAAGTGATTTATGTAGAGATGGTTGTCTCCTTAATTAAGTGGAATTATATACACAGGAATATAAGACCTTACAAAAGTTTACGATGAGAATAATTCCCAAGTCACTTTTCTAATGATAATATAAGCTCTGAGATGAATGATGATGCGTCATGTATTATAATGTAAGTGCATGGCGGTTCAACATAGTTAGGGTTAAATTAAACTTTAAAAGTAAGTTTTTTTTTTGAAGTTTTTCTAGATATATGAAAACTTTACGTTGTAACTGTATAGTGTCAAAACGTATAATGTTAATTTTTAGGCCGAATGTCATAATCACACGCAAAAGTTAAAAGTTACTTTAAAAGGAAATGTATATGCATTAATACAAAACGATATCTTAAAACATTTATGTTTATGATACATAAACATGCTGTAATATATTAAAAGTTAATAAAAACAAATTAGCATTTAGAATAAATTATGCAGAAAAATCATAAAGTGTCTATTTTAAGCATTAATCGTTATATATAATCATATTGTTTTACTGACACCTTAAAGCATTTTAATATCCCTTGTGACCTCTAAAAATATAGAAAGTAGTGATTATCATCTACGACAGACTAAAGTTAATACAACTCTTGTAATATATTGTATTAGACATTAAAAAATAACATTAGTTTTTGAAAATATTGCATTAGCATAAAATAATTTTTTTTATCAGTGGCTAAATTTGTTATATAATGCAACATTTTGTAAGAAAATAAAACCTTTATCTTAGCAAATACAACATTTTTTGGAAAAGTTGCTTCTAAAAAGTTGTATTGTGGTCATTTTTCTAGTAGTGATTATATATATATATATATATATATATATATATATATATATATATATATATATATATAATCACTACAAGAATGTTTCTCTTTTTCTCTTTCATAAAAAAATAAAAAAAAAGTTTTAGAAAAATGAAAAAACTTGTTTTTATTAATAAAATTCATTTTACACATGTATGAAACCGGATTTACACATGTGTATAACAGGATTTACACAGGTGTAAACAATGTATGGATGATTTTTTTAAAAAAATATATCAATATGGTAGGCGTTGAAAAGATAAAAAATACTGAATTTTATGGTGAAATTTTTAAAAAAAATAAAGTCGTGAAAAAAAGTTAAGAGAATTTAAAGAAAAAGTGAAAATGACATGTGATTTGGATGCAATAAAAATACGTGACTCGTATTGATTTTTAGAGTTATCAAAAAAAGGGTGGTTCACAAGACAACCCTATATATATATATATATATATATATATATATATATATATATATATATATATATATATATATATATATATATATATATATATATATATATGTGAATATATATGTGTATATATATGTGTGTATATATATGTGTGTGTATATATATATATGAGGATGTTCAAATAAAAAATAATATTTGAAATAATCTTTTAATATCCCTTGTGACCTCTAAAAATATAGAAAGTAGTGATTATCCTCTACGACAAACTAAAGTTAATACAACTCTTGTAATATATAGTATTAGACATCAAAAAATAACATTAGTTCTCGAAAATATTGCATTAGCATAAAATAATTTTTTTATCAGTGGCTAAATTTATTATATAATGCAACATTTTGTAAGCAAATAAAACCTTTCTCTTAGCAAATACAACATTTTTTAGAAAAGTTGCTTCGAAAAGTTGTATTGTGGTTATTTTTCTAGTAGTGATTATATATATATATATATATATATATATATATATATGTATATATATATATGTATGTATATATATATATATATATATATATAACCATAAATTTATAAAAAAATCAAAAAGAACCACTTTAATTTATTATTTATATACTATTTATTATATAAATATATTAAAATGTTTGTAATTTTACTACTTTTAAGATAAATTTTTAAAAATCATGATATCTATAGTATTTTGATAATGTGCATATATGCACACACATTATATTGCATATATGAACATTTTATAGTTTTTCTAAAAGAATTAACGAGATAGGTGATAATATGAAAGAAATGATGAAAATATAGAATTAAATCATCATCTTTTAGTATTACCATTTTTATCGAGGTGTTATGTCCATTGCTTACGTGATTCTTAATAGTTCTTTATATGTTTTTGGTTCTCAATAGAATGCTTTCATATATATATATATATATATATATATATATATATATATATATATATATATATGTGTGTGTGTGTGTGTGTGTGTGTGTGTGTATATATATATATGAGGATGTTCAAATAAAATATAATATTTGCCTAAGAAGTGTAAGAAGAAATGAGGTGGTTACATGTGATAAAACTAGAAAATAGGGTTAATGGATATTTTAGTCTATTAACCATTTTATCTAATTCTCTCTTTTCTTTTAAAAATATAGCACATTTCTTTTACACACTCTATTCAATCATAAACCCTATAAACAATTAACCTCAAAATACAACCAAATCCTAAATGTCTCCTTGTTTTAAACTTCGTAATTACATACAACAACTAATCGGTGATTAGAGGTGTTAACTTGAGCGCTGGGTGTTAATCGGTAGTGTTTTAAGACAATGATTCGGTAGCCAATGATAGCGGTAATAGGAGGTAGTGAATAATGACGGTGTATGACATCAATGATCAATGATACTCGAATGTCATGCGTTTTATCACACTCAGTTGCCACGGTGATTGTTTAAGCACAAAACAACAATTAGATTGTTGTTCTAATGCAAAACAACACAAAACTTGTATATTAACGTAAAATAATGAACATTAAAATAACAAAGAAAGTGTTGTTTCTTTGTTATTTGATATTTTGACATAATACTCCACAGAAACAACACAAGAGGCCTTGTGGTGTTGACGTAACACAAGGGCTTGTGGTGTTAACGTAAAACAACATCGAACATGTTACGTAAAACCGCACAAAACTATGTTATTTGACAAAAACAGCATAAAATTGTGCTTTTTGACGCAAAACAACACAAAATAGTGATTTTTAATACAACACAATTTTGTGTTGTTTTGATGAAATACAACAAAAAACTATACTGTTTTGATAAAATACAGTACAAAACTGTGTTGTCTGACGTAAAATAGCACAAAACACTACTAGAAAACTGTTAATAGATGACGCGCAAAAGATGACGCGCGAAAAAAGATGACGTGCATTTACGCGTATCATAAATTATTTGTCATCTTTCAAAATTTTTTTAGGAAGGATGACACGCATTTTTGCGTGTCATCTTAGTGTGTCATTTTTTAAATTTTTTTATAACCTTCCCCCTTTTCAATATAAACGTACGCCGCGCCCAAATCACTCAAAAACCCTCAAATCCCCCAAATCCCTACAACCCGCGGACACCCCAAATCCCTCCTCCGCAGCCGATCGACGCCCACCACCACCACCGCGCACCCTCTCCTCCTCCGCAGCCCACCGCACCGACGGCGCTTCACATCGACAACGAAAATGGTAAAATCGAAACCCTAATTTGGACCATTTTGATGTATACTGCACCGATATCTCATCAAATGTGTTGATTTTTGTAGTCATTCAAGAGGTACGTCGAGATCGGAAGAGTCGTTCTTGTCAACTATGGAAAGGATTACGGAAAGCTTGTAGTCATCGTTGATGTCATCGATCAAAACAGGGTATTTGCAGTTTTTACCATTCATCTTATGATCATTTCTGTTTATTTAGTTGGATTTGATAGTTGTTTGTGTTAGATTCATATTTCTGTTTGCTTGATGGTTAATTTGAATTATCGTTTACCACAATTAGTTAAGATAGCTTGATTAAGTTGAAATTTGATTATTGTTGATTACTTGTTTAAGCTGCAGTTGAGGTTTCTTTGTAAAGTAGATTTTAAGTCGAGTTTTTAAAGCTGTAATATATTAATGACGGACAAGTAAGATGAATTGCAGTTTAATATCACAAAACTATTGGTTTTGTTGCTATGTTGTTCTATAAGGTAATTGGTGTTGTTTGTGTGGTGGAAGTGATGTCTTATATGCCTTTTATTGTAAATGTTATCGGACCGACTTTTTTTCTTTTTTTTGAAAGCTTTTGTTTTATGGGCAGGCTCTTGTTGATGCACCTGATATGGTGAGGGGCCAAATGAATTTCAAAAGGCTTACACTCACAGACATCAAGATTGACATCAAAAGAGTCCCGAATAAGAAAACTCTAGTTGCTGCTTTGGAATTGGGGGAATTAGGGTTTGGGGTGGGGGATTTTGGTGAACAGTGGTTTCGGATTTCAAGATTGTTGAGGGGGTTTTGTATATATAGGTGTTTGTTGGTTGTGAGGTTTGGTGCAGCTGATGCTTATAAAAGTATTGATTTTGTGTGTAATTACATAAGATAATCCAAGGGTTTGTATAAAATATGAAGCTTTCAACATCAGGCTTGGGTCAGCAGCCTCCTGAAGGTATCTCCTTCAAATCTTTCTTCTTGATTTTTGCTTTTTTTAATCTGACTTTTGTACATGTGTATCCTTTTCATATATTCCTCTTGGTTGTATTCTATAGTCTATACATTCCATACCTTTGTAACATTCTTTATGTCATTGCCTGTGTGCTGTTATGTTCTTGATTAATCGGTTTGTTAGTATGTAATTATACTGGAATATGAATGATCTGTAAGTTAATTTAATGTCTTATTGATTGGTTGTCATCTTTATTAATCACCAATGATAGAAGAAAAGAAGTGCTTGAATTCAGAGCTGTGGCATGCCTGTGCTGGCCCTCTTGTTTCCCTACCGATCGTTGGCAGTCGAGTGGTTTACTTCCCTCAGGGCCATAGTGAGCAGGTTTTTTACCCTTCATTTCAATTCACAATTATTGATTTATCATTTTGGGCACTTTGCATTTCAATTGGTGTTATGGTTTGTGTATGATTACCTATTTTCGTTGGTGATTAATAATCTGAATTGAAATTGGAAGCCAGGTTGCTGCCACTACTAATAAGGAAGTGGATGCTCACATACCCAATTATCCAAGTTTGCCTCCCCAATTGATCTGTCAACTGCACAATGTCACAATGCATGTAAAGTGTTGTTCTTTCATTTTTGTTAATCAAATTTCAGTTGATACACAACTTGAAACTCGTAATATAGATTGCTCAATTCTGTAATTTCAGGCAGATGTTGAAACCGACGAGGTGTATGCCCAAATGACATTGCAGCCGTTGACACCAGTAATCTTGTGCTCATGTCTTATTGCAGGTTCTTATATTATTAGCCGAATTGCTTATAATTTTTAAACTATATGTTTTTTCAGCAAGAACAAAAGGATACATTTCTTCCTGTTGAGTTGGGTACTCCAAGCAGACAGCCAACTAATTATTTTTGCAAGACATTAACTGCCAGTGATACGAGTACTCATGGAGGATTCTCTGTTCCTCGGCGTGCAGCAGAAAAAGTCTTCCCTCCATTGGTAATTACTTTCTTATGCTTCTGAATTCACCGGTAAAATGGAAGATTACTCTCTGGTTTCTGTTCTACAGGATTTCACTCAGCAGCCACCTGCACAGGAACTTATTGCTAGGGATCTCCATGATGTCGAATGGAAGTTCAGACATATTTGTCTAACTGTTCATGGGATATACTTACTACTTATTCTTAGGATATACTTGCTACTTATTCTTGATGTATTGATTTGTCTAACTGTTCAAGGGTTATACATTTTTTTGCAGCGATAGTAGTTATTACAGATATATGCCAGAATTTAAGTCTGGTAATGACAAGAAGGAGGTTACTGATCTTTCAATGAAAGCATATAGAGGTATGCCTATTTACCTGCAATTTTGGTTTACCATGTTCTCATCTGAGCTTGGATGTTATTCTACTTGAGCTAACTGAATACCGATGTATATTAGTTATACTTTTTGCTAGAGGTCAAGAAAATTAGTCGTTGGGTAACAGGTCAAAATAATTGATTTTAGTGGCTTGGTTGTTTTGTTACTATATATTTTAGTTAATAGTTGTATTCACTCCCTCCTTCCACATGGAGTCCAAATCTTCTATATGCATTTTCATGTTCTAATTGCTCATTCACTTTCTCTCATAGTTGGCCTTGTGAGTTATGATTATAAATTTGTATTATGAATATATCAAGAAAGAAATACCTACGCTGGAGGACCAACTGACCAGGAATATGTATGAAAAACTATTTGTACGAAAAATGATAAGCTAATTTCCACCATCAACACGAAGGACCAATGCTCCTAACGCTCCTACCCTCCTTGCTACCAATTGTGTGCTTTGGCTGTGGTTGTGGCTGTGATGTCTGATTTTGTTGTTGAGGCAGCTTTAGATGATCATGTTGTTCTTGTTGCGGCTGGGGCTGTGGCTGCAATGACTGATTTTGTTGTTGGAGCAAGAGTTGACGTTGTATGAGCTGCTGCAGACGATGATGCTGTTCTTGTTGTGGATGTTGCTGCAGCTGCGATGGCTGATTTTGCTGTTGGAACATGAGTTGATGTTGTAAGAGCTGCTGTGCCTGTAGTTGGGGAACCAGTTCTTGTTGTGGCTGCATCTGCTGTTGTTGGATCTGACACACGTTACTATCGTACGAGCCAGCAAATGCTACAGATGGAGACAAGGCTTGTGGGCTTGTCAAGTGGCTGAAACCACTATCCGTTGCCTGACCGGAAGGTCCAGCACCATCAAAACGGCTATTAGACCTCAATAGATCCACCGACTGCTGCTAATGTCGATGCTGCAATTGTAACTGTTGTTGATGCTGGTGCTCCAAATTTCTTAACATGTCCTGTTCTATAGCATTATGTAATTGCTGGTTATGCTGACCTGAAGGTCCAGCACCATCAAAACAACCATTGAAACTTGGCCCCATCGACTATTGCATCTGTGGTGGTGGTTGTTGATTGCGCTCCAAATTCTTTAACATGTCCTGCTCTCTAGCACCTTCAACCAACTTGTCTCCAAGACTCATGTAATTGCTGGTTACGCTGAGCATCTCGAGAAGTCCCTGCTTGCCAAACACCCGACATCTGCCCCAAGTTAGAAGCTATAACCGGAACCACTGACTGCTGCTGGTTCTGAGATTGTGTTCAAGTTGGTATACTGCAACTGATAGATTTTTATGTTCTCTATTGGTATACTGCAACTGATATGGATTAACCTTATAGTTATACATATTTTACCTTTTGTTTCTCACAGTATGAACTATTATTGTATCATATAACCCGTAGTTGACATATTAATGACTAAAGTTGGACCTATTCTTTTACTTGCAGGAAACATCAGGTGCAAGGGGTTCAAGTTCAAATGTGTCACTTAACACAATTACCTATTTCAACAAAAGTTAGAAAACACATCAGGTTAGTACGTAGCAATTATGAACTATAACATGAGTTTTGTTGGATTTTTGCAGGTTTGCAGTGGAAGAGGCATAATCAGGACCTGAAGAAAATAGCCGATTCGTTCAGGGTTGTATAGACGCGATTACAAACTACAATTGATAATAATTGATTCAATATCATCACTTATTGCCCCAATTCTTGGGTGCAACAAATCACAAGGTATTTATATATCACTTATTTATATATCACTTATTTAAATTGTATATCACTTGGGTCAAAACTGATAAGTTTAATTTGATGAAATTGGTTTTGTCTTAGGTTGAAGAAGATAAAGAAGAATACACAGATGATGATTTGGATGATGTTTGTGAAGACTGCACTAGTACAAAATCGACTTTTAGTGACATACACTCCGCCAGGTCTATGTGACACTTTCGAAGAATAGTGTTACCGTATGTATGCTTGAAAATTCCTGGAATGTTTTGGTGACGATTTCAGCGGGGTTGTGTGACTATTGCGTAGAGAATCACCTCTTTAGTCACACTAAACATAACGTATGTTACAAATATTAGTGACTTTTAATCGCAATGTGACCAAATGTCACTATTTGGTCACGTTTTTCGTTAGTCACAAATGTAAATTTTTTTTGTGATACCATAGATAAACATATGGTCACATATGGCAATTGTTTGTGTCACTATATAATGGCGCACATTCAGTGACATAATGTAACTGTGAGTAAATGTAATTTACAATGACAGTAAACATTTTTTTGTGTGACGTTAAGTTTATGTTTATTAGTCACACTAATTAATTGTGTTACCATATGTTAAAGTTTATGGTGACAGTGAAAATTACAGTGTGTCACTAACGATAACTAATAGTCATGACAAATGTAACAAACATGTGACTAGAAGTAACAAATGGTCAGCTTCCATTTTATTATGTGTGACTAAAAATTTAAACTAACGAAATAGTTATTGATGTATAAGAAGATTATGGTCACAGCTCGAATATGGATGTGTGACAAATTATATATTATGGTCATGGTTAATGGAAAAAAACATGTGACGAGAATTACAATTTGGTGATTGTTCACTTTATTATGTGTGACTAACGGTTAATACTAAGAAAACGTTATAAGTGAAATCTAAGTAGTTTATAGTCACAGTTCATTTTAGTAGGTGTGACTAAAAATTTCTAATACTAAGGCAACGTTATTGATGTATAAGTATTTATTTCTCACATCTCCAATTCGGATGTGTGATAAAATTTATAAAGCGATGTTATTAAGGGACCTGTTATTAATACTAAACCATTAAGACTCGTAATTTTGAACTATAAATGTATATATAATTATTTCTAGTGTTATATTAAATGATTATTGTTCTATATGTTGAATGGGTTAGACACCCAGCCTAAGTGGCTGGGTGCAGCATGTTCCTTTCATTAAAACGCTGATGACCCGGGTTCGAGTCCCACTATACACAAACATTTTTTAAGCCGTTTTCCAAGACCAAAAATTTTTATAAAAATTTTCTAACACTTTTTAACTTAAATCCAACCCCCAGAAAATATAAAAAGTGATTTTTGACTTAAAAATGTATTTTTTATGATTTTTTTTAAAAACTAGAGTTTATAAACTCTAAAATTATAAAAACACCATTTTTAATGTTATAAAAATTATATAAAAATTTATATAATGTTGTGGGACTATTTTAGTGTCGGTCACTTGCGGTGAATAGGATCAATTAGCATCATGATGCTCAGTTAGGGTTAATTTGGTCAATTGGGGTCAGTGATGATCATTTATTGTTGTGTTTCAGGCAAACGATGATCAATTAAGGTTAACGACATCGGTTAGGATCATTAACAACCAAGGTGATTAATCCTTATAAAACACGGTCATTGTTGGTTCGATAGGGTTATCCCGGGATATATCCCAAAGAGATCACCAGCCTCAATCTAATAAGCTAAGGCATAACAAGATGGGATTTAATAAAATCCCAATCATCAATCATTAAAAAAAGCATACTAGATACCTAATAGAATTGTGTTATAACACACAGCTAATCAGGGCCATTCATGGTTAATTAGGATAAAGCTAGATGATCCAAAGCTCAAGCCCTCAAGCTCCCTAAAAATATATATATTATTATGTTATATATAAAAACTATAACTAATATATATACAATTTAATAAGAGTTAGAGTTTGAATGAATTTTGAAAAAAATGTTTACGAGTCAAAATTAGTTTAACCATTATTTTACGTACAACATATTTTTATATATAACTTAAATTAGTAGAAATAGTCATAAATCTCAAATACCTGCCGCCCCAAATTCCCTAAAAATTGAAATCCTTTGGGTTTATTCCATTCATCATACAAAATTCTACTTAGAAATGGAAAAAAATTGTTGGAGGGAATTGAAAAAATTGGATGACAGCAACAAACTCCTCCCGCTCGAACATGGAAATCGGGATTTCAATCCCTTCCATATACAAACCCTAGAACCTACTCCCACCCCCCTCTACTCCCACGCCCCTCCTGGATCTCCAAAACCTCCTGGATCTCACTCTTCATCTGACGCCCTCCCCACCGTGGAACCATAGTGAACAAAGAAGCCACCGACAGCTTCCCTTTCCATAAGCAAACCACCACCGTTCACACCCCTCTCCACCACCGGCAGTCACTCCCTCCGCGATCAAGCACCCCGCTGCAACTCCCCCTTGACTCAACCGCAAGCTTGGCAATCGACACTACCCTGGCAGCCTTGTAAATCGATTACGATAACTTGTTCGGTACGATTTCTTCTCTACTCTACCCGCGTTCGTTTCGGTTACGAATTCTATTCTTGTGATTGTGGTTTGGCGTTGTCAATCAGGAGCGCACACATCGGCAGGTTTCAACTAAGCGGGGTTCTGCTTTCTCAGGTGAGACTGTTATTCTTGGCTTTGATTTTGCTATTAGGTCAATTTAATTTCCTTCATATTGCTTCTACAAGCTGATTTTACATGTGATTGATGATCATACAAGTCGAATGCTTGCCATCCGATTTGATTATGTCATTTTGTTCGTATTATTCTGCACATTCAAGTGTATATATTCTGAGATGTGCAACTAGTTGTTCGAATAAGCATCTTAATACAAGTTTCACTAATTTTGGATTGCGTGTATATTACTAACTATTTAGTTTAATATACGTTGTAAAACTAAATTTTACATCTTCTAGAATAGTATTTTCTGTATTCTGAATATGGTAACTGGTAAAATAGATTTTCCTAGAAGTATACTTAAACGATAATCCTATCAACTTTGGGTAAAATTCTGAAAAGTGTTACAATTAGTGCTATTGTGGATTTATATTGAAAGCATTGATAATCTTATATAGTCTTGAGTGACTTTTGTAAGATCTCAGATTCTCATCTGAGTTTGGTCACTTTAAACAATAAATTTTACCTTTGAGCATTTGTTTTCTGTAACCCCTATATAGTCTTAAGCTTGTTATTTGACCATCTACAAGGAAAATATTTAGAATTGCAATGCAATTCTTTGTGATTGTGATTAATGAAATGTATGAATGAGTCTGAAAACATGTGATGGCATGGCAATATGCTTTTCTATTGACATAGGATTACACAAATTCTTTGTCCTGAGTTTATGAGAGATGCATGAATTGGTGCAGGTGCACCATGAGGTATGTTTTTCACCTCTTGATATTTTTTTGGTAAATACCAGGCAATGTGTTCATCTGGATTTTTAGGTTGACGTTAAGTTTATGGGGACTATAAGGGGATTAGATAATGTCCTAATTCGACTCAGGATATCAAGTGCAACTGGTATTATGGAAAGGCAGAGTACACTGCATTAACATATAGATAAGTAGTTAAAAATGCTTTTTCTATTTAGGACCAAGGTTATTAAGATCGGAGATTAATGTGGATAATCTTTAGATATGTATAAGGTGGATTGAACAACCACAAGTATTAAAGAATCTCACGTATGAATGCTTAAGCTACCGTCTATGTGCTAAGCATCCCTCAACAATTCGATTAGTATGGTTGTTTAATCAGCCACCTATGAAACGATTTTGTTAACAGTTTATTTCTAGTTCGGTTTATTTGATTATGAAAGTTTTTTGGCTGTTAACTGACCAAACCGAATTGGAAACATGTGTAACTGAACCAAATGTAGATGGATAGTGTTTATTTGATTATGACGACGCCGTCCAATTATGAAAGTTATATGTGCAAGAATGTAATGCATGTGTATGTTCTTGTATGTTATTATTGTGTGTGTTAACTAAAGTGTTCTGCATGTTTATATTGATAAAGTTAAGTGGAGTTATGTGATGGCAGTAATATATTAAATCATGTTTTGGATAATTATAGTTTACATGGCAGTGAATTGGCTTGTATGTTCATGTGTATGTTTTGGTTGTGTGTATGGTTGACGATTGACCTTTATTTGATGTTAATATCATGCGTTAATTCTCAACGGTTTGCATTAGATCATGATTGTTGTGAAAGCTAGAAACCCTAGGTTGTTTGTCTTGTCTTGTTCCTTTTTAGTTGATTATGGTTTTCGTTTAATTGGAACTTTTATAAAAATATATGGAACCTTAGCTCCTTGTTATGAGAAATTGATGATCTTGTGGATAATCTAGATGATTGATGATGATTAAGTATGCGTTTTGCTGCTGTGAATTTCAGTTAATTAGTATAAAATAAGAAAAAGTTTAACAACTCTGATTTGCATGCTACTTTGTGTCGTAGATCATGGAATTGGAAGGAACATATGAAGAGAATGATGCATTGGAAGACCAGTTTAATGAAGAATTTCACGATTATTCGAGTGACTCTGATATGAGTCCCTCAGATGACGAGAACGAACATAAAGTCATTGATGCCAAAGATAAAAAGAAAAGGGGATTGACCAGACTGCCAAAGATGCGAAGTGCCTACACAAATTCTGGTGGGAAAAAACATAAAATCAAGTTCGATGCGTTTGGCAGGTTTAGTGGAAAGTACAGATCTGAATTCGTGAGTTTCTTAGGAGATCTGGTCAGGGAGAAAGTGAATTTCAGTGTTCTTACATGGAGGGAAGCATCCAAAGAACTAAGGGATAAGTTGTGGGAAGAGATTACGGTAAAATGCCTGATCAATTATTTGTTTGCATACATTATATTCTATTCTAATTGTAATTGTTATTTCAGCGTTATTACGAAGTAGACGAAGACAAAAGAAAAGTTGTTATGACTCGTCTCGGTTTGCTCTTAAGAAGCTTTAGAAGTAGGGTGTTTAAACGGGACATACACCCCAACCTAGGCAAACCAGAGAAGTTAGCTAGAATTCCAAGACGGTTTCGGACAATAATCCTTAACCAAGATCACTGGGACAGCTTTGTCGCGTATACACAATCCGACAAATTCAAGGTATAGGTCGATCTTCTTATCGTCATCAACATATATAATTTCATCATTTTTCATATTTTCATATCTATAAATTTAATTAAGAATTGACATGTGAGATTTAACTTTCATGAAGGATTCGTCGGACATAAGGAAGGAAGCTCGTGCAAAGTCGCGTTACAACCACCGGTTGGGAAGAGGTGGATATGCTACTCTTGAAGAAAAAATGGTAAATGTTTTATTCTTTAAAAATTCCCTAAATACATGCTTAGGACTTCAAAAAAGATTATGTGATATAATACTAATGCACTTTTCTTATAAATTATAACAAGCTTGCAAACAACGAAGTTGAGAAAGATGTACCTCCCTCCCGGTGTCTGATGTGGTATAAAGCCCGTCAAAACAAAGATGGTGAAATAGAAGATGAGGAGGTTAAAACGCTTGCACAGCAACTAGTGAGTTCGGGAGACTATCTTTAAATTTATTCATACGTTCTTGCTAAAGTTGAATGATTTTACATATTATTTGAAGTTGAATGATTTTACAATATATTATATTGTGTAGCTGGAAAATGAAAAAAAAATCAATGCTGGGGAGTTGAAGGTTGATCAAGGCGAGGATGCCATGACACTGGTCTTTGGCCACGAAAAACGTGGTTGCGTAAGAGGGGTAGGAACTGGAGTAAAGCCTTCTATATATCTTCACGGTCCACGACGAGTTAGAGGATCGACGAAAGAACAAATAAAGGAGCTTCAACTTATGGTCCTGTCTGAGAGAGACGAAAAGGAAAAAGAGAGACAAGAAAGACAGAAACAAGGTGAAGAACTTATGTTCATGAAAAATGCGCTTGATAAACAACAAGCTGACATGAGAGCGTTACTATCCAGCCTTGCTAATCAGGGGATTCAGGTGGGGACAAAACCGAATCAACCGCAAGTAAGTGAATCTGTCTATAATATTTTTATAAATATAAATCAATTAATCCATTGCTAATCCATTGTACTCATGAAAAGCAATCTCCGTCTCATTCCGGTGGGTCCCAGAAGAATCAAACTGCATATTCGGTGGGTCAGAATGACGACACCGTTACTAATCAGAATGACGACACCGTTACTAATCAGAATGACGACACCGTTACTAATCAGAATGACGACACCGTTAATGAGACAGGTCCTGGAAATCAGTCTCCAAGCAGCCAACTGAAAAAAACTACTCGTACAACTTTGTCCGGTAAGAATGACCGAGCCACTTCTGCTACAGGCAAAAGGAAACATTGTACATATGAGAAAGTCAATCAAGTAAGTTATTCTTTGAATAATTCAGTAATTTACAATCTTCATTAATTAATTGTGGGAATTATAAAATATTATTTAGGAATCTTCCAAAACCGTCAAAAATAACGCGGAAAGCTCACCTGTGCAAGTAAATACTCCTTCACCAAAAGGAGAACGGGTATGTACTTTTACAAATATGTGTTTGTATTTTTTTCCTTATGATATAATAACAAAAATTATTATAGACTATCAAGTGTCGACTAGCAATTGTGTCCAAGAGACACGTTGTCGCTTCAGGTAGGATTTACTTGTCCAAAGGTCTACAAACATGTCACAATGTTCCAGTCCAAGAGGACTGCTACAAAGTGTCTATTGACCGATCGATACAAGATGCAGCATTTTTACCTCATGAAATCCCTGATGCGCGAACAGTCGGGGATGCAGTTGGCAGTTTTGTTCCTTGGCCGAAGGATCTTTGCATTATTGATGTGAGTTTCTGTAATTACTGTCTATAATGGTCTTTAAATTATTAAACTATTTCAAACAACTTAGGTGCTTTTTTCCTTTTTAAATGGTGTTGACACAGGATGATCAACAAACTGAAAATCAAAAGGTCAACGACTTTACAAACGGGACAACTACTAAACATGTTGATGGTCAACAGCGGAATCAACCGAAAGATTCAAAGGTCAAAAAAACACCTAAGACAAAAGGACAAGTACAATATGTCCAGTTGAATAATATTAAATCGAAGTTAACTAGGAGTAGTAATAATGCAGCAGCTAAGCCGACTTAGTTAATTCAACTAGTGAGATTTAGATTTGGATGCATATTTCTAATTACCCCTGTTTAAAAATTTATATATATGAAGAAGAATTTCATTTTGTTTTAATAATATTTTTGTATCGTTTCATTTATATATTATCCATTATTATACTAATTTCGCAAATGACATTAAATGTGAATTGCAATCAAATTCATGTGATTATAATTTATTTTTGGTCACATTTCAAATTATCATGGCACTAAAAGGTTATATTTGGGTGATTATAAACTATATATAGTTAAATTTTACTAAATAATTTGTGTCTAACATATATATATATATATATATATATATATATATATATATATATATGGTCACATTCATTAAAGATAGTGCACTACAAGTGTCACTAAAAGGTATATATTGGTAATTTTGTGTTAACAATTGTGTGATAACTAACAACATATAATCACTGCCTACATAAATATTTGTGTCTACATCCCAAAAACAGTCATAGTCTTTAGAAAAGACCGTGACTACAGGCATGTTATAGGGTCACGTACCTACGTAATATATGTCACTAAAAGGAAATGTAACAACAAATATTCAAAGATAGTGTCACTGAAGGATACACAACGGTGACACTTAAAATAAGAGATGTCACTAGAGGTATGTAATAGTCACACCTTAGATTAACAATTGTATGATAACTAACTACATATAGTCACACTGTTCAAAATTATTTGTCACTAAAATACATAAAAACTCACATTTATTTAATAATAGTGTGACAACAAGTGTGTTAGGGTCATGTAACTACATAATATATGTCACTAAATGGAAACGTAACAAGAAATTTTCAAAGTTAGTGTGACTAAAGGATACACAACAGTGACACTTAAAATAAGACTAGTTTATATTAGACATTTTAGGTCACATTTTCATTTGTGTTATGTCACTAGAAGATATGTAATAGTCACAACTTAGATTAACAATTGTGTGATAACTAACTACATATAGTTACACTGTTCAAAATTTTTTGTCACTAAAATACATAAAAACTCACATTTATTTAATAATAGTGTGACAACAAGTGTGTTAGGGTCATGTAACTACGTAATATATGTCACTAAATGGAAATGTAACAAGAAATTTTCAAAGTTAGTGTGACTAAATGATACACAGCAGTGACACTTAAAATAAGACTAGTTTATATTAAACGTTTTAGGTCACATTTTCATTTGTGTTATGTCACTAGAAGGTATGTAATAGTCACAACTTAGATTAACAATTGTGTGATAACTAACTACATATAGTCACACTGTTCAAAATTATTTGTCACTAAAATGCATAAAAACTCACATTTATTTAATAATAGTGTGACAACAAGTGTGTTAGGGTCATGTAACTACGTAAAATATGTCACTAAATGGAAATGTAACAAGAAATTTTCAAAGTTAGTGTGACTAAATGATACACAGCAGTGACACTTAAAATAAGACTAGTTTATATTAAACGTTTTAGGTCACATTTTCATTTGTGTTATGTCACTAGAAGATATGTAATAGTCACAACTTAGATTAACAATTGTGTGATAACTAACTACATATAGTCACCCTGTTCAAAATTATTTGTCACTAAAATACATAAAAACTCACATTTATTTAATAATAGTGTGACAACAAGTGTGTTAGGGTCATGTAACTATGTAATATATGTCACTAAATGGAAATGTAACATGAAATTTTTAAACTTAGTGTGATTAAAGGATACACAACAGTGACACTTAAAATAAGACTAGTTTATATTAAACGTTTTAGGTCACATTTTCATTTGTGTTATGTCACTAGAAGGTATGTAATAGTCACAACTTAGATTTCTATTTGTGATCAAATACCAACCAATAGTCACACTGAACATAGTGTAATGCGACCAATTTCAAGCAAAACGTCACATTGAAAAAAAAATTCATGTGACCAATTGTTGATATATTGCCACTAACCAAAAAAACATGTGTCACTGAAAATGGTTTATATTGACATTATTTGATAAAATTGGAACAAAAATCACTGGTCTATAGTGACACCTCTAGTCTACGGTGACTAATTATTATATGCTACAGTGACGATTTTTTTTGTGTCACCGAACAACATCAACAATGGCTCGACCTTTGGTGACATATTTAGCGAAAAAAAAATCGTCACTAACTACCTACAGTGACGATTTTTGTGTGTCACCGAAGCCCGATTTTGTACTAGTGCTGGGCGCCCTACGTATCGAATTTCATTTATATGTAGGCCTGAAAGGATATATTTGAACTTGTGTTGTTATTGGTATTTGACTTGTATTGAATTTGGACTTCTTTATGCTTTGTAGTTGTTAATTACCAACTTTTGTAATGGATTTCGCTTTTAATGGACTTGTAAACTTTGTTGGTATTTAATGGATTTCGCTTTTAACGTTATTCTACAATTTGTTTTAGAAAACAACAGGTAAATTTAAAAAAAAAAAAAATTAAAAATGCAGCTAATTTTATGACGTGCATTGCGCGTCATCTTTTGCACGTCATAAAAATTTCATAGATGACACGCGGATGCGCGTCATCTAGTCATTTATGACTACCCCTTCCTTGACGCGCATTGCGCGTCATCTTTTGCACGTCATAAAATGCGCGTCATCTTTTGCGCGTCATAAACAGATGACGCGCGGATGCGCGTCATCTATCATTTATGACCCCCCCTTCCTTGACACGCATTTGCGCGTCATCTGACCCCCAAGATGACGCGCAATGCGCGTCATCTTTTGCGATTTTTCTAGTAGTGAAACTATGCTTTTTTTATGAAATACAACACAGTTTGTGCTGTTTTAATGAAATACAACATAAAACTATGTTGTTTGACATAAACAGCATAAAACTGTGTTTTTTATGAAATGCATCACAATTTTATGTTGTTTTATGAAGTACAACATAATTTTGTGCTTTATGAAATGCAACACAAAAACGTTAAAATGTAGCACAATTTCACATAATTTTTTTTTGTAAAAAAGTATTATAATACTATACTCAATTTAAAAAGGAAAAAGATCTTGATTTTACCGTGCAATTTGTTTTAAAATATAATCTAGCATGAAAAAGTTTAAAACGTTTAAAAAATTGGAAGAAACTAAAAAAGTCAACAAAAGTGGTTACATACCAAAAATACACTTCCATATTTTTTTACAACATTATCTCTTAGTGGAACCTCCATATCTCTCTCTCTCTATACGTACGTACATACATACATACATACATACATACATACATACATACATACATACATACATACATACATACATACATACATACATACATACATACATACATACATACATACATACATACATACATACATACATACATACATACATACATACATACATACATACATACATACATACATACATACATACATACATACATACATACATACATACATACATACATACATACATACATACATACATACATACATACATACATACATACATACATACATACATACATACATACATACATACATACATACATACATACATACATACATACATACATACATACATACATACATACATACATACATACATACATACATACATACATACATACATACATACATACATACATACATACATACATACATACATACATACATACATACATACATACATACATACATACATACATACATACATACATACATACATACATACATACGTACATACATACGTACATACATACGTACATACATACGTACATACATACGTACATACATACGTACATACATACGTACATACATACGTACATACATACATACATACATACATACATACATACATACATACATACATACATACATACATACATACATACATACATACATACATACATACATATATATATATATATATCTTAGAGTATGGATTAAGCGGGTTTATAGATTTGAGAGCATAAAACAAGTGGTTTAAGCACCATGTATATATAAGTGGCTAGATGAGTGATGGGTCTTAAAATGCTTGCTGTAATTATTGTACGGAGTTGTTAGGGAAAAAAAAATCAAACTCGACTTTGAAGACACACATTATGAAGAAACACAATATGGTGAAAATGAGTGATGGGTCTTTAAATGTTTGTTGTAAGTATTGTACGGAGTTTTTAGGAAAAAAAATCAAAATCGACTTTGAAGAAACACATTGTGAAGAAATTTTGCAAAGTGTTGAAACAAACCCTGGATTCCGAACAAACTCTTTCGAAAATTTTATACGTATCGAGTCTGCCCCTTAATTTGTGTACGCTTAGACGTTATTCTTTTAATTTTTGGCAAAATGCAAAAATGATATAATTGGATTTTTTGAAAATTAAAGTACATGTGTTAACTTTATTACTAACGTTTAATCGGCGCTACACGGTTTATAGAATCATACATTTGTGTAACCGCTCATTTGGTAGATCCCATTTCGTAGCAAATGATCATGTAGAAGACAAATCAAGGCTCGGCAAAACATCATATGCGAAAGACTGGATTCACGCGACAGGAAGAAGTCACGCGAGAGCAGCTTCCACGCGAGAACAGCTGTCACGCGAAAGCCACAGCCGCGCGAAATGCCTCTCGCGCGAGAACCATGTGTTTAGTATAAATAGCTAGATTTCGTTTTGTAATTAAGCTTTTCAATCATTATCATACTTTTCTGTGCGAAATCGCACAAGACCTGTAATAGGTTGTTTGTTTTAATCGAAGAAGCATTTCTTGTTCAATCCAATCTTCTTTTCTATCCAATCACGTTTACATTCCGCATTCACGTGATTGAGATCGTGTGTTATTGATTTCTTGGGAGTTTTCAGAGGTTTTACAATTGGTATCAGAGCATCAGGTTCTTAAACCACGATTTGGAGAAGAATTGGATTGTGTTCTACTCGATTTTTGAAGAATTCATCATTGTTTACTTTAGATTCTGAGATGGCAATGTTATGCTGCTTGATTGTGGAGGATTTGGACTGATTTGGAACGAATTGAACGGAATAAGTGGACTTTAAGCTTAATTTTGATTAAAATTGACTTAAAATTCATTAAAATTGGATTAAAATGGGTTTAATCAAACTTAATCAGTGAATTGGAGGTGGCATTCGTGTGAATAAACAGTTGGTAATCTGTTTCTGCACAAAATCGACGTTTTTCGCTTGATCTGCAAGTTCTCGCACGCGAAAAGTGGTGTTTTCGCTCAGTTACTTTTTGTGCGATTCGCGTGAAAAGGAAATTTTGCGAATTCGCACGAATTTCTCCTTTACGCGAAAAGTTGTGCCGCGCGAAATCACTTGTCGCACGAGTTCTTTTCTCGCACGAAAACCAGAGTTTTGACTTTCTGATCACTATGGCTTCAACAACACCGAATTTGAAGCATCTTACTGCTTCACTTCATTTAGACACGGAAATTGGAACTGGTAACAAGCCACCGAGGCTTCTCTGTGAAGATGATTATTCTGATTGGGCTTTCCGATTTGAGAGATATGTTATTTACACGGAACCGAAAATGTGGAGATCAATCCAGTATGGTCCTTACATTCCGTTGTATAAAAATGATAAAGGAGAGATGGTTCAGAAACCTGAACATTTGTGGGATGAAGATGACATCAAGAGGTTGGAACTTGATGATAAAGCGTATGCTGCAATCACAATGGCTCTTACTACTGAAATCTCACAAAAGTTTCAAGAGTTCAGGGGTGCTAAAGTGCTTTGGGATGCTCTGGAGTCTCAGATTATGGGCAACAAAGACATGAGAGAGAGCAAAAAGGATATGTTGAATCAAGAGTTCAACATGTTCAATCATATTGTTGGTGAAGAGCTGGAAGTTCAGATGGCCAGGTTTGTTAGACTGGTCACAAAAATGAAGAGTGCGGGTATTACTCTGGAACCCATCACTGTGAACAAGAAGTTACTAAACTCACTTCCTTACAGTTGGAATAACAACTGTACGTTGATAAAGAGAACCAAAGACTTGTATACTCTTCAGTTGACTGATCTCATCTCAACAATCAAGTCTTATGCTATGGACGATAAGCAGCGTGCTGCTAATCATCTTAGTTCTCTGGGTGCTGAAGGAACTGCTCTCTATGCAAAGATGGCTAGTAATCCGAATTACTATGTCAGTTATACGAAAATGTGTCAGCAATAACAATCTGGAAGTGCAGCATCTTCTTTTATTCAACCAGCAGTAAACCACCAAGTTCATGTTCCAGCTGCTCAACATTATTCCCCCATCATCCATCAACAAGTATCTCAATCTCAAGATTCTCAGAGTGGTCAACATGCTTATGTTGCTACCACTAGTCCATCAAAACAAACTGTTCAGATTGCTGAGGAGCATCTTGCCCTATTCACTACTTTCATGTCGAGTTATGAAGATTTAATGGCCGGAAGACTTACTGCTCCAAATGTTCTAGTTGATGATCTTCAACAAGTTAATCCTGATGATGTTGAAGAGAATGATATCAAGTATCAAATGGCCATGGTAGTTTACAGGGCGAAGAATTTTGCTAGAAGAACTGGGAGGAAAATGTTTGGCGTTAACAATTCTAGCAAAATTGGTTTCGATAAATCTAACCTGAGGTGTTACAACTATGACAAACCAGGTCATTTCGCCAGAGAGTGTACTGAACCAAAAACTGGTCAAAATGAAGGCCCGAAGAAGATGGTGACTGTGGAGATAGAGCCAAAGAAAGACAAAGCAAGTACTTCTGGTGGTACTAAAGCATTAGTTTCTCAAACTAATGCTGAATATGATTGGTCTGATCAAATGGAGGCTCTTGATTTACATTTGTCTACTGGCTTTGTTGCTAAGATTGTTCCAGAACCAGAAGAGGAAGAAAATTTGTTTGCTGAATTCGTGTCTGATGATTTGTTGGAAGGATTGTTTGCCACGGTGGAAGAAGACAAGAAGAAAGTTGAAATAGAGGATGAGAAAATGGTAGAAGATAAGGAGACTGTTGTGAAGGAAGATCAGGTTGAAAAGGTTGCTAAAGAAGAAAGTGTGAATGTTGAGTACACTGTCGAGCTCACAGTCAAAAGTCCATGCATTGATCCAAAGACTGTTGCTAGTGCTCCAGTGGAAGAACCAGCTGATGAAATGAAAGCATTCATGGTCAAGAAGGCAGAGAAAACAGAAGGGAAACTTCTGAACCAAAGGTATATGATAGTTTATGTAAAAATACATGTGTTGAGAAAGTTCAAAGATACAGAGTTCACAATGAGAGCCTGATAATGAAAGTTGAAAAACTTCAGTATCAAGCTAGCAAACACAAGTCAAATGTAAAGATTTTTAAAGAAAAACTTGAAGGTTTAAACAAAACAATATATAATTTGAAATTAAATCTTCATGATAAAGAATGTACTAATAATGACTTGACAAATAGAAACAATGAACTCGCTCTAGAAATTAATCGACTCAACAGTGAATTAGCCATGGTTAAATTGACTGTTGAGAAATTTGAACTTTCATCAATAATGGTTGAAGGAATAATCAAGTCACAAATGACTCAGAAGATCAAAGGAGGAAAGTGTGGTGTTGGATTTTCTAACATTGCTCCTCCAATTAATCATGATTACTCATGTTTACCATCATCTGATAACATTTGTGATTCTGATATGGTCTATGGAATTGGATTCTCTCCATCTCAAGACTTAAAACCTTCTGTCAAAATAAATTTATCTGTTGATCCTATCATAGTACCCAAACCTAAACAATCACCTGAAAATCTTTTTGCAGATAAAATGAAGGTGGATGGGTTGGTTGAAGATTGGGAAAGTAAGAGTGAGGAAGAGAATGAGAATGAATGTTTGAAAAATAAAAATGTAAACGTTTCACAATCAGCTTGTAAACAAAACTTGTCAGGAAATGAAAAGAATGTTGTTTTGAATGAGTTGAAATCAAATAGCAATTATAATTTAAATGCAAATCAAAGGGTAAATCAGAAAGAAAGAATGGAAAAGGATTTTAAAAATAGATTTGTTTCAAAAGGGATAGTTGAAAATGAAGAACATATTTTTAAAGAAACGAATTCTCGATTCTTTAAAAATAAACTACATTATAATGCTAACCTTGTGAATCAAGATGTATGTAGCCCAGATTTGCAAGTGAATGATTCTTCTGCATTTAATCTGAATATTCAAAAGCCTGGTCCTTCTCCAGCACAAATCCGTATATCTAAGCCTGGTCCTCATCCAGCAAATTCAAAGCCTGGTCCTCATCCAGCAAATTCAAAGTCTGGTCCTACTAAAGCGGAATCAAAGACTGTTCCTCTTTCAACACCACCAATTCCAAAAGTCAAAACTGCCAAATCTACAATCCAAAGTAGTCATAATTCATCAATTTCCTCGAGTCTGCAAAAGATGAATTTGCAATTGTCAAACGAGACAAAGATTCGAGAGACTGTGGAGAAAGTTAAACCTAGTCAATCTGACTTTGGTTTTTATGACAATTTTCATAATTGTCATCCACAGTTTGTTTTCCACACACAACAAAAGCGATGCTTTCAGTGTGGAAACACAAATCATTTGGCAAATAATTGTCCTTTTAGACAAAAATCATTAAGTAAACAAAGATTTCATAATTCTATTTCTCATAATAGAAAACTATTTTTCACTCGTGGAAAATTTTCAAATAATATGAAATCAAAGATTGTTAATGATTTTAATGTCAGACGGGATAAGAATTTGACTAATGATGTAATCGAAAATGTCAAAATTAAAAGCATAAATGAAAAGAATGATGTGCAAACCAAATATAAAAATATTAAATCATTTTGTCTTGCTGCAACTCAAAATGTGCTCAAGTCTTGCTTGACTTGGGTACCAAAATCTAAGTAATTTTGTTACGAATGCAGGGACAACCGCAAAAGACTATTGAAAGTCTATGGCATGTAAATAGCGGTTGTTCAAGACATATGACGGGTAACTTATCATTACTACAAGATGTGCAATCATACAACGGAGGGAGAGTGATATTTGCAGGAGATAGAGGAGGACGAATTACTAAACGTGGTACAGTTACAAACGGCATCCTAAGTTTTGAAAATGTTAATTTTGTTGAGGAATTAAAACATAACCTGCTAAGTGTGTCTCAGATATGTGACAAACAATATTCTACACACTTTACTAACAAAGAATGCTTAATTTTAAAACCAGGTTTTGTTGTTCCTGATGAATGGATTTTGATGAGGACTCCGAGAGACAATGATACATATCTTCTTGATATGCATTGTTCTAGTTCTTTGGTAACAGCTTCGTGCTTACTATCCAAAGCCTCGGAGAATGATTCCATGTTATGGCATCGTCGATTAGGACATGTCAATCTTAAAAACATGAATAAACTTGTACGTGGAAATCATGTTATTGGTTTACCCGAAAAAGAATTTCAATTAAATGAACATTGTTTATCATGTTCAAAGGGTAAACAACATAAACTTCCTCACAAACCAGTTGCACACAACTCAGTCGAATCAATCTTACAACTCTTACACATGGATCTTTTTGGTCCAGTAAGTGTTTTAAGTTTGGGTCGAAGATCTTATTGTTTGGTTGTTACTGATGACTTTTCTAGATTTACTTGGGTGTTTTTCTTAGCATCTAAGGATGAAACTCCACACTTTTTATCAAGTTCATTACCTTGATGGAGAATCAGACAGAGAAAAAGGTAAAATGCATCAGAAGTGACAATGGAATAGAGTTTTGCAATCAAACTCTGAATGAGTTTTGTGAATCCAAGGGAATTGCCAGACAATTCAGTGCTGCTGGCACTCCACAACAGAATGGAGTTGCAGAAAGAAGAAATAGAACATTGATTGAAGCTGCTAGAACGATGATCTCTGCTGCCAAATTACCTTTGTTCTTTTGGGCTGAAGCAGTAAATACTGCATGTTATGTTCAAAATCGTGCTTTAATCAACAAAAGATTAAATAAGACTCCTTATGAAATATTTTATAAACACAAACCCAAAGTTAAATATTTTAAAGCCTTTGGTTGTTGTTGCACTTTGTTGCATACAACTGACTCATCTTCAAAATTTTCTGAAAAGGCGGATGAATGTTACTTTGTGGGATATGCTGCCAATAAAGTTGCATATCGTGTTTATAATAAAAGAACTAGACAAATAGTCGAGTCATATAACATTGATTGGCACGAGCTTAACATAACTGATGTAGGTTCAGCTCCTTCATGGGTTTATGATTATGAATCTTTGTTCATCAATTTTAAAATTTCTAAACCTTCATCTGCAGATTCTACTTCTCAAGCAATCTCCTTGGATAACAAAATCATTGAGGATCTTTCATCTTTGATATCTGATGATTCTGCTGTTGCTTCATCATCCAAAGCTATTCCTACAAATTCTGTACCTGTATCTGCATGTTCTGAGTCATTAGATGTTTCTTCAGAACAAAATTCTACTCAGGATTTGGAAGAATCTTTAAGTTCTCCATTATCTTCATCTTCGTCAGAGACTATACATACACCAATAGAAACCATTCAAGTTCCATTTGAAGAATCTCCAAATGTGTCTACTGCTTCTGAAACTCATATTTCAGATGACACACTTGAAGAAACTATTGTGTATCAATCTCAACACTCTGAAGAAGCTCATGATAATGTTGAACATATTACAAATTTGGAAGATGGAATGGTTGCAGATGAGATTCCTCAATTGAGAATACATAAAACTCATCCCACTGAAGCAATCATTGATCCATTGCACGAAGGTGTAATTACCAGAAGTCAATCAGGTGCAATCAACACATGTCTATATGCTTGTTTTCTATCACAAATAGTGCCCAAGAATGTGGAAATGGCACTCAAAGAAAACAGCTGGATAGAGGCAATGCAAGATGAGTTGATGCAATTCAAGAAACTCAATGTTTGGCATCTTGTTGAACTTCCAAAGGATAAGCTTCCGATTGGGACAAAGTGGATTTTTAGAAACAAGACGGATGAAAAAGGTGTTATAGTTCGAAATAAAGCACGTCTTGTCGTGCAGGGATTTTATCAAGTTGAAGGATTGGACTATGAAGAAGTGTATGCTCCAGTTACAAGACTAGAAGCAATACGCATATTCTTAGCCTTTGCTTCATACATGAACTTCAAGGTGTACCAGATGGATGTTAAAACTGCATTTTTATACGGAGAAATGAAGGAAGAAACCTATGTTTGTCAGCCTCCTGGATTTGAAGACCCAGATCATACTGACTATGTATATAAGTTGGATAAGGCGCTATATAGATTACATCAAGCACCTCGTGCTTGGTATGCAACTCTGACTGAACATTTGCTTGCAAATGGTTATTCAAGAGGTGCAATTGATCAAACCTTATTCATACGAAAATCAGGTGATGATATCATTTTGGTTCAAATCTACGTCGATGATATCATTTTTGGTTCCACTAATGATAGTATGTGCACGGAGTTCGAAGAGGTGATGAAGAAGAAGTTTGAGATGAGTTCCCTTGGGGAAATTTCATTTTTCTTGGGTATTCAGGTTACTCAATCTGAGACGGGTATTCTCATTCATCAAGAAAAATATGTTCAGACAATTCTTGAGAAATACAAGTTTCAAGATTCCAAAGTAGCTCCAACTCCAATGGCTTCTCGTCCTACTCTTACTCCGGATCCATTAGGAGAATCAGTTGATCAACATCTTTACAGATCGATGATTGGTTCCCTCATGTATCTCACTGCAAGCAGGCCGGATGTCATGTTCCCTGTTTGTCAGTGTGCTCGCTATCAAAGTGATCCAAAGGAATCACACATGAAAGTTGTCAATCGGATTTTCAAGTATCTCAAGGGTCAACCTAAACTTGGTCTTTGGTATCCTCGAAATTCTGATTTCAATTTATTTGCTTATACTGACAGTGATTATGGTGGTTGTAACTTAGACAGGAAATCGACCACAGGAGGATGTCAATTCTTGGGTAACCGACTCATTTCTTGGCAGTGTAAAAAGCAGAACACTGTATCCACATCCACTGCCGAAGCTGAATATGTGGCTGCTTCGAGTTGTTGTTCCCAGCTTGTCTGGATTCAGCAACAACTTCTCGATTATGGTCTCAACATTTATGACACACCAATTTGGTGTGATAACACGGCAGTTCTAAACATCGTAAAAAATCCCATTCAACACTCAAAAACTAAACACATTGACATCCGCATCCATTTTATCCGCGATTGTTTTGATCGTAAACTTATTCATCTAAAACAAGTGCCGTCAACTGAAAATATCGCTGATTTATTTACCAAGGCGTTTGATCATTCTCGATTTGATTTCCTTGTGCAATCATTGGGAATGATTAACTTTGGATAAATTGGTTTAATGAATCTTCACAAAAAGATTTTTTTTATTTTTTAAATAAAGAATAAAATTGCAATTGTTTCTTTTTTCTTAAAAGGACAATCACAATTTTAGGGGGAGAAAATTAGAAAAACAAGTTCTGAAAAAATATTTTTGGTCTTAGGGGGAGTTAAGATCAAAGGATTGCCAAAATCAAAAGAAGAAATTTTCATACTTAAAATGAGAAATGATATTACAAAGTTCAAAACGAGTATAAGTACTTTCAAAGGCTTAAATACGAATACACTTGGATTATGTTTGATATGTTGATAGGCTTTGCTTTCAGAAATGAAAAGATCATAATTGAGTGATTACACTTGAATTAAAGAAATATGAATTAGTGGGGAACATATCAGGATTCTGTGCCAAAAATGTTCTAACACAGACTGAGAGATATAATCTTGTCATACTCAAGCCTGTATATGATTGATTCAGTGATTATCATAAATATACATATATATATATAAAAGATAAAAAAATATACAAAAAGAAACAAAAGAGAAAAATACAAAAAGAAAATAATTGAGCAAAAAGATGCCAAAAGGAAAAAGGCCATATAGGATATAAGATGCCAAGAAGCACAACAAATCAAAAGATATGTCTAAATGACGTACATACTATATGGTATATATTTTCTGATTTTGAGAATAGTTTTTAACTTTGGAAGGCAAAATCGAAAGATGGGGCATGTAAGTCCGAATGGCTTGTAAGTCCTAAACATCTTGAGAGGGCAGATGTAAGTCCGGATGGCTGTCAGTAAGTCCTTAAACTTGTTAATATTCCGGGTTAAGAAATATTTCTCAGGCTAGTTATGCTCAAATAGTTATATTTAGGATTACAATAAATGGTATCACTGATCATCAATGCATGGTTTAAGTCAAATTGGGGTGACTTGAAAAATCTCAATAGTGTCTTGAAGGATAATAATTACTTTACAGAAGTTCTGATTGTGGGATCCACTGACTTATATTAAATCAACACAAAACATGATATATATCACTCATTATGTTTCTGAGTAAAACATGAAGTATAAGTTTAAAGTGGACAACAGATATTGACAATCAACTTAACCAGTTATTTTAAATAAAGCCGGACAGAGTTTTAACTTGACAAAAGAACTATATGATCTCATTATGAAAATTTATACAAAACAAGCAAATCCGATCTTGATTCTTTAATTGTTCTAATTTTTTTTTGTTATTTTGTCTGTAAGTGTTTGTTTTTATTTCACTTTTATAGTGTTTTATTTTTAGGACAAATAAATAACAAGAAAATTTTTGAAAATTGAAGATTCATTAAATTAATTGGTTACTTGGTAAATAACATTTTATGTTGACTTAATTCATTGAAAATAAAAGGATTTAAAGTTGTGTAAAGGTTTGAAAAGATTTAAAAAGTTGAAATTTTGAAAGTAATTGTTTCGCACGCGAAAAGGAATAGTCACGCGAAAACCATGACTCGCGAAAGGGACTGTCGCGTGACTTCTCAGGGTTTAAATATCACACTGTTCAAGACATTTTCACTATTCGCTCAAGACCACATCCGAAAACCCTTTTCGCTCACCATCCGAAATCTCTTCTCGCACACTCCAAAACATACACCATTTCACTCCTAATCTGTTAGTTTGATCCACATATCATACCTAGTACGTGCTTAGTGTGATCTTGAAGGTATAAACGGTTTGATTTGGTTACTGTAGAAGTACTATGCTAAAGGAAACTTAACATCTTGACATTAAAACATTGAAATGGACTTTAAAGTTGAAATTGAACGATAAAATACACCTAATAGACTTGGGCGACAGCAATGATCTGGATTTTATGGATTAAAAACAAGTTTTGAAGTGTTAATTTGAACTTTGAGTTGTGCGAATCGCACAAGAATCTGAACAGACGCGAAAAAAGGATTTGTCGCGTGAACCTGGTTCTCGCGTGAGTCTTGTTTTCGCATGACATACACGTTTTTGCTTAAACTAAGTTTTCGCAAAGTAATTTCGCGTGAACATTACTTTCGCATAAAACAGTGTTGTCGCATGAATTGTATTTGTCGCACAAATTTAGTTTTCGCATTGACAGTTTTGTCACGTGAAATATGTTTTCACATTAACACTTGTCGCTCATTGTTAATTTTTCCAAGTGTTGATTTTTCGCATAACATAAAGTAGTAAAAGTTTCTAAGTGTTGAAGCATTTGTGTCTCAATTGTACTTGTACACAATAACTGATTGTTGATAAACCTTAAATGTAATAAAACTTTGAGATGCTTAATTGTTTTCAAGGGATGAAATTTTCTAAGTAAAAAGTTTTTGTTTCACATATTCTAAGGGTTGAATTTTTTTTTTTTGCTTAATTAAGTTATATTCAATAGTGATCTAATCTTGATCTTATTTAACAATGCAGATGGCACAAATGATCTTTAATAAGAATCATAATTGTGTTGCATATTTGGATGAGGTTCCGGAAGGGAAGGAATAATTTTCTTCTATGATTGAGGGGCTGAAGAACTCAAGGATTGTTTATTCTATTTCTACTGATCCAGCCATTTATTCCGAATTAATAGATTCTTTCTGGAGCACTGCTGCTCTAGAAAAGGACGAAGCTGGAAACCAGATTATCACAGCCACTGTAAAGGATAAAAGAGTGATAGTTTCTCAAGCCATAATAAACAGAGTTCTTCTGTTTAATGACCAAGAGGGAGCACCAACAAGATTAGATGATGATGCAGTTATGGATTGTCTATCTCGGATGGGATATGAGTATAGATATCCAAGTTTGGAGAAGAAGTGGTTACCACCATACTGGAAATATTTATTTCATGTGGTAATTCACTGTTTGAGTAATTTGAAGGCTGGCATGGATAGTCTTAGTGCCGTGTTTGGATCCTTATTGGTTTCTCTGGTGGATGATATTCCATTCAGCATTTCTGGCGTTATATTTCAAGAGATGGTGAAAAACGCTACGGCCAATCCAGGGAGAAAGTTTATCATGTATCCCAGATTCATTCAGCTGATCATCAACGATGCATTTCCTGAGCTTGTCACTCAGAGATCTCCTAAATATGTTGTACAGACAATCAAGAAGGAGATTTTTACACACCTTGCTGGAGCCAGAGGAAATAAATGCTCTGGTGAAAGTTTTGCGAAGATCGGCAAATTTTCTGAGATTGATGAACATGTTGATGAGTTTGATGAAGGTGCTCATGCTGATGATGCACAGACTGGTGCTTCTACTTCTACTACTAGAGATAATATTGATGAAGAGATTGAGAAGCTTTTTGAAGATGAGCCTGCGCGTGAAGGAGGAATGGAAGAAGTTGTTCACTCTGCTTCCAGTTCCGAGACTGCTAGTGATCAAATAGGGAATGTTCCTTATGTGATCCAAACTGATCCAACCCCTTCTACGCCAACATCTTCTCGACCAAATGAGGAAGACAGGGATACTGATTATGTCCCTGAAGAGTCACCAAATACCTCCTCACGAAGAAAACGGATGGCTAGAAGGAGAGATTTTCCAGTTAGAAAGAGAGGTCGAGGAATTGTACCAAGGAGACCACGAACTCATGTGGTTGTCACCGAGACAGAGCAAGATCAGGCAGCAAATGTGACTTCTTCTGCTCCTGAAACAGAAACAGTTCCTGTTTCTGGAGCAGCTAATATTTCTGGCTCAGGTTTTTCTACACCACCTCATCAAGAAAATCTAGAGTTTGATGTAGATACACTCTTGAATACTCCTCCTGAGTTTCAGAGGAGAGAGGAATCAACCAGCACTCCAGGTTCTATCACGTTAGAAGAAAGAATAAAGAACCTGGAGAAAGAAAACTTTGAGAATATGAAGTTGATTGCTGAATTAAAGAAAGGCAATGATGAAAAGACAAATCTGATCAACATGATTCATCTTGACTCAGCTATCAAAGACACAAGATTGGCATCTCTTGAGCAACAAATGAAGAGCATGTTCGACTACTCTTCTGGGTTGGAGAGACAACTGAACGAGCTGAGAGAATTTATTTCACAAACTTATTTTCATCAGCCCCCCATCATAAGGTCTACTACAGTAATTGGTGAATCAAGTAGACGCTCTCCAAGCCCACCTCCTACTGAAACTGTTCCTGAGAAAGAAACGGTCAACGAAGCACAAGCATCTACTGTACAGCAAAGTGGTAGCACTACTGAAGATGTTCCTGTTTCATCTGAAGTACCTATCTCCGAAGCTTACACATCTACAGCTTTCGTTGAGCCGGAACACATGATTTCTATGCCTATTGTTGATGAAAGGGAGGATGAATAGTTAGTTGATTATGGTGATTCTGATGATAATGAGGAAGATGATGATGAGGATGACGATGAAAATGATGATGATAATGATGATGACGATGGTGGAAATGATGGTGATGATGATGATGGTGATGATGATGGAAGTAATGATGGTAATAATGATGATGGAGATGATAATGATGGAGGTAATGTTACTGGTTCTTCTTCGAGTCCTACTGGAGATACTAACACTGACAATGTCAATAGACCAAGTGTTAGTGATCCAGAAGGATATGATCCACTAGACCCTGCCACAGAAAGTGTGTATGAAAAGGAATTGTATTCTTTTCAACAAACCTCATCTGGAACTGTTGAAGAAGAACTTGATATTTTTGATGATTTGGAAGAGCAGAATGAGTATACAGACATTTTTGGGAACAACCTTCAAGAGCTATTTAAAGACATCAATCTTGAAGAAGGAGAAATTCCCAATGAGACTGTGAGTGGTGAAACTCCTACTGATTCTACAAAGACAAATACTACTGGTCAGATTGCTCGATACACTAGAGGAGGTTTACAATTCAAAGCACCACCACCACCTACTAAAGCTCACTTTCTGTTTATATCAAAGCCAAAACAAAAGTATGGTGAAATGTCTCACGTTATTAGTTGGGCTTATGATGGTGAGAAAAGGATGTATGTCATAAAGAGAAGAAATGGAGAGATTGATTATCTAAAAAGCACTCAAGACTTCCATACTTTACGTGCTGCTGATTTATACTCCATGGGTAAAGCTCCATTCTTCAATGAGAGTAATTACAGTGAAGCTGAACTCATGAGATCCATGATAAGAAGGGAGATGCGCACAAATTTCAAAGACTTTAAGACTGCAAAATCAAAGTTGATTGATGACTCAACAAGAATTGATGAAAATACTAAAGCTCCTATGAAGATACGAGTCTATCAACATCCTAAATTTATCAGAAAAGTCCCTGTGCATGCTCCAGTTCCTCCCAACTCTTTGAAGCAACTTATATCCTGGAGATGTGAAAAGGATTCCGGTCACGCTGTGATCAGATGTATAGACAGGTCTTATCGAATCATTGATCCAGCAGATTTAATGAAGTTTGGCAAAGACGACTTATTCAAGCTGTTACACTGCCCTATCTCAGCTGATGAGTCTGTTTATTTTCTATCTTGCCAGTACGTATGGATGATTGACCGGATCCTGAGAAATAAATGGTATGCCTATGCTGGATCTTACAAGAAGGCAAATATTGACTTTGATTGATTATGTTTCACCGAGCCTAGGGGGAGGTTGTAGAAGACAAATCAAGGCTCGGCAAAACATCATATGCGAAAGACTGGATTCACGCGACAGGAAGAAGTCACGCGAGAGCAGCTTCCACGCGAGAACAGCTGTCACGTGAAAGCCACAGCCGCGCGAAATGCCTCTCGCGCGAGAACCATGTGTTTAGTATAAATAGCTAGATTTCGTTTTGTAATTAAGCTTTTCAATCATTATCATACTTTTCTGTGCGAAATCGCACAAGACCTGTAATAGGTTGTTTGTTTTAATCGAAGAAGCATTTCTTGTTCAATCCAATCTTCTTTTCTATCCAATCACGTTTACATTCCGCATTCACGTGATTGAGATCGTGTGTTATTGATTTCTTGGGAGTTTTCAGAGGTTTTACAGATCAAACATACGATTGCGTTTGACTTTTCGTACCCACATACCATAGAATATTTGTTTTAACTTTTAGATGATTAGATGATGTAATAAAAAATTTCATTTAGAAAATAAAATATTTCCAGTCACATTCAATAATGCCTCAAACAATACAACCGTTGTTGAAAAATTAAAACTTAAAATTGAACTTATTTGTAACTGTGATTTTTTTATAGTTTCTTATGTTGCACATGTTATTAATTTACTGGTGTAAGACGGACGTGAATTTCATTGAGAAATTAGAATCACTTTAAAATATATGTTATAAGATGTTTATAAAATAGTAGAAAAGTAAATCAAGAATATAGACGGCTATGTAAGTATAAGAATTATCTATATTTAGGTCTTAATTGTGATGTACCTATCCAATGGAACACGACTTGTCATATGTTTGAATGTGGTTTAGAAAAAAAGATAGTTTTAAAGTGTATCACGATAGTCTTTTGGAAACTGATCAAGCCATACCGTTTTGAGATATTGGTTGGGTTGGTATTCAATATCTCACCCATATTCTTTGTGCTTCTAAAAATGGGATCACACAATTGTCGGGAATTATATTTAATGACTTTAAATTTAAAAACTTATGAAAATAAAAATGAAATGTTTAAAGAAATAACACCACCAATGAAAGAAAAAGAATCAATTTGGTTATTAGGTTTTGAATTTTTTTGGAACTTAAAAACTCAACTGAACTGAATGGGAAATGAGTCTAACCGAATCGAACTCAATAGATTAACACGGTTTTGTTTTCGAGTTATTCAATTGAATTCGGTTCGATTATCCGAATAAGCCTAAAATTGTGAAGCCAATAACCGAAAAAAAACCAAATTCACAATTTGGTTAAGTTTTTTCAATTATGGTTCGCTATTTGTCCAAAAGTCTTTTTGGTATTTATCTGGCTTTCGATTTTTTGCACAGCCTACTCTCATGATATTGGCATAATAATACATCTTGTATAATATTTTTCCTCATATTACTATACCCTTAAAATGAAAGGCTAGTGGATTTTTCCACGACTCTTTCTCATCACTTAAGTTTCAACTATTACACTTTCACATCTAACACTTTTTAAAAATATTGTAAAATGTCAATTTAACCCTTTTAAGTTTTATTTTTAGACCTCTATAATTTTTATTTTAAAAAACTAAACTTTTACGTTAGTGTTATTATATACATGTTGGTATAAATTCATGTCTATCTACATTTTGACGTAAATTTTGTTTAGAAACGAGTTTGGTCAAATAAAAAATTTCCGTATTGATGGACTACATTTTGTCGTTCGTCGAAGATGTGACATAGATTTTGTTTAGAAATGAGTCGCTTCATATATTAAACGTTTCCATGCTTATTTTTATGTACGATTTTAGTTGTCTACGTTTCGACATAAAATTTGTTTGGAAACGCGTCAGTTCAAATATTATATGTTTACATTCGATGGTATAAATTATAGTTACTCTATGTTTCGACATATATTTAGTTCGTAAACGAGTAGGGGAGATTATAATCTATATTTTATCACATCACGACAAGCCGCTGTAACCTCGGTGGATAAAAGAACTAGTTGGGCGCAATCCTTCAAGCTCGGAACTTGACTATGTCATAATTGCTTACAGGCTTGGTTGGGAATTTAATAATAAAGGAAGATTAATAAAAAAATGAAGAAGTTCACGGAAGATTGTTAAAACTGACGCCAATACCTCCATAATGCTCCCTGGTTACACAACTCATATATACGGCTTACTATTATTAAACCCTAGTGTTATGACGGAGTGCAAAACCGTAAAAAAATGTTTAAATGTTGACACAAACTCGCACAATGAAAGTATGAAAAACAAAACATGTACGTCGTTGGAAAAACAAGAATCTTAATATAAAAATCGAAACCGACACTAACTCATGCGTTGCGACGGGACTGTTGATACTTTTAGTTCGTATATAAAAAACTGTTAAAAATATTAACGTCAAAACATTGATGGAAAAACACACATCATAACAGAAAAAACAAAATACTTAAAAATATTAACATAAATAAAACAAAGCACACATAAATATAAGAGTTGCAGGATTATTGTAAAAAGAATCAAACCCTTGAATAAACTTAATTACTTGCACGTTATGACGTACAATTCTGTTTTGAATGGAATTTACCCGGAATGTTGTTAGAAATAAAAATTTTATAAAAGATTAAATTTAAGAAAATAAACAAAAAAATTGAGTGTGAAAAAACAAGGAGATAAATATATGGTATAAAATGTAGATAAATATATGGTATAAAATGTAGATACAACTAAACTTAAAAGGGTTTAATTATATTCTGCAATGGCTTAACTGAAAATTAAAAAACACAAAACAGAATAATTTGCATAGTAGGTTTGCTTTTCACTTTTTACAAAGCATAGACGTTGACCTATACATCATGTGGTTGTAATTTATGCAGTAGATACTTTACTTTGGTGACTAAACTAGTTTTATACACAACATTATCTCCAAAAGTTAGTTTTTTGGTGATGTACACGGTCAGATATTGATTTATATGACAGTATAAATACTTATCATGATCTTCTCACACTGAATTCTTGATTTTTAAGGTTATATGCACTCATATGTGAATGTATATAGGGATATATAAAAGGTATAATGTGTGACAACCCGAAATTTTTTTTTTTAAAATATAATAATAATAATAATAATAATAATAATAATAATAATAATAATAATAAATAATAATAATAATAAAGTCCAGGGGGCTGTTATGTCATTTCTAAAACTTTAAAAGAAGTTTATAACATAAAATAACAGAAACATAAACCTCAGGGACCAAATCTGTAACTTTTAATTTTCAAACCCAACCCCCGCCCCTTTCCCCGCTTTTCCGGCCACCGGTCCGGCGAACTCCGGCGGCCCTCCGGCGAGGCCAAAACACGGAAAATACCCCATTTTAAACCACAAAACCGGTTCTAATCACTTCGTGGATGAGATTCGAACCTAATTCACTCTTAAAAACGCGTTTAATCAATCGAATTGAAGTTCAACCGAACCATTTCCACTTTCGGCCGAACAACTCCACGAACGATCGCCACTAACACATATACTAATCCAATTAATCGAGTATAAATAGTCATCTATCTGTTCTTAATCGAATACACCTCTAAATTCAATCTGAAACATACAAAAACCTCGAATTCGATCATCATCTCTGTTCGAACCTGCAACTCAATCAACCATCACCCTCCGAGCCTTATAACTCGCAATTAACATCGAGATTTTGATCATAAGCCTCATTATAAGCTGTCTATGCAAGTAATTTGAGTTTCATCAGTGTTTGATTCCCTTTTGGATTTCGGGATAGCCGCGGCTGTTCTTCGAGTGTTCTAAGCACTATCTCAACACAAACAGGTAATTAAACACAACATTATACTCGTCTTATCATGGGGAACAAAAGCCCCATGAAATTGGTTGTTAACAGAATCAAATCGAGGGTCAATTGAACCCAAATCGAATTAGGGTTCATATGAATTCGGGGGTAATAGGTTGAGTCGGCTTAAAAACAAATGGAACCGAGAATTGACGCGGCTGAGGCCTTTGGTTCAGTGGTTGGTGCGTGGGTGTGAGAGTTGGAGGTCCCGGGTTCGACCCCGGCTACCTGCAACTATTTTTTTAAGGCTTTTTAAGCCCCAATAAAATACAGAAAATTCTTAAAAATTATAGAAATAATATTTATAAACTTTTCTTATTTAAAAGATTACATAAATATTTTCTATAAATTTATTTTATATAAAAACCTTAAAAACCTTTATAAAATATTATTTGACGTTATATCGTATTTAATTGTGAAATAATTATAGAAAACCATAGAAATTATACAATATATAATTTCATAAATCATTTGTAAATATAATTATAGGTTATATTTTTATAGTTTAATTAATAAATTATTATTGAATTATACAAAGAATACAAACATATACTTCTTTCAAATAAAACAAAAATACAAATAATTTCATTATTTGTCCAAAATCCCACAACCCAATTTAAATGCTAAAATCATTAGGTATAAAATCAAACTCAATATATATAATCGTGTACGTCAACCCAAATCCAACCAAATATATCTATTCGCGTTGTATACGTTTTGAAGGCTTAGTTATAATCAATAATAGGGATTGCTCGTGTTTGATCGTGCATTGCCTTATTCTTTGAAGCTCTTGTTGCTTTCATTATATCAAATCAAGGTGAGTTTACAGCCCCACTTTTACTTATATACTCTTTTGGGGGAGAGAAACATGCTGTTTTCATAAAAGTTACATTACATTGGATTCTTGTAATACTGCATATACTTGATACTATGGTGTATACTTGCCCAACGGACCGTTAATATGGACTTAACGAGGTAATTGTTAGTAGTACTACTGGGATTGACATACCCCACTCGGGCTAGTCGCGCTAGCTGGACAAACGGGTGAACGGTTAGCCTAATTTCAAGTGTTGTGGTGTGTGATCCACAACCGGGCCTACATTATACTATTGCTTACATGTCAGTTCGGTCGCGCCTTCTTACACATAGTGATCATTATGGACTAGCTAACCATTATATGCTTTAATTACTAATCCGGAAATTTCATTATACTTGACGGATTAATAAATCCGGGGATTTCATTATACTTGACGGATTAATAAATCCGGGGATTTCATTATACTTGACGGATTAATAAATCCGGGATTTCATTATACTTAACGGATTAATAAATCCGGGGATTTCATTACTGATACTTACTGTTTTATGATAAACCTGTGAACTCACCAGTCTTGTACTGAGATTTTGCATGTTTTCTCTCAGGACATTGATGTGGCACGTTTAGGAGCACAACATCTACCGCATGTCATTTCGCATTTATCACAAACTGTTTTCAAGAATACATCTTCATTTACTTTGTAAAAACTGGATTGGACGCGTGTTTACGCGTTCCAAAACTATTGTTAAAAGTTATCTTGTTTACGCTTCCGCAATACCTAAATATAATTGGATAGTTTCATTATTATTAAGCAATCTATATGTTTTGTAACTATCGAGTCGTTTGGTGTAACTAATGCTTATCTGAGATCCTGGTTATGTCACACGCCTGACGGTAAAACCCCGTACGTGGGAAATGAGGGTGTGACAGATTGGTATCAGAGCATTAGTTATAGCGAACTAAAATGAACTTTGCATCTCATCTGCATTGCATTTTAGACTATAGCTGGATTTGCATTAGTTACACACACGTAGATTACTAAGCTATGCCTACTAAATTGGTTGCTTGGAAATTTTTGCTTTAACTATCCCTGTGAGCATATGGCTACCGGGATGGTGGCTCCAAGTTGCTGTGAGTCACGGGAGAGTTTGTGTGCATTTGACATCGCCTAAATGTTCTTAATGATTTGTGTGACACATAGACACCTGTATTCTGGATTTCCTGGCAAAAGGCCCTCGGGCTAAGGCAAGCATATCGCATAAATCTCATTGCGAGACCTGGTATGCTTACCTGGGGATTTCTGGGATGAGTGATAAACTATGGTCAATACACAGGTCTCTAAGGCAAATGGGTCAAATTACCTTGGCGTGTCAATGATTCCCGAACCTTACTGATCCTTTCGTATACCTTGATTGATCGACCCTGATACAATACATACATATTTGGTACTTCGATCGTTGATGACCACTGTACTTGACAAGATATGTTAGCCTGATAGGAGGAACCGGGGTGATCATGCAAAGCAAATTACCATTACGGGTGCACACGTAATTGTAATTTGTCGTGCATGCTAAGTCCGGTAAGTCTAGTCAGGAGGTAACATTGTAGTCAGTATAAGTCATCATTCCTACACGTTGAGCAAGAAAGCCTCGGTTCTCATAGAACATAGCCACTAATGTGGAAACTATTTATCAGTTCTATTTGTAGGAATGCTCACACTTACCTTAAATTTGGACGAAATTCAAACTATGACATTTATGTTAATCCCTCAGATTCGGACTGATTCTCTAGCTTGTCTATTTCTTTAAATCTTTGAATTTCTCTTCCTTTTCATTCCAAGACAAAAGGTCTATTTTCATATGACTGATAGCTTTTGATATTTGGTAATGTAAAGAATGTCTGGAAGAGGACGTGGACGCGGGAGGGGTAACATCTCAATGACGCCTGCAGAATTGGCAGCGATAATCAATCATAGTATCACCGCGGCGTTGGCAAACCAACCCCCTCTACAACAGAACCCTATTGGTCAACCGACTTGCACCTACAAGTCCTTTATGGACTGCAAACCTAACCCGTTCAATGGAACTGAGGGAGCGGTGGGACTGCTCCGTTGGTTCGAAAAGCTAGAATCAGTGTTCGAAATCTGCAACTGCCCTGCTGGGAATAGGGTAAAATATGCTGCTGGCACTCTAGATGGTGCTGCTCTGAGCTGGTGGAACACACAAGTTCAGATGCTGGGCGTTGAAGCTGCAAACGCCATAACATGGGTAGAGTTCAAGAATCTGCTGAAAGAGGAGTACTGTTCACGAGATGAAATACAAAAGCTGGAAACCGAATTTTGGAACCTGAAGATGGTAGGTTCTGAAATTGAAGCTTACACAACTCGTTCTCACGAGTTGGCTACTCTATGCCCTACTATGATTAACCCGGCTTACAAACGGGTTGAAAGATACATCGACGGTCTGGTACCTGAAATCCAGAGCATGGTCACCACTGCTAGACCAGCTACCATTCAGGAAGCTGTTCAACTGGCCCACAAGTTGACTGACCAGGCTGTCGCGCAGGGTAAACTACCCCCGAAAGGTGCTGCATCTGGTTTCCACAATAACAAGAGGAAATGGGAACCATCTACCAGCGGAAAGCAATCTTCATCCTCCACTTATCAACCTCAACACAAGAAGTTTAATCTGTCCCAACCTTCTCATTCGGGCGGCTATCATGGAAATCTCCCAAAGTGCAACAAATGTCAGCTCCATCACACTGGGCAATGCACAAGAAGCACGTGTGAGAGGTGTGGGAAGTTCGGGCATGTTGCCAAGAATTGCCGGGTGAATCTCTCGGGAAAAGCACCTCAACAGCAACAGAACCACAATCAGACTGTGTGTTTTGAATGTGGTCAACCCGAACATTTTAAAAGGGAATGCCCGAAACTGAAAAGAAACGGTAACAATGGTGCTGCTGATAAGCCTAAAGACAACAACAATGGTGGAGGCAGTGGCAGAGGCAGAGCCTTCATCATGGGTTCAGGTGAGGCTCGAAATGACCCTACTGTAGTGTCTGGTAGATTCACTATTAATGGATGTTATGCCTCTATTCTATTTGACTCTGGTGCTGATAGGAGTTATATGTCCACCAAGTTTAGTAAAATACTAGGAAGGGTACCTACTGACTTGAGTTCTGAGTATGCCATAGAAATAGCTGATGGTAGGACCATAACGGCAACTCAAGTATATAGAAATTGTAAACTAGGTTTGTCTGGTCACACTTTCCACATAGACCTTATTCCTGTCACACTAGGAAGCTTCGATGTAGTCGTCGGGATGGATTGGTTATCCCAGAATAGTGCTGAGATCGTTTGCAAGGAGAAGCTGATCAAGTTACCTATTTCAGACGAAGAAATTCTTATTGTGGAAGGTGAAAAGGTGGGTGCGGTGGTCGGCATCATATCATGTTCGAAGGCTCAGAAATGTCTCAGGAAAGGACACATCGCCTTGTTGGCACTTGTTACTGAGACGAAGACAAATGAAAAGCGTGTCGAAGACATTCCAGTCGTGAGGGATTTTCCTAAAGTATTTCCCGAAGAACTACCTGGTCTTCCTCCACACAGACAGGTAGAATTTCAAATTGAACTAGCACCAGGAGCAACTCTGATCGCTCGGCCTCCGTACCGTCTGGCACCGAACGAATTACAAGAGCTGTCTAAGCAATTGCAAGAGTTGTTAGACAAAGGATTCATACGTCCCAGCTCTTCACCTTGGGGAGCTCCAATGCTTTTCGTTAAAAAGAAAGATGGAACCTTCAGGATGTGTATTGACTACCGCGAACTGAACAAGGTGACAATCAAGAATAGGTATCCACTTCCACGCATTGATGATTTGTTCGACCAATTGCAAGGATCTAGCTACTATTCCAAGATTGACTTGAGATCAGGTTATCATCAGTTGAGGGTTCGAGAAGAAGACATCTCCAAGACTGCGTTTCGAACACGCTATGGGCACTACGAGTTCACTGTAATGCCTTTTGGGCTGACTAATGCCCCAGTAGTTTTCATGGACCTCATGAACCGTGTCTGCAAACCTTATCTGGATAAGTTTGTCATTGTCTTCATTGATGACATACTAATCTACTCCCGTAATAAGGAAGATCATGAGGGACATCTGAGAACCATACTGGAATTGCTAAGAGATGAACAACTTTACGCAAAGTTCTCAAAATGTGACTTCTGGATGCGTGAAGTGCAATTCCTTGGGCACGTGGTGAATGAAAAAGGAATACATGTTGATCCTTCAAAGATTAAAGCAATCAAGGATTGGCCGGCACCAAAGACTCCTACTGAGGTGCGACAATTCCTTGGGTTGGCAGGCTATTACCGGAGATTCATCGAAGGATTTTCGAAATTGGCGCAACCTTTGACTGCCCTAACTCGTAAGGGAGTAATATACAAGTGGGGCAGCAAAGAGGAAATAGCGTTTCAGGCGCTTAAAGACAAACTCTGCAGCGCACCAATCCTAGCCTTACCAGAAGGGACTGATGACTTTGTTGATTACTGTGATGCATCCATCCAAGGTTTGGGATGTGTATTGATGCAACGTGACAAAGTCATAGCTTATGCATCTAGACAGCTCAAGGTGCATGAGAAGAACTACACAACGCATGATCTGGAACTAGGAGCTGTAGTGTTTGCCTTGAAGATCTGGAGGCACTACCTATATGGAACCAGGTGCACGATCTATACAGATCATAAGAGTCTCTAGCACATATTTGATCAAAAGGAATTGAATATGCGGCAACGACGATGGTTAGAGTTACTCAATGATTATGACTGTGCGATCAAGTACCATCCGGGTAAGGCTAATGTAGTAGCCGATGCCCTGAGTCGTAAGGAAACTCTAAAGCCTCGTCGGGTGCGCGCATTGCAAATTACAATCCACTCTGACCTGCCAGCGCAAATCAAAGCTGCTCAATCTGAGGCCTTGAAGACGGAGAATCTGAAGGCAGAATCCATGCGCGGCATGGAGAAACAGTTGGAGGTTAGAGCTGATGGAATCCGTTATTTTATGAAACGGATCTGGGTACCACAGCACGGGAATCTGCGAGAGCTGATAATGGATGAAGCCCATAAGTCCCGTTACTCGATCCATCCAGGTTCAGACAAGATGTATCAGGACCTGAAAGAATATTACTGGTGGCCGAGAATGAAAGCGGAAATAGCCACATACGTAAGCAAATGCCTAACTTGTTCCAAGGTTAAGGTAGAATACCAGAGACCATCTGGATTACTCCAACAACCGGAAATTCCAGTGTGGAAATGGGAGCAGATCTCCATGGACTTCATCACGAAGTTACCTAGAACTCCCAGCGGATGCGATACCATTTGGGTTATAGTAGATCGCTTAACAAAATCCGCACACTTTCTGGCAATCCGAGAGACTGATCGAATGGAGAAGCTTACCCGTATCTATTTAAGGGAAATAGTCTCTCGGCATGGCGTCCCGATATCTATCATTTCTGACCGTGATGCTCGGTTCACCTCTCACTTCTGGCAATCATTACAACGGTCATTAGGAACGCGGCTGGATATGAGTACTGCATATCACCCGCAGACCGATGGTCAAAGTGAGCGTACAATCCAGACACTGGAAGATATGTTGCGTGCCTGTGTGATCGATTTTGGCAGCAGTTGGGAAACTCATTTACCATTGGTTGAGTTTTCCTATAATAACAGTTATCACACCTCGATCAAGGCAGCTCCATTTGAGGCATTGTAGGGACGTAAGTGCCGATCACCTATCTGTTGGGCAGAAGTAGGAGAAAGCCAACTTACAGGACCTGAACTTGTGCACGAAACGACTGAGAAGATCGTGCAAATTCGTAACCGTATGGCAGCAGCACGTGATCGACAAAAGAGTTACGCCGACAAGCGTCGGAAACCATTGGAGTTTCAGGTTGGTGACAAAGTACTGCTGAAGGTCTCACCCTGGAAAGGTGTAATACGCTTTGGAAAGCGTGGGAAGTTAAGCCCAAGGTACGTAGGGCCATTTGAGATTGTCAAACGGATTGGCCCAGTAGCTTATCAGTTGAATTTACCTGAAGAACTCAGGGGGATACATGATGTGTTTCATGTATCCAACCTGCGGAAATGTCTATCCGATGAATCATTGATCGTACCTTTAGAAGAACTAAAGATAGATGATCAACTACATTTCATCGAAGAACCAGTGGAAATCATGGATCGAGAAGTCAAGACACTAAAACGTAGCAAAATTCCCATTGTGCGCGTAAGATGGAACTCCAAACGGGGACCAGAGTTTACGTGGGAACGGGAGGATCAGATGAAGTCTAAATATCCGCACTTGTTCGTGGATACAACTTCGGAACCTAACTCCAACTGAATTTCAGGACGAAATTCTCTCAAACTAAAGGATACTGGGACATCTCATAATATCAAGCAAAGAACATTGTGAGTTTACTTTCACATTTGTTCTACCTCATAAAGTTTCACATGCGTGTGACAGTTCAGATGATATAGATGGATTTAATGAACAAAGTTTTAGAAACATTCAAGATATTCCTAAATCACAAAGGAAACCTAAGATTCTTCTTGTTGAAGATCATGTGGTGAATGTGATGGTGTGTGACATCTGTCACTAACAAGTACGTCAATTAGCAATCAGCTCGTTAACACATCGTATGTATTAACTGTCCTCATGTATTTTCATGGTCTATTTCTCGGTTTAACAGAATTCTCCGAATACTTGTTTGTTAACCTCGGTGTTCCAAATTTTCGGGACGAAAATTCTTTCAACATGGGGATAATGTGACAACCCGAAATTTTTTTTTTTAAATATAATAATAATAATAATAATAATAATAATAATAATAATAATAATAAATAATAATAATAAAGTCCAGGGGGCTGTTATGTCATTTCTAAAACTTTAAAAGAAGTTTATAACATAAAATAACAGAAACATAAACCTCAGGGACCAAATCTGTAACTTTTAATTTTCAAACCCAACCCCCGCCCCTTTCCCCGCTTTTCCGGCCACCGGTCCGGCGAACTCCGGCGGCCCTCCGGCGAGGCCAAAACACGGAAAATACCCCATTTTAAACCACAAAACCGGTTCTAATCACTTCGTGGATGAGATTCGAACCTAATTCACTCTTAAAAACGCGTTTAATCAATCGAATTGCAGTTCAACCGAACCATTTCCACTTTCGGCCGAACAACTCCACGAACGATCGCCACTAACACATATACTAATCCAATTAATCGAGTATAAATAGTCATCTATCTATTCTTAATCGAATACACCTCTAAATTCAATCTGAAACATACAAAAACCTCGAATTCGATCATCATCTCTGTTCGAACCTGCAACTCAATCAACCATCACCCTCCGAGCCTTATAACTCGCAATTAACATCGAGATTTTGATCATAAGCCTCATTATAAGCTGTCTATGCAAGTAATTTGAGTTTCATCAGTGTTTGATTCCCTTTTGGATTTCGGGATAGCCGCGGCTGTTCTTCGAGTGTTCTAAGCACTATCTCAACACAAACAGGTAATTAAACACAACATTATACTCGTCTTATCATGGGGAACAAAAGCCCCATGAAATTGGTTGTTAACAGAATCAAATCGAGGGTCAATTGAACCCAAATCGAATTAGGGTTCATATGAATTCGGGGGTAATAGGTTGAGTCGGCTTAAAAACAAATGGAACTGAGAATTGACGCGGCTGAGGCCTTTGGTTCAGTGGTTGGTGCGTGGGTGTGAGAGTTGGATGTCCCGGGTTCGACCCCGGCTACCTGCAACTATTTTTTTAAGGCTTTTTAAGCCCCAATAAAATACAGAAAATTCTTAAAAATTATAAAAATAATATTTATAAACTTTTCTTATTTAAAAGATTACATAAATATTTTCTGTAAATTTATTTTATATAAAAACCTTAAAAACCTTTATAAAATATTATTTGACGTTATATCGTATTTAATTGTGAAATAATTATAGAAAACCATAGAAATTATACAATATATAATTTCATAAATCATTTGTAAATATAATTATAGGTTATATTTTTATAGTTTAATTAATAAATTATTATTGAATTATACAAAGAATACAAACATATACTTCTTTCAAATAAAACAAAAATACAAATAATTTCATTATTTGTCCAAAATCCCACAACCCAATTTAAATCCTAAAATCATTAGGTATAAAATCAAACTCAATATATATAATCGTGTACGTCAACCCAAATCCAACCAAATATATCTATTCGCGTTGTATACGTTTTGAAGGCTTAGTTATAATCAATAATAGGGATTGCTCGTATTTGATCGTGCATTGCCTTATTCTTTGAAGCTCTTGTTGCTTTCATTATATCAAATCAAGGTGAGTTTACAGCCCCACTTTTACTTATATACTCTTTTGGGGGAGAGAAACATGCTGTTTTCATAAAAGTTACATTACATTGGATTCTTGTAATACTGCATATACTTGATACTATGGTGTATACTTGCCCAACGGACCGTTAATATGGACTTAACGAGGTAATTGTTAGTAGTACTACTGGGATTGACATACCCCACTCGGGCTAGTCGCGCTAGCTGGACAAACGGGTGAACGGTTAGCCTAATTTCAAGTGTTGTGGTGTGTGATCCACAACCGGGCCTACATTATACTATTGCTTACATGTCAGTTCGGTCGCGCCTTCTTACACATAGTGATCATTATGGACTAGCTAACCATTATATGCTTTAATTACTAATCCGGAAATTTCATTATACTTGACGGATTAATAAATCCGGGGATTTCATTATACTTGACGGATTAATAAATCCGGGGATTTCATTATACTTGACGGATTAATAAATCCGGGGATTTCATTATACTTAACGGATTAATAAATCCGGGGATTTCATTACTGATACTTACTGTTTTATGATAAACCTGTGAACTCACCAGTCTTGTACTGAGATTTTGCATGTTTTCTCTCAGGACATTGATGTGACACGTTTAGGAGCACAACATCTACCGCATGTCATTTCGCATTTATCACAAACTGTTTTCAAGAATACATCTTCATTTACTTTGTAAAAACTGGATTGGACGCGTGTTTACGTGTTCCAAAACTATTGTTAAAAGTTATCTTGTTTACGCTTCCGCAATACCTAAATATAATTGGATAGTTTCATTATTATTAAGCAATCTATATGTTTTGTAACTATCGAGTCGTTTGGTGTAACTGATGCTTATCTGAGATCCTGGTTATGTCACACGCCTGACGGTAAAACCCCGTACGTGGAAAATGAGGGTGTGACATAATGACCATACGTGGTATGGCATTCACATATTAAGAAACTTTATGATCATTCTTTTCATTATTGATATGATTCGAGGTAGTTAACATGCTAACATCGCATTAACTTGGAAAGACAAAGACAACAAGAATCTGAAGTCGTGCACGTGACACAATCGTCTCAAGCCAAGCCGTCTCAACCATGGGGACGGTCACATAAGAAAAAAGCCACCTATGCGCCGAAGGAAAAAAAACACATGCCGTGGGATTCAAATGAGAAATATGCCTTAGCTCATTCTTGGCTCTATATATATGAGGATCTAGTAGTAGGTAAATATTTTTTTTTGTACATGAATTTTTTTTATTTACTAAGTTTTTTACTAATATTGCTTGTAATAGTCTATTTTGGAATAGGCTTCGGGAGATGTTTCACAAGTCAATCGACAAACTGCAAGGTTAGCGTTCATGGGATCTCATTTACGCTAAGTGGAGGGATATCAACTTGAAGTGTACAACATATCATGCCATTTACCAACGCTTGTCGAACGGGCAGGATAACAGGCAAGACAATGTTTCAACTCAACAAGATGCTTTGGTTGAATTCCAAAGTACCAAAGGGGAAGAACATATTGAATTAAAAAAAGATCAACAAATGACATTAATATTGAACTTTTGTCGAAACCCATCCCCGGCGTTCTAGGATCGCAACATGACCTAGATTTGAAGTTGCATGAACAAATCAAAGAAGATATATGGCCTTGATGATAAAAAATGAAATATTTTACTAATTTTTATTAGCTATAATATATATATTAAAAAATTATGTATGTTTATAATGAAAATAGATTATATGCTTGCTTTTTATTATAAAAATTAATAAGTTAAAAATGATTGAAAAAAATATTTAGGTAATGATTGAAAGCACTACAAAACTTTTGACCATTAGCGACGACACATGTCGCCGCTATTAGCCTACCAAGTCGCCGCTATTGCGATGCAAACATTTAGCATAAATTGTAAATATTCTAGCATAATTCATTCAATTAAAACCTAATAACACAACTAATTTAAAATATGTGAACAATTAGCATAGATTGTAAATATTCTAGCATAATACATAATAAAACCAAAAGAGAAATTAAAAAAAAACCTCAATAGCAACAAACAAGACGATTCAGCAGCGGTAGTGACGGTTGGTGGTGATGACTCTCAGATGACGAGTCGAGCTAGTGGAACATCATATACATAGATCGGGTAAATCATCAAACAACCATAAATAATTACAACTAAAAATGTTTAATAGTGATGATTAGAATCTTACAAAATATGATTGTGGCCGGTGTGAAGGTTGGTGCGGCGGTGGCGGCGGTTCGAAGGCTGGTGCGGCGGTAGGGATGAGGTTGGGGGAGGCTGTTGCGCGGTGGGGAGGCTGGTGTGGCGGTAGGGATGAGGTTGGGGGAGGCTGTTGCGAGGTGCGGAGGGGGTGAGGGAGGCTGCTGCGGTGGAAGGGATGGTGGGGGGATGGAGGTGCGCGGTGGGGAGGGAAGGGGGATGGAGGTGCGATAGTGGGGAGGGCGGGGGAGGAAGGTGCGGTAGTGGGGAGGGCGGGGGAGGAAGGTCCGGCGGTGACTGGGGATGGTAAAGTGCAAATCGCGTGCGCGAAGGTGGCTGGTGGAGTCGCTAGGGTTGGGAGTAGATGCTGAGTGGAGTATTGGGCACGAATGATTGGGGGTGAGGGAAAACATCTTGGGTAAAGACAACACCAATAGCGACGCCGCTAATAGTGTCGCCGCTAATAGTGTCGCCGCTATTGTTGTTGTATGAAATAACCCCAGCCGTTAGATCTGAGGACTAATCAACGACCATAATTAAGTCGAACAGGCGTGAACGGATTGCTAGCTATTAGCGGCAAGCTGTCGCCGCTATTGATGTCGCCGCTAATAGTGTCGCCGCTATTGGTGTCGTCGCTAATAGTGTCGCCGCTATTAGCCTTTGTCACCTCTAATACGGTCGCCGCAAATGATCACAATTCTTGTAGTAATAGGTATGAAATGGGCTTGAACAACAACACCCTTTAACTTAATATAACACTGTTGATGTGACGTCCATGTGACAGAAAACACCCTAAGGGACTTGAACCATAATCTTAGTATATTAACATCCCATTAACTTTCCAAGGAAATTTATGGTTAGGTTATCTTGACAAGATCTTAATCTATTTTCATTTCGCCCACAAATATATTGTTATGTTTAGCTAGGTGGATTCAAAGTGTAGGTTAATACTTTACAGCTTGATAGTTTATGGTGACCACTCACTTGTGTACTTTGTTTACATAATTTATATCGCTTTAAATATCATGTCGAATGTCATATCATACTTATTAATTTGACGTGCATAGAACATCATCAATTTTTCCACTAAGAATAGATTTCAAGCAAATGAAGAAACTACTAATGAGGGTTAGCAAGTCACTAAAGAATCCACTAACTCATTGGTAGAAAGATTGTGACCATCAGTAGCTGTATCATTAGTGGATGCACTATCACTGCTATATCATAAGTAGATCCAACTCCACCAATAACAAATGATGTCCATGTACATGACAATATTTCACATGAGAAGTCATATCCTCACTGTTCTGCACCCCACCCATCTTAGAACCTTGATTCTTAACTACACAGCTCCAAAGGAGTAAATCTTTGGAGATTTTCATCATAAAGTTCAAACAAGAATCCTTAGCTCCAACATATGTGTACATGTCATCATTCTGTCATGAATAAAACTAAAAAGTATCAAGAAGCTTTGAAAGACAACAGTTCTTGGACCAGATTTACCACCTCCATTGCCATGACCCTTACACAATTACACACTTTGTTAGTTACTTTAAGTTCGTTATTCTAGTTAACCATATCTACCTCATGTAATCTCATATTTGAACATTATGAAAAATGTGTTGTGTATGTTATTTTCCGGTGCGATTTAGTTTGTATTGTATGTGCTTGTGTTCACGAGGAACCAAGAGTAGTTAGGTGAAACATTGCAAGAAGAACTTTTATAATTTAAAAGGTAGAATGTATGATTTTTGCGAAAACTCGCATATGGTAAGTTACTATTGAAACCTAATGGGTGACAAAAAAACTATAACGGTGAGGACCAAAACAAGGTTAGTTGTACAAGACTATAGTACTCAAAAAGAAAGTATAGATTACGATGAAACTGTTACTCATGTTGCTAGGATAGGGGCTATATGCATCTTCCTTGCATTTGCTTTGCCTTAAATTTTCATAATATACCAAAATAATATAAAGAGAGCATACTTATATGGGGCACTCAAGGAAGAGGTATATTGTAACATCCCATTTATAACAATAAAAATTAAACTGCAAAGTTGGGATATAAAAAGAACATAATGAAACCTTTAACGACTAAGAGGTTAAAGATACCGTAATTCCCCTCGATGTATAGAAAGATGGCCACCACCTACAAACATGTGTTCCTTCGTTTCCATGGAATGAAAGGGAGAAAAGAAGAGAAAGAGAAAGAGACCCAGTGGGGGAAAGTTTAAAAAATAAGAAATGGTAAGAGCTTTATATAGATTTAGCTTATGTATGAAACCACACCTATTAAGCATTTTGATAAGATTAGAATGATAAACTTCCGATCTTAATATGTTTTCAGATTTGTCAAGTGGGGGACACCATTATTAAAGTTTTCAAGTTTCCTTTTTATGTTTTAATTTTTTTAAGACAGGTATGCATACATAAATTTTTATGTTAGTGGCAATGTTTATCAAACTAGGAACTTGAATGTTGTACATAAAATGATTATTGGTTAAAGATGTTGTTATTTTGTGCATGTATGATAAGTGGATATGAAAACCCTAAACTAATCATGTTTTGATCAAGATAAAGGATAAAGTGTGGAAACAAAAGTGTTAAAAATGATAGTAAGATTCATGCGCGTATTTGTTCATTTGACGCATCACTCGGATAAGTTCCTATGTTTAATTCTTGTTAACCGTATCTAAGACCATTGACTATCCAAGTGATGAGGTTGTCTTAGTGGTTAAGTTATTCGAGTCCTTAGTGTTACTTTAACCCCACGAGAAAGAGATTGGTTATCCAAGTAGTATGGTCGTTAAAGTTTTGATTGATCATCTGAGTTCATGCTTTAATCAGAATTTACCTACTTTTCTGAATTACGAATGGTTATTCAAGTGCATAGACCCATCATAGATTGTTGTACTTGTCCGAGATTGGTGTAATTGTCCGAGTAATTTTGCCCATTTAAGTATGTGATCGAGTTATTACGGGTCAATCAAAAACAAATTAGCTATAAGGTCTTAGCTACATAAACCAGTACGGTTAAATAAAATTGTCTTCACAGAAAACTAGTGTGAACTATAACTTGATGAATTAAAATATGAAAGTAAATTTTTTTGAAGTTTTATACAAATTAAATTAATGAAAACAATTATGAAAGCAACAAACTAGATTGAGTTTTTAAAACAGTAATGAAAAAAGGTAATCACTTCCAAGGTTTAAATTCAACTTCACACGAGACTTATTGAGTTGGTTGGAAATCACATAGATATGACTTTTTAAAATCATTTATTTAAAGTGATAATTGTGAAAGAAACTTTTAAGATTCACTAGTTCACACTATTATCAATTGGTAAGTATAAAATATTCATACTCATAAGAAATTGCTCACAATGGAAGAAACCAAATGCAATTGATAAAGCATAAATACTTAAAGCATAAATACTTAAATATAAAAAAATTTTAAATTAACCAAACGCAATATATATTCTTCTTGTCAAGAAGAAAATAAACCAAAGCTCAATTTATACTAAGTCTAATATTTAAGTTACAAGAACTATCCACCAAAGGTGACTACAAACAAATTAGCAGCACATCAATAAGATTAGATCAGTGATGATTGATTTGAAACATTTGATTGTCGATTTTGGTGAACTGTGGTGGCAGAAGCTCTTAAAATCACCCTAGCTTCATCCAAAAATCACTGGAAAACACTGTATTTCGAAAACCTAGAGATTGAGTAATATTAGGGGAAACATTCCAAAAAATATCCTAAAGTTGTTAAGGGGGCCACGTTTGATACGCCAATAGCATCGTATCATACGTTACCCATCAAGTTGTATGCTGTTCTAGTTTTGTTTTACTTTCCAAATACACTTCTTTGTATGGTCGGTTGTTCAATTGAATGGAATTGCTCATTTGTATCTACTCCTCTACCAAAACTTTATGATACTTTAAATATTTATTATGTCACCAAGAAGTATAAGCATATTAAGACCCAATCTATATCATCGAGATTAAAGGACAAACTATTATGTGATTTGCATGTTATGAGGGTTACCTTTATGGTCTACCAGTCACCTAAGTATTGGTTTGTGCAAGCAATTGATTGCTTTGCTTTGTGTATTGCATGATCACTAGAATTTTCAAGCATTTGATTACTTTTCTTTATGCAATATATGGTCACTAGAATCTTGCCTTGTGCAAGCATTTGATTGCTATGATTTATGCATTGCATGTTTAATGAATTCTTGCAAGCAATTGATTGCCTTGCTTTATTCATTGCGTGGTCACTAGGGTTGTATTGTGCAAGTATGTTAGTGGATTCTTGCCAAGTGTAGCATATGAATGCTTTATTTTATGATTTCATGGTCACTAAAGTCTTACCATATGTAGTCATGTTACTTGAGTTTTGCCTAGTTGTAACAACCCCTATTTTTTCAACATAAATGGGCGTACATGGTGCTGCAAAGAGCTCCCGCGTTTTCACAGGGTCCAGGGAGGGTCCGTCCCATTTAAGGGAAGATGTACGCGGTCTTTCCCCCACATTTTGTGGGGAGGCCGTTTCCACGGATCGAACCTGAGACCTTCGGTCCCTTAGGAACAGCTTTTACCGTTGCGCCAAGGCCCGCCCTCTTAGAAAAGGGTTGCAACATGAGGACCTCCCAGGGGGTCACCCATCCTAGTACTACTCTCGCCCAAGCACGCTTAACTGCGGAGTTCTGATGGGATCCGGTGCATTAGTGCTGGTATGATCGCAACATAAAGAAAATAAATTTCAGAAAATATAGGACCGATACGGGTTGCATCGCAGGTTAGTTCTGCATCAGGATGCGAGCCACAATGATAAAATTTTGGAAAATTTTGTCAGCGAGTCACGTCATCATTAAGAGATTAGGATTATCAGCGGCAATCACACATTGCAACCTATATAAAGGGCATTCGGGTAAGAAATGAAACACAAAATCTTTCTTCCCCTTTCTCTTAACCTATATTCTAACCTCTCTCTTATACTAAAATCATCTGAATTAAATATCTGATAATGACATTAATATGTTAGACACGCTTTAATGCATGAAGGTGCTACCGAATGTAACATTTAGACTAGAAGTATATGTATAATTTGGACAAGTTATATCCCGAGAATAGGTGAAGATCCTATACTAGAGTTGGTTTCGATAAAGTATAGATAATGATGATTCGGATGCTCTCTTTGTTAGTGACAAAGAGACTAATATGTATGAATGGTGTACACCATAATTGAAATAGACTGCTAAATGTATAGTTATCATAAAATTATGATTAAACTATTTATCCATTTTCATGTGTAACTATTTCACGGGTATGAATGTATTTACTGGCTTTTATGTTGACTTTTCAGGTAAGCATGCTTAGTATTGTTAAGGATAGGTGCTGGAATGGACAATGAATCCTAAGCACAGACTTTATCTTGTGGTTATATTTAAAAAATATGTAATATTTGCTTATGGTAGAAGATTTTGATAAAAAAATCAATGTCAAATGATGTTACAAGGATGCCAAATCCTTAGGAATATATGAAAGTTTAAATTACAAAAAAATATGTTTTCCGCCGTAAAAACATTGAAATTTCAAATAAAAAAAGAAAACACGTGCACCAATCGGTCATGCTCTCAGGGTTCCCTGAAACTGGGGTATGACACTAGTGCAAGCATATGATTTCCTTGCTTTATGCATTTCATGATCACTATAGTCTTGCTTCGTGCAAGCATGTGACTGGAGTCTTATATTTATGTACAAATAGGTTGCCTAATGACATTTTCATATGGTTGCCTTATGTTATGCTTGTGATAAGTTATTCTTTTTACTGTTATGATACATGGTTGACATTACTTCATTTTTATGACTAATAAAAGGTTTATAAATACTCAATGTATAAATGTTTGTGTTTTATAAAAAATATAACTCACTTAATAACGTTGGCTTTTAGTATGCATGTTAGGTAAATCAAAGTGTGACTGAGCTTGAGCTTGGGTTGAAATGGTAAGAATGGGCTTCCTGGAATAAGGATTGGCATCTTGCTTAATAATTATGTTATAATTGTTAAAAATAGTTCTATGTACTTGACAATGTAATTTTATGTTTCCTTTTTAAATGATTTATTTGATTCTGTTTCAGTGAATTATGAATTATTTTGTCTAAGAGTTATTTATGATGTATGAAACTAACTGTGAAGATTATGAGGACTACTTATAACTAAGCCTTAATGTTTTCACTTTAAAAATAGTCGGGCCATTGGTATCATCATCCACTTGAGAATTAGCCATACTTTCAACATTAACCTCCGGTTAACCGATCACAAATTTAGTAGATGATCTAAGTATAAAAAGGATTTGTTCTCTAAATAGCTATATTTGTAGGGCTATTCATGAGCCAAGTCGAACCGATTGGACCTTTACTCGTGCTTGGCTTGTTTACAAACCGAACCGAACCGGAAATCAAGCTAGCATTATTCTTTAATGTATTAGGAACAAAAATGAGTCCTTTATTTGTACTATCTAAGTTCACCTTCCATCCCTTCACCAACTTCTTTATATATATCCTCCTCTTTATTGGTAGCTTGACCCTTGAGTGAAGAGGATGAGTGAAGAGGAGCTACTAAATATTTCGGCATCTTAGAGTTTGGTCCGTTCTTTCAAGGTGATTGTTTCATTTTCAAGATAAGTCACCTTTACAGCGAAACATGTATACAGAGACATCAATTCATTGATATTTGGTTGGATGTCACACCCCCGCTGAGAGCGGAAACATGGGGATGTAACAAGACGGGATCGGCATAACACATGGTAAACAATAGAGATGCAATATAAATAAATGATGGTAAGCGTGTTATGATGACACCCGACACAAAGGAGACTTGTGTCGTGTTTAGTCAATATTCACGACAACATAGCCATAAGCATAAACTTATACATGAATCATATAATAAAAAATAGTATCATTGTAACGTAATTCCCACAACTCAGGAGCAAGTCTCCAAAAGAATAATTGTATTTAATCAGACCAACAATGTTTCAAAAGAATGTTTGTCAAGTATTGTATAGTGTGACATCCGGTAAATTTCCGTTACCAAACTCCGTTAGTTCCGTTAAGTTTCGCATACACGTGTCGTAAGCACACACTAGTTGTCGTTTGACGTTGGTGACTTAAAAATAATTAATAATGTTAATTTAATAATAATCTAGTTGATAAGATGATTATTATTTTATGTTTATGTTTTTACGCGATTTAAAGACTATTTGGGAATTTTATCGCGTAACACCGAAACGCGTGTGTTAATTCGTATGTTGCGTGTTTTATAAAGATAAAAATATATAATGGTTATTACTAGTTTATATATTTGTTAGATGGTTAAAAACACTCCTAAAAAGAAGTTAAAAGCTGAATTTTTATAAATATACAAAATGCAAGGGTTAAAAGGGTAAATGTGGAAAATTAATTAAAACAAAAACTAAAATCCTAGCCCCCACCCTTCATGCGACCGTGACCAGCCTTCTCTCCCTCTTCTCTTTCGAAATCAGCCAAGAACAATCCTAATCCCTTCGGTTTTGGTCGATTCCAAGTAGTAGAAGGCAATAGAAGCATCAAATCTTGTTTCTTTCCACGAATTGAAGGTTAGTTTGGTGTTTTTTAGTGATTTCTCATCTTGGCCGAAGCCCTAGTTCGAATGGGCTGCTGATTATGTCGAAATTGGTGTTATGTGGTAATGTTAACATGTTAGTTTGATAGTATATAAGTTGTTTAACGTTGATTATGCATGAATTATATGTTGTTAGTGGATTGATCATGAACTTTGATTATAGGCAACCCTAATTCGAAATTGATGATGATAACATGGAATTGATGATTGTTGGATGATTATATGATGTTAGTTAGGTGGTATGAATGATGAATGATGTTGATTTTGCAAGAAATCTAGGGTTTTGATCATTTAGTTCATACATTGCCATAAGAGGAAACTTTTTGTTCTTGGAATTCATGATTTGATGATTCAAAGATGTTAGATGTAATGCTTAGATGTTAGTTTAATTGAATTATGCAAGAAAATCCATGAAATTGTGATGTTGATCATGACTTACTAAAAGTAGAAACTTTTTGTATGATGTTTGGGAATTTGGATGTTTTGGAAATGATTAGCATGTTAGGATGAATTCTATGAACTTGATTTGGTATATAATAGTTGAAATTATGGTTGAATTGGATGCTAAATTACTTTTGGGTATTACTTTCTCAAAAGGGAAACTTTATTTTGGATATGTAGAAGACTAATCAAGGCTCGGCAAAACAACTTGTGTGAAAACCTGATCCACGCGAAAAGCAGATGTTACGCGAGAAACAGACCACGCGACAAAGGATTCCACGCGACATACATGTCCCGCGTGAAAGGAAGCTGTGCGAAAAGCCAGTCGCACGAGAACTACTGTTTTAGTATAAATAGTTTCATTTTCATTTTGTAATTAAGCTTTTGTTCATTTATCATATATGTACTGTGTGAAATCGCACAAGACCTGTTCTAGGTTGTGTTATTCAATCTGAGAATCATTTTGTGAGCAATTCAATCTTCTTCTACTCCAATCTTGTTTACATTCCGCATTCACAAGATTGAGATCGTGTGTTTATTGTTTTTCTGGGAGAATTCGAGGTTTTACAATTGGTATCAGAGCATTAGGCTCTAGAACCACGATTGGGAGAAGATTTGGATTGGTTTCTACTCATTTTTGAAGACATTCATCATTGATCACTTAAGATTCAGATATGGTGATGTTATGCTGTTCGATTTTGGAGAATTTGGACTAAATTAGTGGACTTTAGTTGAATTTTAATCATAATTAAGCTTAAAATTGAACTAAATTCATTAAAATTGGATTAAAATGAGTTTAATCAGACATATTCAGTGATTTGGAGGTGATTTTTCGCTTGAACAAACTGTTGGAGATTTGATTCTGCACGAAATTGGAAGTTTTTCGTTTGAACTGTGAGTTTTCGCGTGCGAAAAGGTGTGTTTTCGCTCAGACAGTTATTTCACCTTTTTATGCGATTTCGCATGAAAAGGTAAATAGGAAATTTCGCACGAATCAATATTCTCGCGCGAAAAGGTTGGCCGCGCGAAAGCAGATTTCGCACAAGTGTTTCTGTCGCACGAAAACTCTGATTTTGACTTTCTGATAAACATGGCTTCAACAACTCTGAATTTAAAGCATCTTACTGCTTCACTTCATCTAGACACGGAAATTGGTACTGGTAACAAGCCACCGAGACTTCTCTGTGAAGACGATTATGCTGATTGGGCTTTCCGATTTGAGAAACATGTTCTCTACACGGAACCTAAGATGTGGAGGTCTATTCAGTATGGTCCTTACATTCCGTTGTACAAAAATGATAAAGGAGAAATGGTACAGAAACTTGAACACTTGTGGGATGAAGATGACATCAAGAGGTTGGAACTGGATGATAAAGCTTATGCTGCCATCACTATGGCATTGACTACTGAGATTTCACAAAAGTTTCAAGAGTTCAGGGGTGCTAAGGTGTTATGGGATGCTCTGGAAACTCAGATCATGGGCAACAAAGATATGAGGGAAAGCAAAAAGGATATGTTGAATCAAGAACTCAACATGTTCAATCATATAGTTGGTGAAGAGTTGGAAGCTCAGATTTCCAGGTTTGTTAGACTGGTAACGAAAATGAAGAGTGCGGGTATTACTCTGGAACACATCACTATGAACAAGAAGCTGCTAAATTCACTTCCATACAGTTGGAATAACAACTGTACATTGATCAAGAGAACCAAAGACTTGTATACTCTTCAGTTGACTGATCTCATTTCAACTATCAAGTCTTATGCGATGGACGATAAGCAGCGAGCTGCTAATCATCTCAGTTCTCTGGGTGCTGAAGGAACTGCTCTCTATGCAAAGATGGCTAGTAATCCGAATTACTATGTCAGTTATAAACAAATGTGTCAGCAACAACAATCTGGAAGTGCAGCATCTTCTTATATGCAACCAGCAGTAAATCATCAAGTTCATGTTCCAGCTGTTCAACACTATTCCCCCATCATCCATCAACAAGTCCCTCAATCTCAAGATACTCATAGTGGTCAACATGCTTATGTTGCTACTACTAATCCATCAAAGCAGACTGTCCAGATTGCTGAGGAGCATCTTGCACTTTTTACCACTTTTATGTCAAGCTATGAAGCGTTTATGGCTGGAAGACTTACTGCTCCTAATGTCCTTGTTGATGATCTTCAACAAGTCAATCCTGATGATGTTGAAGAAAATGACATCAAGTATCAAATGGCCATGGTGGTTTACAGGGCGAAGAACTTTGCTAGACGAACTGGAAGAAAAATGTTTGGTGTTAACAACTCTAGCAAAATCGGTTTTGACAAGTCTAACCTGAGGTGTTACAACTGTGACAAACCGGGTCATTTCGCCAGAGAATGTACTGAACCAAAGACTGGTCAAACTGAAGGCCCCAAGAAGATGGTGACTGTGGAGATTGAGCCGAAGAAAGACAAAGCTAGTACTTCTGGTGGTACTAAAGCATTAGTTTCTCAAACTAATGCTGAATATGATTGGTCAGATCAAATGGAATCCCTTGATCTAACATTGTCTACTGCATTCATTGCAAAGATTGTTCCTGAACCAGAAGAAGAAGAAAATTTATTTGCTGAGTTCATTTCTGATGACTTAATGGAAGGATTGTTTGCTGAAAGAGAAGAAGTGAAGGTGGACGTTGAGAAAGAAAATGAGGAAGTTGAAGAAGTGAAGGAGAATGTTGAGGAAGAAAAAGAGACAGTTGTGAAGAAAGATCAGGTTGAGAAGGGTGCTAAGGAAAAGATTGTGATTGAAGAGTACACTGTCGAGCCTCCTGTCAAAAGCCAATGTTATAATCCAAAGACTGTTGACGTTGCTCCAGTGGAAGAACAAGCTGCTGAAATGAAAGCATTCATGGTTAAGAAGGTTGAGGAAACAGAAGGGGAAACTTCAGAACCCAAGGTATATGATGGTTTGTGCAAAAATTTATGTGTTGAGAAAGTTCAAAAATATAGAGTTCACAATGAGAGCCTGATAATGGAAGTTGAAAAACTTCAGTATCAAGCTCGAAAACACAAATCAAATGAAAAGATTTTTAAAGAAAAACTTGAAGGTTTAAACAATACAGCATATAATTTAAAATTAAATCTTCATGATAAAGAATGTACTAATAATGATTTGACAAATAGAAACAATGAACTTGCTTTAGAAATTAATAGACTCAACAGTGAACTAGCCACGGCTAAATTGACTGTTGAAAAATTTGAACTTTCATCAACAATGGTTGAAGGAATAATCAAGTCACAAATGACACAGAAGATTAAAGGAGGTAAATGCGGTGTTGGATTTTCAAACATTGCTCCTCCAATTAATCATGACTATTCATGTTTACCTTCATCTGATGTCATTTCTGATTCTGATATGGTCTATGGGATTGGTTTCTCTCCATCTCAAGAGTTAAAACCTTCAGTCAAAGTAAATCTATCTGTTGATCCTATTATAATAACCAAACCTAAACAATCAACTGAAAAATTTTGTGCAGATAAATTGAAGGTGGATGGGTTGGTTGAAGATTGGGAGAGTGAAAGTGAGGGAGAAAATGAGAGTGACAGTTTAACAAATAAGAATGTAAATGATTTATGATCTGCTTGTAAACAAACTTTGTCTAGAAATGAAAATGTGGTTGATTTGAATGTGATTAAATCAAATAGTAAATGTAATTTGAATGCAAATCAAAGGGCAAATCAGAAAGAAAAAATTGAAAAAGATTTTAAAAGTAGATTTGTTTTAAAGGTTTAATTGAAAATGAAGAGCATATTTTTAAAGAAACGAATTCTCGATTCTTTAAAAATAAACTTCATTATAATGCTAACCTTGTGAATCAAGATATTTGTAGCCCAGATTTGCAAGTGAATGATTCTTCTGCATGCAATCTGAAAATTCAAAAGCCTGGTCCTTCTCCAGCACCAATCTGAATATCCAAGCCTGGTCCCTCTCCAGCACCAATTCGTATAACTAAGCCTGGTCCACCTCCAGCAAATTCAAAGTCTGGTCCTACTCCAGCAGAATCTAAGACTGGTCCTATTCCAGCACCACCAATTCCAAAAGTCACAACTGCCAAATCTCAAATCAAAATTGGTCGTAATTCATCTATTTCCTCGAATCTGCAAAAGATGAATTTGCAATTATCAAATGAGGCAAAGATTCGAGAGACTGTGAAGAATTTTAAACCAAAGAGTCAATCTGACTTTGGTTTTTATGACAATTTTCATAATTGTCATCCACAGTTTGTTTTCCACACACAACAAAAGAGATGTTATTAGTGTGGAAATACAAATCATTTAGCAAACAATTGTCCTTTTCGACAAAAATCATTAAGCAAACAACGATTTTATAATTCTATTGCTCATAATAGAAAATTGTTTTTCACTCGTGGAAAATTTTCAAATAATATGAAATCAAAGGTTGTTAATGATTTTAATATCAAACGGGATAAGAATTTGACTAATGATGTAAAAGAACACAACAAGTTGAAAAGCGTAAATGAAAAGACTGATGTGCAAACCAAATATAATAATATCAAATTATTTTGTCTTGCTGCAACTCATAATGTGCTTAAGTCATGTTTGACTTGGGTACCAAAAAGCTAACTAATTTTGTTACTGATGCAGGGACAACCACAAAAGGCTATTGAAAGTCTATGGCATGTAGATAGCGGTTGTTCAAGACATATGACTGGGAATTTATCATTACTACAAGATGTTCAGTCATATAACGGAGGAAGAGTGATTTTCGCGGGAGACAAAGGAGGACGTATAACCAAGCGTGGTACAGTTACAAATGGTGTCCTTAGCTTTGAAAATGTTAATTTTGTTGAGGAATTAAAACATAACCTGTTAAGTGTGTCTCAAATCTGTGACAAACAATATTCTACACTTTACTAATAAAGAATGCTTAATATTAAAACCAGGTTTTGTTGTTCCAGATGAATGGATTTTGATGAGAACTCCGAGAGACAATGACACATATCTTCTTGATATGCATTGTTCTAATTCTTTGGTAACAGCTTCTTGCTTACTATCCAAAGCCTCGGAGAATGATTCATGTTATGGCATCGTCGATTAGGACATGTCAATCTTAAAAACAAGAATCAACTTGTACGTGGAAATCATGTTATTGGTTTACCTGAAAAAGAATTTCAATTAAATGAAAATTGTTTGTCATGTTCAAAAGGTAAACAACATAAACTTCCTCACAAATCCATTGCACACAACTCAATCGAATCTGTCACACCCTCAAATTCCGGGTCTGGAATCTATCACAGAGGGGTGAGCAAACAGGATCGAACACAGTAGTTACACATGAGATGCAGTTATCTATATGATAAGTTTTAGATAATCAATCCATTATTATCCAGAGCATTAGATATTATACGCAGCGGAAATAAATATGTATATTGTTTCTTAACAATACGTCTAATCATGTCTTATCAATAACCGATGTGTATCTGGAGCTCTTATATGATCCTACGTGCATGTCCATAAGCTCCTAATAGATACCTGAGAATACATGTAAATCAAGTGTCAACACAGGGTTGGTGAGTTCATAGGTAAGTAAAACATAGTGATAAATCATCAATTATCATCAAATAGGATTTACTGAAAAAGTGTGAGTTTAATCTTACTCACCGGTATATGAATAGCCTGTCGGAACCCTTTTTAATAAGGTGAACCCGCTATCCCACATACCTACTAAGTACAAGCCCAACAAATCTTTCACATTGAATTTGTCCATGTCACTTAGTTTATTATTTCTATGTACAAGTCCAACAAATCCTTCACATAGGATTTGTCCATGTATCATAGTTTAATATCATTTTCATGTGTATATTATGTTATTTTAATAATTCAAATCAGAAGGCGCGAATCCTCTCTTTACATTTATCCTCATATGGGTGGTAAGTGGAACTATAATGGCAAAACTTATATAGCGCAACAATCTGCCTTCCCACAGAATAGTCATCCCGAATGACAGCGAGATCTTTGTGCATCTGATAAGGACCACATGTCCAAACCTTTGTGGGGGTTAGTCACTCCCCGATAGTACTATCCAAAAGATCCCTGCCTTATTTATAGCCCAGTTTACACAGAAGGATTTCATAATAACCATATGTAATCATAAATGTGATCCAATTATTATTTAACATAATACACAAAATAATTTGTAATTTTATTTACAACATGTATTCCAGCCCCAAAATATTTAAATGATTAAAAAGGGGAATAGTTATGAACTCACCTCAGTTCCTGTGTGGTGTTGACAACCTAGTAAATTCCTGTTACGGAATTATAATTTCACGTAAGCAAACAGATACAAATCCAAAAACCTAAATAAGTTAGATCTTGAACCTGGTGTTCAATTGATCTAGGTTTTGGTTTTCTAGGATTTGTTATAAACATTAAATCATTTAATTATTTTTGTTAATAATTAATGATTTATATAAAATTTAATTAGTTTAATAATGATTTTGACATATCATTATGTTCTAATTAAATTATAGACGTTATATAAACATATAAGTTTATATTTAATTTTTGTAAGATTTTATAAATATTTAAATTTATAAAATTTACTTTGTATTTATATTATCAAAATAAGTCCATAAAATATTATAACATCCATTAATAATTTGATGATCTAATTTATTATTTGGAAATCCATTTTTATATTGATAATAATTATAACACATGTAATATTTATTTTCATAAATAATTTAGGCTTTTAAATAATTATTTTTCTATAATTATTATGATTTATCATTAAATAAAAATGATATGGTGTCCAATTAATGGTTTAATACTTTAAATCATAATTTAAAGTCTATTTTTATAAAAATGGTTATTTATAATATTTTTAAATATTATTTTATAAATTTTATTTAAAGTATCTTTAATTAAATAATTTACAGAAAAATATTTAATGGTGTTAAAAATAACAGAAGCTTTTAAAAATTATTTTTATAATTTTTAATAATTTTTATATATTTTTAAATAGCCTAAAAGGCTTAAAAACATAATTAGGAGGGGGCCGGGTTCGAACCCGCGACCTCCTCCCCATAACCCAACACCCGAACCAGTGAGCCAAAGCCTCCTAATCGTTTAGAACTCCGGCCCCATTACAGTTAAAGACAATCCCGAATGTTCATCCCCAAATCAAGAACCCTAGAACTGTAATCGATCAAATTGAAGCCTAAATTGATGTTGTAATCGCTTAAAAGGATAGGGCTTTTATTCCATATAAGAAATCGAGTATATAGGTAGTTTCAATTACCTGTTTCGATGCTCGATAGGTAATGTTCGGTTAACTGCAGGTCGCGGCCGAATGAGGAATTCAATCAACGATCAATCGTAGATGAAAATGAAATTAAATTCATAGGAGGTTTCCAGTAATCCCAATGATCAAAAGCCCTCTGGAAATTTAGAGGTTTGAAACTCGAATAGGGGTGTTCGTGTAGCTACAGGTCGCGGTAATGGTGATGATTCGAACTGCTTGTTTTCGAGTGTTTCAGTTGAGATTGAGAATACCATTAGTTTAGGAATGATTATATAGTCGATATTGTTTGATTAATTTGAATAAAATATAGTAGTAGTGCGATTTAGGAGTTGTTAAAGTGGCCGAAAGTTTCACGTGGTGTAGATCGATCGCACTCAGTTGGTTTTCGAATTATTGTGGGGCATTGTGTTCGATTTTTGTCTACGAATCATTTGGGACCGGTTTCATATTTTACAATCGAGTATTGAAGCCGTTTGGAGTTCGCCGGAATTGTCGCCGGTGGCCGGCCGGAGTAACAGGGTGTCGACGGGGGGGGGGGGGGGTTTGGGATTTAAATAAATTACAGAATGGTCCCTGGGGTTTGTAAACATTTTATTTCATGTTTTGAAGTTTTAAAACATGTTTCAAATATTACAAAACAGCCCCTGGACTTATTAAATCAATTAAATTAATTTTGTAAATAATAATATTTTCACTATTATTATTATTTTCATTATTAACATTATTATTTTTTAATAATGATAATATTATTATTATTATTTTCATTATTTTTATTATTATTAATATTATCTTTAAATAATAATAAAAATATAAAAATAAATCATAAATTCACATAAAATTTATATTAACTCACGAAAATTTTCGGGTTGTCACATCATCCCCCTGTTAGAGGAATTTTCGTCCCGAAAATTAAGATGTACTAGCGACATTTTTGAACAGGTTAGGATACCTGCGTATCATTTCGTCCTCTCGTTCCTAAGTGAACTCAGGACAACGTCGGGAGTTCCACCGAACTCTGACAACTGTAATCTCGCTATGCTTTAATTGTTTAACTTCCTTATTCATGATTTCAACTGGTGCCTTAACAAGTCTGAGTTTCTCACATACTTGCAGTTCCTTGAAAGGCACAACCAGTAATTCATCGGATAAACACTTCCTTAGATTTGATACGTGAAAACATTATGCACACCACCAACTTCAGCAGGTAGATTTAATTCATAGGCTACTGGGTCAATCCTTCTGACAATTTCAAAAGGTCCCACGTAGCGAGGGTTCAATTTCCCTCATTTCCCAAAGCGTATAACTCCCTTCCAGGGAGATACCTTTAGCGAAACTTTATCTCCTTTCTGAAATTCAAGTGGCTTGCGGTGTTTATTAGCGTAGCTTTTCTTATCTGGACAATTTTCTCATGAGTTTCAAAGATCAATTCTAACTTGTCTTGGGATCCTAATCAACCTAGGGCACACTTATGGTATTGGTCAGAACTCCAACCTTCTTAATGTCCCCGTTTAACACATGTTAGCTTAATCGTATCAACCAACATAGCTAGGTTCACAACATTGACATTAAAGCAAATCATTTAAACCATCAGAGAGGCTTATTCTACTACTCACTAGATTTTTCCCAGTGTCCTTCTTAATTCTATTTGGTCTAAGGTATGATATCAGTTTTATCAATTCATGGGGTTTGTTAATATAAAGAGCACGACTTAACCCTACCATTGCATGATTTTAGAATTACAATTCTAGCTTTTGCATTTCATTCCTTAGGTATAGTAACCCTTTTATAAGCATTACCGGTATACTAAGAATATGCTTAAACCGGTTACACAACATCCTAATTTATTATCATCCCAAAGAATAACTTAATGTATGTAGGTATCATCACCCTTCTATATCTCCTGTAGTCCACTTTCACTCTAAGTATTCAATCAGTCCCTCAATTACTGAAATGCTAAGTGGAGGAATGCCTCTTAAAGGATAAAATTAATATTATGATTGGAAATACCATGAAGGCTCTAAGTAGGACAGGACTTAAGTAACAGCAGGTAAACTACAAGCACATAAGTACAATATGTCTAATGATAGCTGCCTATCCTTCATACCTTCAGGATTTCAGGTATAACCATGTCAGGGCAAGTACTAGGGAAACAAGTCTCACTTTAGGTTAGGACAAGTGTAGCACAGATTACCAAATGGAATACGTCAAGGTAATTTTGATTCATATGTCTTAAAGGCTTGTATATTGACCACAGTAACTTCACGTGCTACAATAGCAGCAATCTTACGACTAGAGTTTCTAGACCGTGAACGGATTTGTCGAGAAGCCATTCTGAGATATCATTAAGAATTTTCATGGAAATATGTTCTATGAGAACCGAGGCTTTCTTGCTCAACGTGTAGAAATGATGACTTATACGGACTACTATGTTACCACCCGACTAGATTCACCGGACTTAGCATGCACGACAAATTACAATTACGTGTGCACCCGTAATGGTAAGTTGCTTTGCATGATCACCCCGGTTCCTCCTGTTGGGTTAACATATCTTGTCAAGTATAGTGGTCATCAATGATAGAAATACCAAATATGTATGTATTATATCGGGAAAACGAAATCAAGGACAAGAATTATTCAACACGACAATGAGATGTTCCGAGTGTATTCGTTTGATTCGTGAATCAAAGCGAGTACGTTGACTAATCAAAGTATCGAGTCAATCACAACTTTGTTGAAGACATGCGTACCTATAAGCAGATACTCATCCCAAGGGTTCCCAGGTAAGGTAAACAGGTCCATCGGTTGATTTGGATATATGCGAATACCTTGCCTAGACAGAACACCCCGAGATACAGGCATCACGCTCTTCCAGCATTACATGTTTCAAGTTGTAAGACACAGACTTTGATGAGAATAAAAAAAAATTGATTTAGGCACGATGATAAATGTAGATCCCACATGTCGTTGAGAATAAGTTTAGGAATTATCGAAAAGAGTCAGAGAGTCAAGTTATGTTTAGGAACACAACTATCTATGTTTAAGCATATAACTTCTTAATCCTATCCTATCTCTAACTAAGGCAATTTACTTTGTGCAACTATTGTGTGTGGCTATAGGCTAGATGCAATCCCTAACTCAGTATAACCAGTGGCTCTGATACCAATCTGTCACACCCTCAAATTCCGGGTCTGGAATCTATCACAGAGGGGTTAGCAAACAGGATCGAACACAGTAGTTACACATGAGATGCAGTTATCTATATGATAAGTTTTAGATAATCAATCCATTATTATCCAGAGCATTAGATATTATACACAGCGGAAATAAATATGTATATTGTTTCTTAACAATACGTCTAATCATGTCTTATCAATAACCGATGTGTATCTGGAGCTCTTATATGATCCTACGTGCATGTCCATAAGCTCCTAATAGATACCTGAGAATACATGTAAATCAAGTGTCAACACAGGGTTGGTGAGTTCATAGGTAAGTAAAACATAGTGATAAATCATCAATTATCATCAAATAGGATTTACTGAAAAAGTGTGAGTTTAATCTTACTCACCGGTATATGAATAGCCTGTCGGAACCCTTTTTAATAAGGTGAACCCGCTATCCCACATACCTACTAAGTACAAGCCCAACAAATCCTTCACATTGAATTTGTCCATGTCACTTAGTTTATTATTTCTATGTACAAGTCCAACAAATCCTTCACATAGGATTTGTCCATGTATCATAGTTTAATATCATTTTCATGTGTATATTATGTTATTTTAATAATTCAAATCAGAGGGCGCGAATCCTCTCTTTACATTTATCCTCATATGGGTGGTAAGTGGAACTATAATGGCAAAACTTATATAGCGCAACAATCTGCCTTCCCACAGAATAGTCATCCCGAATGACAGCGAGATCTTTGTGCATCTGATAAGGACCACATGTCCAAACCTTTGTGGGGTTAGTCACTCCCCGATAGTACTATCCAAAAGATCCCTGCCTTATTTATAGCCCAGTTTACACAGAAGGATTTCATAATAACCACATGTAATCATAAATGTGATCCTATTATTATTTAACATAATACACAAAATAATTTGTAATTTTATTTACAACATGTATTCCAGCCCCAAAATATTTAAATGATTAAAAAGGGGAATAGTTATGAACTCACCTCAGTTCCTGTGTGGTGTTGATAACCTAGTAAATTCCTGTTACGGAATTATAATTTCACGTAAGCAAACAGATACAAATCCAAAAACCTAAATAAGTTAGATCTTGAACCTGGTGTTCAATTGATCTAGGTTTTGGTTTTCTAGGATTTGTTATAAACATTAAATCATTTAATTATTTTTGTTAATAATTAATGATTTATATAAAATTTAATTAGTTTAATAATGATTTTGACATATCATTATGTTCTAATTAAATTATAGACGTTATATAAACATATAAGTTTATATTTAATTTTTGTAAGATTTTATAAATATTTAAATTTATAAAATTTACTTTGTATTTATATTATCAAAATAAGTCCATAAAATATTATAACATCCATTAATAATTTGATGATCTAATTTATTATTTGGAAATCCATTTTTATATTGATAATAATTTATAACACATGTAATATTTATTTTCATAAATAATTTAGGCTTTTAAATAATTATTTTTCTATAATTATTATGATTTATCATTAAATAAAAATGATATGGTGTCCAATTAATGGTTTAATACTTTAAATCATAATTTAAAGTCTATTTTTATAAAAATGGTTATTTATAATATTTTTAAATATTATTTTATAAATTTTATTTAAAGTATCTTTAATTAAATAATTTACAGAAAAATATTTAATGGTGTTAAAAATAACAGAAGCTTTTAAAAATTATTTTTATAATTTTTAATAATTTTTATATATTTTTAAATAGCCTAAAAGGCTTAAAAACATAATTAGGAGGGGGCCGGGTTCGAACCCGCGACCTCCTCCCCATAACCCAACACCCGAACCAGTGAGCCAAAGGCTCCTAATCGTTTAGAACTCCGGCCCAATTACAGTTAAAGACAATCCCGAATGTTCATCCCCAAATCAAGAACCCTAGAACTGTAATCGATCAAATTGAAGCCTAAATTGATGTTGTAATCGCTTAAAAGGATAGGGCTTTTATTCCATATAAGAAATCGAGTATATAGGTAGTTTCAATTACCTGTTTCGATGCTCGATAGGTAATGTTCGGTTAACTGCAGGTCGCGGCCGAATGAGGAATTCAATCAACGATCAATCGTAGATGAAAATGAAATTAAATTCATAGGAGGTTTCCAGTAATCCCAATGATCAAAAGCCCTCTGGAAATTTAGAGGTTTGAAACTCGAATAGGGGTGTTCGTGTAGCTACAGGTCGCGGTAATGGTGATGATTCGAACTGCTTGTTTTCGAGTGTTTCAGTTGAGATTGAGAATACCATTAGTTTAGGAATGATTATATAGTCGATATTGTTTGATTAATTTGAATAAAATATAGTAGTAGTGCGATTTAGGAGTTGTTAAAGTGGCCGAAAGTTTCACGTGGTGTAGATCGATCGCACTCAGTTGGTTTTCGAATTATTGTGGGGCATTGTGTTCGATTTTTGTCTACGAATCATTTGGGACCGGTTTCATATTTTACAATCGAGTATTGAAGCCGTTTGGAGTTCGCCGGAATTGTCGCCGGTGGCCGGCCGGAGTAACAGGGTGTCGACGGGGGGGGGGGGGGGGGGGTTTGGGATTTAAATAAATTACAGAATGGTCCCTGGGGTTTGTAAACATTTTATTTCATGTTTTGAAGTTTTAAAACATGTTTCAAATATTACAAAACAGCCCCTGGACTTATTAAATCAATTAAATTAATTTTGTAAATAATAATATTTTCACTATTATTATTATTTTCATTATTAACATTATTATTTTTTAATAATGATAATATTATTATTATTATTGTCATTATTTTTATTATTATTAATATTATCTTTAAATAATAATAAAAATATAAAAATAAATCATAAATTCACATAAAATTTTATATTAACTCACGAAAATTTTCGGGTTGTCACAGAATCAATCTTACAACTCTTACACATGGATCTTTTTGGTCCAGTGAGTGTTTTAAGCTTGGGTCGAAGACCTTACTGTTTGGTTGTTACTGATGACTTTTCTAGATTTACTTGGGTGTTTTTCTTAGCATCTAAGGATGAAACTCCACACCTTTTGATCAAGTTTATTACTTTGGTGGAGAATCAGACAGAGAAAAAGGTAAAATACATCCGAAGTGACAATGGAATAGAGTTTTGCAATCAAACTCTGAATGAGTTTTGTGAATCAAAGGGAATTGCCAGACAATTCAGTGCTGCTGGCACTCCACAACAGAATGGGGTTGCAGAAAGAAGGAATAGAACACTGATTGAAGCTGCTAGAACAATGATATCTGCTACCAAATTACCTTTGTTCTTTTGGGCTGAAGCAGTAAATACTGCATGTTATGTTCAGAATCGTGCTTTAATCAACAAAAGATTAAATAAGACTCCATATGAAATATTTTATAAACACAAACCTAAAGTTAAATATTTTAAAGCCTTTGGTTGTTGTTGCACTTTTTTGCATACAACTGAATCATCTTCAAAATTTTTTGAAAAGGCTGATGAATGTTACTTTGTGGGATATGTTGCTAATAAGGTTGCATATCGAGTTTATAATAAAAGAACTAGACAAATAATTGAGTCATTTAACATTGATTGGCATGAGCTTAACATTACTGATGCAGGTTCAGCTCCTTCATGGGTTTATGATTATGAATCTTTGTTCATAAATTTTAAAATTTCTAAACCTTAATCTGCAGATTCTAATTCTCAAGCAATCTCCTTGGAAAACAAAATCATTGAGGAACTTCCATCTTTGATATCTGATGATTCTGCTACTGCTTCATCATCCAAAGATATTCCTACAGCTTCTGTACCAGTATCTGCATGTTCTGAGTCATTAGATGCTATTTCAGAACAATTTTCTACCCAAGAGCTGGAAGAATCATTAAGTTCACCTTTATCTGCATCTTCTTCAGAAACTATGGATACACCGATCGAAGTCATTCAAGTTCCATTTGAAGAATCTCCAAACGTGTCTACTGCTTCTGAAAATCCTGTTTCAGCTGACACACTTGAAGAAAATATTGTGTATCAATCTCGACAATCTGAAGAAGTTCTTGATAATGTTGAACACATTACTAATTTGGAAGATGGAATGGTTGCAGATGATATTCCTCAATTAAGAATACATAAAACTCATCCAACTGATGCAATCATTGGTCCATTACATGAGGGTGTAATTACCAGAAGTCGATCAGGGGCAATCAACACATGTCTTTATGCTTGCTTTCTATCACAAATAGTGCCCAAGAATGTGGAAATGGCACTTAAGGAAAACAGCTGGATAGAAGCAATGCAAGATGAGTTGATGCAATTCAAAAAGCTGAATGTTTGGCATCTTGTTGAACTTCCAAAGGATAAGCTTCCGATTGGAACAAAGTGGATATTTCGAAACAAGACGGATGAAAAGGGTGTTATAGTTCGTAATAAAGCACGTCTTGTTGTTCAGGGATTCTATCAAGTTGAAGGATTGGATTATGAAGAAGTGTATGCTCCAGTTGCAAGACTAGAAGCAATACGCATATTCTTAGCCTTTGCTTCATACATGAACTTCAAGGTGTATCAGATGGATGTTAAAACTGCATTATTATACGGAGAAATGAAGGAAGAAACCTATGTTTGTCAGCCTCCAGGATTTGAAGATCCCGATCATCCTGATTATGTTTACCAGTTGGATAAGGCATTATATGGGTTACATCAAGCACCTCGTGCTTGGTATGCAACTCTGACTGAACATTTGCTTACGAATGGTTATTCAAGAGGTGCAATTGATCAAACCTTATTCATACGAAAATCAGGCGATGATATCATTTTGGTTCAAATCTATGTCGATGTTATCATTTTTGGCTCTACAAATGATAGTATGTGCACGGAGTTCGAAGAGGTGATGAAGAAGAAATTTGAGATGAGTTCCCTTGGAGAAATTTCATTTTTCCTGGGTATTCAGGTTACTCAATCTGAAACTGGTATTCTCATTCATCAAGAAAAGTATGTTCAGACTATTCTTGAGAAATACAAGTTTCAAGATTCCAAAGTAGCTCCAACTCCAATGGCTTCTCGTCCTACTCTTACTCCAGATCCATTGGGAGAATCAGTTGATCAACATCTTTATAGATCGATGATTGGTTCCCTTATGTATCTCACTGCAAGCAGGCCGGATGTCATGTTCCCTGTTTGTCAGTGTGCCCGCTATCAAAGTGATCCAAAGGAATCACACATGAAAGCTGTCAAGCGGATTTTCAAGTATCTCAAGGGTCAACCTAAACTTGGTCTTTGGTATCCTCGAAATTCCGATTTCAATTTATTTGCTTATACTGACAGTGATTATGGTGGTTGTAATTTAGACAAGAAATCGACCACAGGAGGATGTCAATTCTTAGGCAACCGACTCATTTCTTGGCAGTGTAAAAAACAGAACACTGTCTCAACATCCACTGCCGAAGCTGAATATGTGGCTGCATCGAGCAGTTGTTCCCAGCTTGTCTAGATTCAACAACAACTTCTCGATTATGGTCTCAACATCTATGACACACCCATTTGGTGTGACAATACGGCAGTTCTGAACATTGTGAAAAATCCATTCAACACTCCAAAACTAAACACATTGACATCTGCATCCATTTTATTCGCGACTGTTTTGATCGAAAACTTATTCATTTAAAACAAGTGCCGTCAGCTGAAAATATTGCTGATTTATTTACCAAGGCATTTGATCATTCTCGATTTGATTTCCTTGTGCAATCATTGGGAATTATTAACTTTGGATAAATTGGTTTAATGAATCTTCACAAAAAGATTTTTCATTTTTCATAAAGAATAAAATTGCAATTGTTTCTTTTTCTTAAAAGGACAATAACAATTTTAGGGGGAGAAAATTAGAAAACAAGTTCTGAAAAATATTTTTGGTCTTAGGGGGAGGTTTAAATATCACAGGGACTCAGACGAAACCACTTTTCGCTCAAACCTCACCCGAAAAAAAACCTTCTCGCATACCATCCGAAACCTCATTTCGCTTACATCAAAACAGAAATCATTTCGTTCTTGCTTGTGATTCTGATTCATAGTGTGTTTTCATTACACTCATAGTGTGATTTAAAGGTATAATATGTCCATTTTGGGTTACTGTAGCGAAGAAATGCTAAGGAGAACTTAACAAATTTGAAATAAAATCAAAGAAATAAACATAAATGTTAAAATTGAAAGATGAAATCTACAAAATAGACTTTGGCGACAGTGATGGACTGAGTTTCTTGGATTAAAATCGAGTTTTGAAGTGTTAATTTGAACTTTGAGTTGTGCGAATCGCACACGAAATTGAACAGACGCGACATAGGGTTTTCGCGTGAACACAGTTCTCGCGTGAGCTTTGATTTCGCTTAAAAATGTGTTTCGCATGAAATTCATTTTTGCACGAGACTAGTTTGTCGCACGAAGTTCACTTTCGCTTGACTGGAGATTTCGCATGACAGAAAGTTTTTGAAATTATTTCTAAGTTTTGTTGGTGTTGTCTTAAATGGAATTATCACATGCAACTTGTTTTCACTTAATAAACATTTTTTGTTGATAAAATTTTAAGTGTAGTACATGTATTCACATGTGACTAAGCTTTGAAATGATAAATTGTTTTTAAGTGATCAAATTTTCTAAGTGTGAAACCTCAAAAGTTAAAATGTTCTAAGTGTTGGAATTCTATATGCATAATTAAGTTATATTCAAAGTGTTCTAATCTTGAGTTTGTTTGACAATGCAGATGGCACAAATGATTTTTAATAAAAATCATAATTGTGTTGCTTATTTAGACGAGGTTCCAGAAGGGAAGGAATTATTTTCATCTATGATCGAAGGATTGAAGAATTCCCGTATTGTCTATGCTATATCTGCTGACACCGCCATTTATTCTGAGCTAATAGATTCTTTCTGGAGCACTGCTGCTCTGGAAAAAGACCAAGCGGGAAACCAGATTATTACTGCTAATGTCAAAGACAAACGAGTGACAGTTTCTCAGTCCATCCTGAACCGAGTTCTTTTATTTGATGATCAAGAAGGAGCACCAACTCGTCTTGATGATGATACAGTGATTGATTGTCTGGCTCGTATGGGATACGAGTACAGATATCCAAGTTTAGAGAAGAAATGGCTACCACCGTACTGGAAGTACTTATTTCATGTGGTGATTCATTGTCTGAGCAACCTCAAAGCTGGGATGGATAGCTTGAGTGCAATTTTTGGTTCCTTATTGGTTTCTTTGGTTGATGATCTACCGTTCAGTATATCTGGAGTTATCTTCCAGGAGATGGTAAAGAATGCCACAGCCAATCCTGGAAGGAAGTTCATCATGTACCCAAGATTTATCCAGCTGGTGATAAATGATGCATATCCTGAGCTTGCCACTCAGAGATCTCCAAAATATGTTGTACAGACGATTAAGAAGGAGATTTTCACACATCTCACTGGAGCCAGAGGAAACAAATGCTCTGGTGAAAGTTTTGCCAAGATTGGAAAATTTTCTGAGATTGAAGAAAATATTGATGAGTTTGGAGAAGGTGCTCATACGAATGAATCACAGACTGGCACTTCTACTGCTGGTACTAGAGATAACTTGGATGAGGAAATTGAAAAGTTATTTGAGGATGAGCCTATGAATGAAGGAAGAACGGAAGGAATTGTTCATTCAGCTTCCAGTTCAGAGACGACAAGTGATCAAATTAGGAATATTCCATATGTAATCCAAACTGATCAAACACCATCTACTCCAACATCCTCAAGACCTAATGATGAAGACAGGGACACTGATTATGTTCCGGAGGAGTCTCCTAGTACGTCATCAAGAAGAAAACGTATGACAAAGAGGAGAGATTTTGCAGCTAGAAAAAGAGGTCGTGGTATTATTCCCAGGAAACCACGAACACAAGTAATTATCACTGAGGCTGAGCAAAATCAGACTACTAATGTGACTTCTTCTGCTCCTGAAACAGAAACAGTTCCTGTTTCTGAAGCAGCCAATATTTCTGAGTCTGGATTTTCTACACCTCCAAGGCAAGAAAACTTAGAGTTTGATGTTGATTCATTTTTGAATACTCCTCCAGAGTTTCAAAGGAGAGAGGAATCATCTAGCACTCCTCATTCTATAACTCTAGAAGAAAGAGTTAAGAACTTGGAGAAAGAAAGTTTTTAAAATGTCAAATTGATTGCTGAACTGAAGAAAGAGAATGAAGATAAGTCAAATCTGATTAACATGATTCATCTCGATTCATCCATTAAAGATACAAGATTAGCCTCTCTTGAACAACAGATGAAGAGCATGTTTGATTATACTTCAGGGTTGGAGAGACAGCTGAATGAGCTTAGAGAATTTATATCTCAGACTTATTTTCATCAACCACCAGTCATAAGGTCTACTACTGTGATTGGTGAATCTAGTAGGCGATCTCCAAGCCCACCCCCTGCTAAGAATGTTCCAGAAAAAGAAGTGGTCAACGAAGCTCAAACTTCTACTGAACAGCCAAGTGTTAGTGTGACTGAAGATGTTCCAATTTCATCTGAAGTACCTATCACCGAAGCTTTCACTTCTACAGCTTTCGTTGAGCCAGAGCATATGATGTCTTTGCCTGTTGTTAATGAAGAAGAGGATGAAGAGTTGATTGATTATGCTGATTCTGATGATGAGGATGATGATGATGAGGATGATGATGAAAATGATGATGATGATGGTGGAGATAATGGTGGAAATAATGATGGTAATGATGATGGAGGCAATGATGATGATGGAGGTGATGCTACTGGATTATCATCGAGTCCAACTGGTGAAACTACCACTGATAATGTCGATCGACCAAGTGGTAGTGATCCGGAAGGATATGATCCACTTGACCCTGCCACTGAGAGTGTGTATGAAAAGGAATTGTATGCTTTTCAATAATATTCATCAGGAGCTGTCGAAGACGAATTTGGTATGTTTGATGATTTGGAGGATCAGAATGAATATACTGACATATTTGGGAACAACCTTCAAGAATTATTCAAAGACATTAAACTTGAAGAAGGAGAAATCCCTACTGAGACTGTGAGTGGTGAAACTCCTGCTGTTTCTACAAAGAAAGATTCTACTGGTCAGATTGCTTTATTCACTAGAGGAGGATTAATGTTCAAAGCACCACCACCACCTACTGAAGCTCATTTTCTATTCATTTCTAAGCCTAAGCAGAAGTACGGTGAAATGTGTCATGTGATCAGTTGGGGATATGATGGAGAGAAAAGATTATATGTGATAAAATGAAGGAATGGAGAAATAGATTATTTGAAGAGCACACAAGATTTTCATACTTTACGTGCTGTAGATCTTTACACTATGGGAAAAGCTCCGTTTTTCAACGAAAGTAATCATAGTGAAGCTGAATTGATAAGATCTATGATAAGAAGGGAGATGCGCACAAACTTCAAGGATTTTAAGACTACCAAATCAAAGGTGATTGATGACTCAACAAGAATAGATGAAAAAACTAAAGCTCCAATGAAAATACGAGTCTATTAACATCCTAAATTTATCAGGAAAGTCCCCGTGCATGCTCCAGTTCCTCCCAACACTCTAAAGCAATTAATCTCATGGCGATGTGAGAAGGATTCCGGTCACGCTGTGATCAGATGTACTGACAGATCATTTCGAATCATTGATCCAGCAGACTTGATGAAGTTTGGCAAAGACGACTTACTCAAGCTTTTACACTGCCCCATTTCAGCTGATGAGTCCGTTTATTTTCTATCTTGCCAGTATGTGTGGATGATTGACCGGATCATTAGGAACAAATGGTATGCTTATGCAGGCTCGTACAAGAAGGCAAACGTTGATTTTGATTGATCATGTTTCACCGAGCCTAGGGGGAGATTGTAGAAGACTAATCAAGGCTCGGCAAAGCAACTTGTGCGAAAACCTGATCCACGCAAAAAGCAGATGTTACGCGAGAAACAGACCACACGACAAAGGATTCCACGCGACATACATGTCCCGCGCAAAAGGAAGCTGTGCGAAAAGCCAGCCGTGCGAGAACTGCTGTTTTAGTATAAATAGTTTCGTTTTCGTTTTGTAATTAAGCTTTTGTTCATTTATCATATATGTACTGTGCGAAATCGCACAAGACCTGTTCTAGGTTGTGTTATTCAATCTGAGAATCATTTTGTGAGCAATTCAATCTTCTTCTACTCCAATCTTGTTTACATTCCGCATCACAAGATTGAGATCGTGTGTTTATTGTTTTTCTGGGAGAATTCGAGGTTTTACAGGATAATCATTAAATATTGAGAATTGGACTTATTCATGGCTTTAGGATCATGCTAGAATGATTGTTATGGATGTCTAAAGTGTTAGAATCTGTTAATTGGGTTGTAGGGAATGTTTATTTGGTTATTGGGTGAATTATGCACTTTGATGGTCATGTATGTTTTGGTATGTTGATTAGTAACTAGGACATTATGTTTGGGATTGGAATTGAGCATATTGACGTATGTTGCATGTATTGGGCATCTTGCATGTGTTGTGGATAGTATGGATGACTTTTTGATAAATTATCTGTTTTGACCCGTATGTGCTAAATCATGGCTATAGGTCATCTAAGTATGTTATGCATGATCTGACATGTTATATGATACACTAGTTATGTTATGAACACACTGAGTATGCTAGATGCTAAGAATTTACATAACTTGTATGATATGTGCATAGTATGATGATTTAAGCAATGTATTGGGAATGTAGCATCAAATGTGATTCATTGGAATGTTAACCATGTATGCTATATGCTTATATATGTTTAAATGGTTTACAACACATAATGTCACCAACGGGTCAAACGGGTCAACTAGGTCACATGTATGTTGTTTTTATAGAACCTTGAGTTCTTTGTTTGTTGAACACTTAGGGTTTCTCTTGGGATTGTTATGTGTACATGTACTTATGTACTTGTGTGTTCTAGGTAACCTTCGAAGGTTGTCTTTCCACTCGTTCTTGTCAAAGTTAAGCCTTAGATATCTATCATGCATATCAGGTGAGTTCATGCCCCACTGTTTTACTTAATCTCTTTTGGGGGAGATATCATACTGGTAACTTTACAACGTTTTTTTTATATTTAAGATGTGTACGATATTAATATAGTGTTGTTTACCATGATAAAGTCCTCACACTTTCGAATTGTTAATATTGGATAGTGGGGAAACTTGCGTAGTACTACTGGGTCTGATGAGCCCCACCTGTGTGACTCGAGGTCAACCGGGTGCAATTTGTCCTATGATTATTCGTCACGATATGGTGAAGTCGTGACGGGAGGCAAACATAACACAGTCAGCTTCAATTGTGAAATCACTATGTATTAATATCAATTTGTTAATGGACTAGCTAGCTATTACAATGCACATGCTTATTTTACACTATTGATAAACTGTTATGTTTATACGCAAACTCTTGAACTCACCAACCATGTGTTGACTTTTTAGTATGCTATTCTCAGGTCGTTAATCTGGACTGCTGATAGGAGCACTACACGAGTCAGCATGCATTTTAGAGATTTAAACTTCAAACATAATTACTCATCTTTTATTTATGGTTTAAAATACTTGGTTGGCACTTGTTTTGCCATATGGTACTTTCACTTGTTTTGGGTTGTTTTATTTACTTTACGCTTCCGCATGTCTTTTAAAGTTTGAACTCTGGTTTGGTTTACGTTAAACGTAGCATATAGAGTCATTCCGAGTAACTATTGACTGTGATCCTGGTTTGTTCACACGCCTCACGGTAAAACTCCGCACGTGGATTTTGAGGGTGTGACAGATTGGTATCAGAGCCATTGGTTATAGAGAACTAGGTTGCATACACACTAGACTATAACCGCACACAGTTAGTTAGTTACTTGTTCCTGATTTTTCTACTGTATACTCATTGGCATACACAAATCACACTCTCTACAGCATGGCATCTTCATCGAGAGCACGTGGTAAGCGACCAGCATCACCCACACGATCCGAGTCCCCACCTCCTGGACCGGTACCGGACGATGGACTGGACTGGCCTCATTTGGACTATCCACGAGGTGAGTTCGACTGGGATCAACCATTTGTGCCACCCGAACGTGACCCTCCACAAGACTGGAGTTTCTACCCTGAGTTCGTAGATCACCTCATGTATCGGGAACGTGTACCAACACCAAGACCTAGAACTAGGACCAACACCGAGCAACCATTACCTTCACTTCCACGGATAGTACAGTCCAATGAGCAGGTGATTGCTGCATTGGTGGCAGCACTGGACACGAAACAACACCGGGTCCGGCGGCTCACGAGCGATGTCTGTACACTACAGCACGAGGTGTACACGCTACGACACCAACTGGATGCACTCGAGGAGCATCATGGTAAGACCATGAAGGGGTGTTACCAAATGCAGGATGTTTACCAGACGCTGTGTCACACCCCCCGCTGATAGCGGAAACACGGGGAATGCGAGCTAGACGGGATCGTCATAACACATGGTATGCAATAGAGTAGCAATAATAATATGGTGACAAGCGTGTCATGACGACACCCGAACACAATTGGAGACTTGTGTCGTGTATTGTCAAAGATCACGACAGCATAGCCATAAGCACAACATAATGTTCACATAAGCATTAAGGATAACTTGTAATGTAAATTCCCACAACTCGGGAATAAGTGTTCAAAGGAATGTTAATTGTTTAATGGACTGCAACAATGTACAAAATGAATGTTTAGTCTCAAAAATGCATCCTAGGGTCTCCACTAAAAGGCAGCACTCCTAGAACTTCAATTACCTTGATCACCTGAAAAGAAATGCTCAAAAACGGTCAACATAATTGTTGGTGAGCTTCGCAGGATTTAAGTAATAAAAGATGTTAAGATGAAGACAGTAAGTAAGTTTAATAAAAGCTACCACGACTACACTTATGTGCAGGCGGTTTACCGTTTATAAATAGCTACAGCCAAACCTAGTCATCGGTTCCACACGGGAATTGATGGCAGTAAGAAAGGTTTTCTCGAAAAAGAATATAGTTTATAAAGACGTAGCAAGATCCACACAGCGCATACGTATAGTTTATAACCAAACCAATCCTGAGGTCCCAATGCCGGGATTAAGGGTTATACAAAAAGGTTTTCCATAGCATAATAAGTTCAAGGTGACGTAGCAGGGTCCACACAACGCATACGTTTAGGTTACAACCAAACCAATCCTTAGGTCCCAACTACCGGGATTAATGGTTGTAATGGATGATCGGCTTAGAAGAACCACACAGAGGAACCACACAGAAGAACCACACAGCCAAGAGCATCCAAGGTCAAAGGCATCCAACAAGTAGTAAGCATTCCATGAGTTTCACATGACGCAGCAAGATCCACATAGCGCATACGTATATGTTACAACCAAACCATTCCTTAGGTCTCATTTCTGGAATTAATGGTTGTACTGAAAGATCCACACAGAAGTCCCACACAGAAGTCCCACACAGAAGTCCCACACAGAAGTCCCACACAGAAGTCCCACACAGCCAATTTACAGGTAAAATCACACAACACATAGCATCAAGTAATAGCACATAGTAATGTATGGCCACCAAGTAACATGTAAGGTGTCACATAGCATAGTGTCAAGTTCTAACAAATCTAGGCCTCAGTCAATCGAGATCATCACATAGCCCAGTTTAAGCACATTCTTGGTATACCAAGGATGCTTATATATAGGATTCCCCGCAGCGTTCCCACCACATCCGTGATACACCTAGAACGTTGCCTAAACTAGTTACATGACATCCGTCTATCCTTAGCATCAATCAACATGACAAACGGGGTAAGATACTTATAGAAGTAGCAGCCACCTCCACCAAGGAAGGCGCTCGAAAACAAGTAAAGTAGGTGAGCATTCTTTTCCCCCAAGTTGAAAATATTTAAAAAGGTTTGGTAAGAGTAAAAAGGGGCCACGAAACTCACAGAACAGATGATAAGCACAATCGATGTAAGATTTCCTGGGATAAGATGCTAGGAACCGTCAAACACCTATTGACAGTTACAGATAGGCATTAGTAATGATCATAAAGCACAAGATGATGTTCAGGATTCGAGTAGTTCCGGTTCGGTCATGGGTAGTATACACACAAGCAGACACACATACCTCAGACCTTATGTAGGTCCAAGCATTTAAAGATAGCCGTTATTGCTATGACATTCGAGCAATGACATTATTTCTGATGTTACCTCGTCAATACCAGACACTCGGGGAAACCACACTTACACGCACCACACACAACACACAGGAAAACTCCACACAATGATTCTATTTACACGACAAGACCAGACGCACGACTGACCATTCGCACGAGTGGACCCTCAGTCATACCATGCATCACCAGTCGCACGACCCAACAGCCAGTCACGCGACTCAACGTCCCTTCGCGCGAATCAGCTTCATTCGCGCGATTGGACCTTCTTTCGCGCGACAGGCCTCCGATCGTGCGATTCACACACAATCGCACACATTTCACATTCGCATGTCTCTGTCGCGCGACAAATCCAGTCGCGCGACACATATTCATTCACACCCACCGACAGCCGCGTGACATAACCGCGCGACTTACCCAATCGCACCGACACAAGTCGCACACACACCCAGTCGCATGCCCCATTCGCGCGACAGTCCCATTCGCGTCGACGGGGGTCGCGACTGTAGGAAGTTGCAGGGCGGCCTTCGGTAGCCCGAACACGAGTTTTACCCACCCAGAACCTCCAGAACTCATATCCTAACCTGTCTAGACAAGATGCACACTCAAAAACGCGACATGCAAGCCCACACGACCTCATGTGCTCGGATGAACCCGAGCACCCGAAAACCCTAAAACGCAGCAGCTAAATCGGGCTAAAACGAGGTAAGTGAGGTTATCTACCTGCTAGGAACGAGTATTCACGATGATGCTCAAGATTTGACGACGAAAATGCAACAAACGGTTCGATTTTTGGTGTAAGATCGGGAGAGAAATGGAGAAAATGGTGGAGATGAAGAAGAAATGAGGAGGAGAAGATGAAGAAGAGGCTGGGAATGGGTGTTTATACCCAGCCTAGTTTGGCCATTTGTCAAGTTTAGTCCCCGCACTTTGCCCCCAGGTTCCCAAATTTTGTTTCGGTTGAAAACGTTATTAATTAGTCTTGTTTTATTGATGATAAAATGTTATTAATGTTATTTATAGGTTAAAAATGATTTTTATTCGTGACAATTATTTTAATATAAAAATGACGTGTTTAGTGTTAACGGGGCAAATCTTGGAGAAACGTCTTAAGATAACGACAAGTCAAGCAACGATAACACGCATATAAGGACAACTAAGTAAAACAAATATGGTATCCACGTAGATGGTTTATAAAATTGAGGAATGACTGAAAACGAAGGTTAATCGATCACGTTAAATGACGGACCTTTGGTGACGGATGTCACAGTATCCTCCAGTTGAGGGAATTTCGTCCCGAAATTCAACTGGTGCTAGGTCTAAGAGCGTCATCCTCGAATAGATGTGGATATTTAAGTCTCATCTGATCTTCATGTTCCCATGTAAACTTTGGCCCTCGTTTGGATCTCCATCTCACACGGACGATAGGTATCTTGCTGCGCCTTAATCTTTTGACCTTTCGGTCCATGACCTTGATAGGTTCCTCCAGAAAATGGAGGCTTTCATCAATCTTGATATCCTCAATAGGTACATGAAGTGATTCGTCAGCTAGACACTTCTTGAGGTTCGATACATGGAAGGTATCATGTACACTGTTCAGCTCTTGTGGCAACCGTATTCGATACGCCACCGGACCGATTCTTTCTACAATCTCGAATGGTCCAACCTATCTTAGGGCTAGCTTCCATTTCTTTCCAAACCGAACGATCCCTTTCCAAGGTGGGACCTTAAGTAACACTCGATCCCCAACGTTAAACTCTAGTGGTTTCCGACGGTTATCGGCATAGCTCTTTTGGCAATCTCTAGCAGCTTGAAGTCGGTCATTGATTTGGAAGATCTTATCGGTGGTTTCTTGAATGATCTCTGGGCCCGTAAGCTGCCTTTCACCAACTTCAGCCCAACAAACTGGTGATCTACATTTTGGCCATACAAAGCTTCGAACGGTGCACACCCAATACTAGTATGGTAACTGTTATTGTAGGAAAACTCGATCGGCGGTAGATGAGTATCCCAACTGCCACCAAAATCAATGACACATGTCCTCAGCATGTTCTCAAGCGTTTGTATCGTTCGTTCACTTTGGCCGTCTGTCTGGGGGTGATAGGCTGTACTCATGTCTAATCGAGTGCCCATCGCTTTCTGTAACGTCTGCCAAAAGCGTGAAGTAAATCGACTGTCTCGGTCGGATATGATTGACACCGGCACCCCGTGCCGTGTCACGACCTCTTTGATGTACAACCTTGCCAGCTTATCCATTTTATAGTCTTCTCGGATAGGCAAGAAGTGAGCGGATTTTGTCATTCGATCCACCACGACCCATATCAAGTCGTGCCCACTTGGCGTTCTCGGGAGTTTGGTAATAAAATCCATAGTGATGTTCTCCCATTTCCACTCGGGAATTTCAGGTTGTTGCAATAATCCCGATGGTTTCTGGTGTTCAGCCTTGACCTTTGAATAAGTCAAGCATTTGCTCACATATATAGCAATATCTTTCTTCATGCCTGGCCACCAGTACAGCTTTTTCAGATCATGGTACATCTTGTCTGCACCAGGATGAACAGAGTACCGAGTCTTGTGTGCTTCATCCAAGACTACTGTACGTACATCCCCCCATCTGGGGACCCATATACGATCCATGAAGTACTGTATGCCATCATCCTTGCAATTCGTCTGTTTATCTAACCCTTAGAACTCTTTTCTCGCGAGGTTTTCTTCTCTCAATGCTTCCCTTTGTGCAAGTTGGATCTGAGCTTTCAAGTTCGTCTGAATAGTCAATCCCAAAGCTCGAGCACATCATGATTTCACGCGCCCTTTACGACTTAAGGCGTCAGCCATCACATTTGTTTTCCTTCCAATCAAACTTCGTGCCTTTCTGAGTCATCAAGGTTAACGGTTGGGCAACCTTTGCAAAATTTGCAATCTACCTGAATTCCACTTTCGTTAACCACCTGACCCAGAACCTCACTTTTCAAAGCCAAAACTCGCCCTTCGAGTACTTGGCGTAAAGCTTCTCTTCTTGCAATAGGCTCAGTATGGTCCGAAGATGTTCCTTAGGGTCTTATTTCAATCGAGAGTAGATAGGTATATCGTCTATAAATACGATCACGAACTTATCCAAATAAGGTTTGCATACTCGATTCATCAGGTTCATGAACACGGCTGGTTCATTAGTCAGTCCGAACGGCATGACTAAGAACTCATAATGCCTATAACGAGTCCTGAATGCTGTTTTCGGTATGTCATCCTTAAAAATCTCAGTTGATGACATCCAGAACGGAGATCAATCTTGGAAAAATACGAAGCTCCTTGTAACTGGTCAAATAAATCATCGATTCTTCACAGTCAACTTGTTCAACTCGTGAAAATCGATGCACATGCGGAACGACCCGTCTTTCTTTTTAGCAAATAGGACCGGTGTTCCCCATGGCGAATGACCCAGTCGAATAAAACCCTTCTCCAGTAGTTCCTGTAATTGGTTAGATAATCCTTGTATTGCAGACGGCGCTAACTGATACGGTGCTTTTGCTACCGGCGTAGCTCCAGGAACTAACTCGATACGAAATTCCACCTGTAGTGAAGGAGAAAATCCCGACAAGTCATCAGGGAATACTCCTGGAAAATCTCGTACTACAGGAATATATACCAACTTGTTGCCTTTTTCTTTCTTTTCCATTACACGGGTCCAAAATGCGTAACACTGCTTTCGTAAACATCGTCGCATCTTCATGCGAGTGATAAGCTTTAGAGCTCTTCCCGGTCGTTCTCCGTGAATCTTGAGTACCTCCTCGTTTGGCTTGGGGATTCGTATTACTTTCTCCAGACAAACAATCTCGGCTCCGCGTTTCGACCACCAATCCATTCCCACAATCACGTCAAAGCTCCCCAACTCGAAAGGTATTATGTCTATGTCGAAGGCATGGTTCCCTAATACCATAGAACACTGTCTAATAATCTCATCCGCTTGTACAACTCTACCGTTGGCAATTTCTACTGAAAAGCTAGTTTCTAGTCTACTAGGGTTCAAGGCAAGCACGTGTGCAAAATCAGAAGATATGAAACTATTGTCTACCCCAGTATCAAATAGTATGGATGCGAAGGGGTGGTTGAGCATCTACCCCAGTATCAAATAGTATGGATGCGAAGGGGTGGTTGAGCAAATACGTACCTGTATCAACATTCGAGTCCTGACGGGCGTCATTTGCTCTGATAACGAATGCACGTCCTCTGGCAGCACTTCTTTAATTCCCTTGGCCTGGGTTACCAGCTATGGCCATCACTTGCTGCTGGTTAAACCCTTGTTGACCCGGTGCCCTATTCAGTCTGGGGCACATGTTTCGGTAGTGACCAAGACCTCCACACTCATAACAAGCTCTAGCATTCCCGACGGGGTTAACCGTGTTGGCGAGTGTCACCAGGTTTAATGCAACTCTACAATCTCTCGCTAGGTGCCCCGGGCGCCTACAGTTCGCACACGCCCGACACGGCATCGCTGAGGGGTGATGAAGGTTGCACCTGTCATATTTCGGGTGCGGCCCAGCATATTCCCTCTTCCCTTGAGTCACGGCCACAAAGTTTCTGGTCGTTTTGGCCCGCTTATCAGACTTTCTGGTGCCAGACCGGCTTGCTTCCCCAGTCTCTTTCCGTTTCTCTGTTCCTTGGTTATACTGATCATTAGTAACATTACTCCTGTGGAGTTGATGATTCCGAAGAGTGTCGCTCACTTGAGTCACTATAGTTGGAATCAGTGCGGCTAGCTGCTGAGCGATCATAGCAGCTATATCAGGGTTTTCAGTTCCCTGGTTATCGCCAGCTGGGGCGCCACCTGCTCTTGGTGATCTACCCCTACCTCTGCCTTGAGGGGTCTCACCATCTTGGTTGGTACCACGTGTGACTCTTCGGGGCGGCATCTTCTAATCATAGAAAGATGTAAACATGTAAGCTTTAGTCACTTCTGAGATACATGTATGATTCCACTCATCAAGTTTCGATAACCCATGCTTTGGTCCATCAAGATCGTCACGTAACCCAGTTTAAGCACATTCTTAGTATATCGGGTGATGCTTATATATAGGGTCCCCCGCAGCGTTCCCACCGCACCCACTATATACCTTGAATGACACTTAAACCGTTTACATGACATCCTAATTTCCCTTAGCATAATCCCAATGAATAACATAATGTAATGTGTAGAGAGTATCATCACTCCTCTACATTTCTTGAAGTCCACTTTTATTCTAAGCATTCAATCAACTCCTTAGTTACTGAAATGCTAAGTGGAGGAATGTTTCGCGGAAGATAGGATCAATGTCATGATTGGAAGTACCATGAAGGCTCTAAATAGGACAGGACTTAAGTAATGGTAGGTGTTAGTAATGTTATGTTACCCTTAATAAAGCCTCACTAGGATTATGATCCTAGCACACCCTAGGGTATAGAATAGCAAACCAGTAATACTCATGATCGTTACCTCACGGTAAGATTAGCCAGACTTCTCATGCACGGCGAATTGCAATTACGTGTGCACCCGTAATGGTAATTTGCCTTGCATGGTCACCCTTAGCTTCACTTACTCCAAGTTAACATCATAGTATTATCCACATTCATCAAGCACATATGCATAGAATCATGTATAGAGTCAAGTAACAAGTATAGAGGAACGCACATGTAATATTGAGTGCAAGCCAGTCCTAGCATGCATTCTACATGAAGGTTCCTAGGTTATAGTCTAGGTCAAGTGTATTGCCGAATTCTCTATAACCAATGGCTCTGATACAAGTCTGTCACACCCCCCGCTGATAGCGGAAACACGAGGAATGCATGCTAGACGGGATCGTCATAACACATGGTATGCAATAGAGTAGCAATAATAATATGGTGACAAGCGTGTCATGACGACACCCGAACACAATTGGAGACTTGTGTCGTGTATTGTCAAAGATCACGACAGCATAGCCATAAGCACAACATAATGTTCACATAAGCATTAAGGATAACTTGTAATGTAAATTCCCACAACTCGGGAATAAGTGTTCAAAGGAATGTTAATTGTTTAGTGGACTGCAACAATGTACAAAATGTATGTTCAGTCACAAAAATGCATCCTAGGGTCTCCACTAAAAGGCAGCACTCCTAGAACTTCAATTACCTTGATCACCTGAAAAGAAATGCTCAAAAACAGTCAATATAATTGTTGGTGAGCTTCGCAGGTTTTAAGTAATAAAAGATGTTAAGATGAAGACAGTAAGTAAGTTTAATAAAAGCTACCACGACTGCACTTATGTACAGGCGGTTTACCGTTTATAAATAGCTACAGCCAAACCTAGTCATCGGTTCCACATGGGAATTGATGGCTGTAAGAAAGGTTTACTCGAAAAAGAATATAGTTTATAAAGACGTAGCAAGATCCACACATCGCATACGTATAGTTTATAACCAAACCAATCCTTAGGTCCCAATGACGGGATTAAGGGTTATACAAAAAGGTTTTCTATAGCATAATAAGTTCAAGGTGACGTAGCAGGGTCCACACAGCGCATACGTTTAGGTTACAACCAAACCAATCCTTAGGTCCCAACTACCGGGATTAATGGTTGTAATGGATGATCGGCTTAGAAGAACCACACAGAGGAACCACACAAAAGAACCACACAGCCAAGAGCATCCAAGGTCAAAGGCATCCAACAAGTAGTAAGCATTCCATGAGTTTCACATGACGCAGCAAGATCCATATAGCGCATACGTATATGTTACAACCAAACCAGTCCTTAGGTCCCATTTCTGGAATTAATGGTTGTACTGAAAGATCCACACAGAAGTCCCACACAGAAGTCCCACACAGAAGTCCCACACAGAAGTCCCACATAGAAGTCCCACACAGCCAATTTACAGGTAAAATCACACAACACATAGCATCAAGTAATAGCACATAGTAATGTATGGCCACCAAGTAACATGTAAGGTGTCACATAGCATAGTGTCAAGTTCTAACAAATCCAGGCCTCAGTCAATCGAGATCATCACATAGCCCAGTTTAAGCACATTCTTGGTATACCAAGGATGCTTATATATAGGGTTCCCCGCAGCGTTCCCACCACATCCGCGATACACCTAGAACGTTGCCTAAACCAGTTACATGACATCCGTCTATCCTTAGCATCAATCAACATGACAAACGAGGTAAGATACTTATAGAAGTAGCAGCCACCTCCACCAAGGAAGGCGCTCGAAAACAAGTAAAGTAGGTGAGCATTCTTTTCCCCCAAGTTGAAAATATTTAAAAAGGTTTGGTAAGAGTAAAAAGGGGCCACGAAACTCACAGAACAGATGATAAGCACAATCGATGTAAGATTTCCTGGGATAAGATGCTAGGAACCGTCAAACACCTATTGACAGTTACTGATAAGCATTAGTAATGATCATAAAGCATAAGATGATGTTCAGGATTCGGGTAGTTCCGGTTCGATCGTGGGTAGTATACACACAAGCAGACACACATACCTCAGACCTTATGTAGGTCCAAGCATTTAAAGATAGTTGTCATTGCTATGACATTCGAGCAATGACATTATTTCTGATGTTACCTCGTCAATACCAGACACTCAGAAGGGGAAACCACACTTACACGCATCACACACAATACACAGAAAAACTCCACACAATGATTCTATTTACACGACAAGACCAGACGCACGACTGACACTCCATTCGCACGAGTGGACCTTCAGTCATACCATGCATCACCAGTCGCACGACCCAACAGCCAGTCACGTGACTCAACGTCCCTTCGCGTGAATCAGCTTCATTCACGCGATTGGACCTTCTTTCGCACGACAGGCCTCTGATCGTGCGATTCACACACAATCGCACACATTTCACATTCGCATGTCTCTGTCGCGCGACAACTCCAGTCGCCCCACTCGGTCGCGCGACACACATTCATTCGCACCCACCGACAGCCGCGCGACACAACCGCGCGACTTACCCAATCGCACCGACACAAGTCGCACACACACCCAGTCGCATGCCCCATTCGCGCGACAGTCCCATTCGCGTCGACGGGGGTCGCGACTGTAGGAAGTTGCAGGGCGGCCTTCGGTAGCCCGAACACGAGTTTTACCCACCCAGAACCTCCAGAACTCATATCCTAACCTGTCTAGACAAGATGCACACTCAAAAACGCGACATGCAAGCCCACACGACCTCATGTGCTCGGATGAACCCGAGCACCCGAAAACCCTAAAACGCAGCAGCTAAATCGGGCTAAAACGAGGTAAGTGAGGTTATCTACCTGCTAGGAACGAGTTTTCACGATGATGCTCAAGATTTGACGACGAAAATGCAACAAACGGTTCGATTTTTGGTGTAAGATCGGGAGAGAAATGGAGAAAATGGTGGAGATGAAGAAGAAATGAGGAGGAGAAGATGAAGAAGAGGCTGGGAATGGGTATTTATACCAGCCTAGTTTGGCCATTTGTCAAGTTTAGTCCCCGCACTTTGCCCCAGGTTCCCAAATTTTGTTTTGGTTGAAAACGTTATTAATTAGTCTTGTTTTATTGATGATAAAATGTTATTAATGTTATTTATAGGTTAAAAATGATTTTTATTCATGACAATTATTTTAATATAAAAATGACGTGTTTAGTGTTAACGGGGCAAATCTTGGAGAAACGTCTTAAGATAACAACAAGTCAAGCAACGATAACACGCATATAAGGACAACTAAGTAAAACAAATATGGTATCCACGTAGATGGTTTATAAAATTGAGGAATGACTGACAACGAAGGTTAATCAATCACGTTAAATGACGGACCTTTGGTGACGGATGTCACATGCTGAGTGGATGCATGATCGCACGAGAGCAATGCGACGAAACAGCCGACAACAGGATTGCTGTATTAGAAGCTCAGTTGGCGGAGCTTCAGATCGTCATAGCTCCTGCTCCTATGAAGGCCCCCGAGGAGGAGGAGGAACTAGAAGAGGAACCTAAGGGAGAACCTGAGGAAGAACCTGTAGAGATGGATGATGACAGAGACGGTTCAGACATAGTTGATTGATTCTATTCTATTTCCTTTAAACGACTTGGACTATGTAGCGTTTCTTTCTTTTGAAACATATGTGGGAAGAGTTGTTTCCCCACCCGAACAATAAACTCAAATTTTGACATTGATAAATAATTTGTGACTCATTTGCAAATTTATTTACCCTTGGTTATTATTTTTGTTATAAATGTTGTGGTGGTGATGATTCATTACTTTCTTATTGTTTACTATACTTCAATGAGTAACATCAAACAACGGTTTTTGTTCGATTGATTCATTACTCATTATTGTGTTTGTGAATGTAAATTGAATAATGGACGCCCGAGGACGTGGACGTGGACGTGGTCGAGGACGCGGGCGCGGGCGCGGACGAGGTGTCGGTGACCAAGGTGCCGGTGAACAAGGTGCCGGTGGCCAAGGCGCCGGTACAATTAATATGACTCCTGCAGAAATTGCTGCCTTAATAAATGCACAAGTCCAAGCGGCAGTAGATGCTGTCCAAGTAGGACAGGCCGCAGGTAAACGATAATGGAAAAGTTTGTCAAATACTCTAGTTAATCAAATAAGACATCTGATCAATATTTATCGTGTTAAAGCAGGACCGCCAGCATGTACCAACAAGTCCTTCATGGACTGCAAACCTCACACCTACAGTGGAACCGAGGGAGCTGTAGGGTTGGTAAGGTGGTTTGAGAAGACGGAGTCCGTTTTCTCAAAGTGTAACTGTCCACCTGCTGACCAAGTGAAATACGCAACCGGGACGCTGGATGGTGCTACATTGTCCTGGTGGAACGCCTAGGTGCAGATGCTAGGGCAAGCCATGGCAAATGAGCTCCCGTTGAATGAATTTAAAGATATGATGATCGAGGAATACTGTCCTCGAAGTGAAGTTCAAGAGTTGGAGATGGAATTTTGGCAGTTGAAATGCAAGGTTCCGAGATCGAGGCCTACACAACAAGAACTCACGAGCTGGCCACACTATGTCCTAGAATGGTGAACGAGATGCACAAGCGAGTGGAACATTACATCCGGGGATTGGTGCCCGAAATTAGGAGCATGGGATGCCACCAACAACAATAGAGCATCATCATCCGGCGGTCAACACCAACCTCAACAACAACAACCACAGCAGCAACAAAGAAGGTTTGACAACAATCGTAGTTTCAACCAGACAGCCTCGAACAATCAAGGACCGAGCGGCTATGGTGGTAAACAGCCGATGTGCCCGCGGTGCAACTATCATCATGTTCGAAGATGTGACAACTACAAGTGTCAGCGGTGTGGTAAAATGGGACACTTGGCTAAGGATTGCCATGGTGAGATGGTTAGGAAACCACAGCAACCTCAGGAGACTCCAAAGGGTTGTTTCGAATGCGGAAAGGAGGGGCACTACAAGCGAAACTGCCCGTAATTAAGGAAGAATGGTAATGGCAATGGCCAAAACAACAACAACCAAGGTAACAACAACAACAAAGATGGGAACGGCAATGGTAACAGTGGTAATAATAATAGAGCCAAGGGGAGAGCCTTCGTCATTGGCTCAGGTGAGGCTCTAAATGACCCTACTACTGTTACTGATAGGTTTTCTGTTGTTTTCCTACAGTACTGTTTGATACTGGAGCTGATAGGAGTTTCATATCCTTAAAGTTCTGTAGTCTCCTAAGTGATACCCCTTCTGCCTTAGAATCCAAATATAACGTAGAATTGGCTGACGGTAAACAGATCCATGTGACACACATTCTTAAAGATTGTAAGATAGAACTCGCTGGTCATACTTTCGCTATAGATCTTATGCCTGTTACACTAGGAAGTTTCGACGTTGTGGTAGGCATGGATTGGCTCTCAAATAAGCAAGCGGAAGTCATATGTCACGAGAAGATCATACGAATTCCTGTTGGTGATGAAATTCTCACAGTCCGAGGCGATAGGAGTGGTGCAGTGATGGGCATTATCTCCTATATGAAAGCACAAAAGTTATTGCGAAAAGGTCGTTTGGCTATTCTAGCACTCGTCACTGATAAGCAGCCAGAGGAAAAGAAAATAGAGGACATCCCCGTGGTACGTGATTTTCCAGAGGTGTTTCCAGAGGATCTTCCTGGATTACCACCTCATCGTCAAGTGGAATTTCAAATTGAACTGACTCCCGGTGCAGCCCCGATTGCTAGAGCACCTTATCGATTAGCACCGAACGAACTACAGGAGTTGTCATCACAACTTCAGGAGCTTTTAGATAAGGGCTTTATTCGACCTAGCTCATCACCGTGGGGAGCACCTGTTCTCTTTGTAAAGAAAAAGGATGGCACGTTTCGAATGTGCATCTATTATAGAGAGTTAAACAAAGTCATAGTCAAGAACCGATACCCTTTACCTCGTATTGACGACTTATTTGATCAGCTTCAGGGATCCAGCTATTATTCGAAGATCGACTTGAGGTCTGGTTATCATCAACTCAGAGTCCGTGAGGAGGACATCTCCAAAACTGCATTCCGTACTCGTTATGGTCATTACGAATTCTTGGTCATGCCTTTTGGGTTGACAAATGCACCTGCGGTGTTCATGGATCTCATGAATCGCGTGTGCAAACCCTATCTTGATCAGTTTGTTATTGTGTTTATCGATGACATACTGATATACTCTAAGACCAAGGAGGACCATGAAGAGCATCTACGATTAATCTTGGAATTATTGAAAAATGAACAACTGTACGCCAAATTCTCTAAGTGTGACTTTTGGATACGCGAAGTACAATTTCTAGGTCATATTGTTAATGAGAAGGGTATACATGTTGATCCTGCCAAGATTGTGGCAATAAAGAATTGGGCTATACCTAAAACACCAAGTGAGATACGGCAATTTCTAGGATTAGCGGGGTATTACTGACGATTCATAGAGGGATTTTCTGAGATTGCACAACCTCTCACCGCTTTGACTCATAAAGGAACGACATACAAATGGGAAGAAAGTCAAGAGGCGACTTTTCAGCTATTAAAACAGAAACTCTGTAGTGCACCGATATTGGCACTGCTAGAGGGGACAGATGATTTCGTGGTGTATTGTGACGCATCCATTCAAGGATTGGGTTGTGTTCTGATGCAGCGCGATAAGGTGATAGCCTACGCCTCGAGACAACTAAAGGTTCACGGGAAGAATTATACTACCCATGATCTGGAGTTGGGTGCAGTAGTTTTTGCCTTAAAGATTTGGAGACATTACTTGTACGGTACCAAATGCACTATCTACACCGATCACAAGAGTCTTCAGCACATCTTTGAGCAAAAAGAGTTGAATATGAGGCAGCGGCGTTGGGTGGAACTTCTGAACGATTATGATTGCGCTATCAAGTACCATCCTGGAAAGGCGAACGTAGTTGCCGATGCCTTAAGCCGAAAAGAAACAGTTAAACCCAGGCGGGTGCGAGCCTTGCAACTCACGATCAGTACCCATTTGCCTGAACAAGTTAAGGAAGCAAAAATAGAAGCCTTGAAAGAGGAAAACATCGTTTCTGAGTCATTACGGGGAATGGATAAACAATTGGTAGAGAAAGAGGATGGAATTCGGTACTTCATGGATAGACTTTGGGTGCCTATTTATGGAAATCTGAGGGATTTGGTCTCTAGGTACACGATTGGATATAAGTACTGCTTATCATCCACAGACTGACGGTCAGAGTGAGCGTACCATACAGACTTTGGAGGATATGCTACGTGCTTGTGTGATTGATTTTGGGAACAACTGGGAAGTTCACCTACCTTTGGTGGAATTTTCCTATAATAACAGTTATCACACTAGCATACAGGCAGCACCTTTCGAGGCTTTGTATGGAAGAAAGTGTCGATCACCGGTTTGCTGGGCTGAAATAGGTGATAGTCAACTAACGGGTCCCGAGCTAATACATGAAACAACTGAGAAGATCGTGCAGATACGGAACCGTATGGCAGCAGTGCGAGATAGATAGAAAAGTTATGCTGACAAGAGATGGAAACCTCTAGAATTCCAAATTGGCGACAAAGTGTTATTGAAAGTCTCACCGTGGAAAGGCGTAGTTCGGTTTGGCAAGCAAGGAAAGCTGAATCCGAGGTATGTTGGACCATTTGAGATACTGGAAAGAATAGGTCCGGTGGCTTATCGACTAGCCTTGCCTGATTCGCTAAGTGGAGTCCACAACGTGTTTCACGTTTCCAATATGAAGAAGTGTCTATCTGACGAGACACTAACTGTGCCACTAGAAGATGTTTAAGTGGATGACCAATTGTGTTTTATTGAGGAACCCGTCGAGGTGATGGATCGTGAGGTGAAAACACTTAAGTAGAGCAAAATACCTATAGTCAAAATTCGTTGGAACTCGCGGCATGGACCGGAATTCACGTGGGAACGTGAGGATCAAATGAAGCTTAAGTACCCTCAACTGTTCGAGACGATGCCTGCAGACAAAGGTATTGATTTAAATTTCGGGACGAAATTTCTTTCAACACGGGGATGACGTGACAACTCATCCAAAACTCACTCGATTTCGATTTCTGTATGCCAATGCAGTAGACCAGTGATGGAACACTCTCACCATGTGATGGAACACTCTCACCATGTAACGCAATTTTCGGGACGAAAATTCTTTCAACATGGGGATAATGTGACATCCGGTAAATTTCCATTACCAAACTCCGTTAGTTCCGTTAAGTTTCGCATACACGTGTCGTAAGCACACACTGGTTGTCGTTTGATGTTGGTGACTTAAAAATAATTAATAATGTTAATTTAATAATAATCTAGTTGATAAGATGATTATTATTTTATGTTTATGTTTTTACGCGATTTAAAGACTATTTGGGAATTTTATCGCATAACACCGAAACGCGTGTGTTAATTCGTATGTTGCGTGTTTTATAAAGATAAAAATATATAATGGTTATTACTAGTTTATATATTTGTTAGATGGTTAAAAACACTCCTAAAAAGAAGTTAAAAGCTGAATTTTTATAAATATACAAAATGCAAGGGTTAAAAGGGTAAATGTGGAAAATTAATTAAAACAAAAACTAAAACCCTAGCCCCCACCCTTCATGCGACCGTGACCAGCCTTCTCTCCCTCTTCTCTTTCGAAATCAGCCAAGAACAATCCTAATCCCTTCGGTTTTGGTCGATTCCAAGTAGTAGAAGGCAATAGAAGCATCAAATCTTGTTTCTTTCCACGAATTGAAGGTTAGTTTGGTGTTTTTTCGTGATTTCTCATCTTGGCCGAAGCCCTAGTTCGAATGGGCTGCTGATTATGTTGAAATTGATGTTATGTGGTAATGTTAACATGTTATTTTGATAGTATATAAGTTGTTTAACGTTGATTATGCATGAATTGTATGTTGTTAGTGGATTGATCATGAACTTTGATTATAGGCAACCCTAATTCGAAATTGATGATGATAACATGGAATTGATGATTGTTGGATGATTATATGATGCTAGTTAGGTGGTATGAATGATGAATGATGTTGATTTTGCAAGAAATCTAGGGTTTTGATCATTTAGTTCATACATTGCCATAAGAGGAAACTTTTTGTTCTTGGAATTCATGATTTGATGATTCAAAGATGTTAGATGTAATGCTTAGATGTTAGTTTAATTGAATTGTGCAAGAAAATCCATGAAATTGTGATGTTGATCATGACTTACTAAAAGTAGAAACTTTTTGTATGATGTTTGGGAATTTGGATGTTTTGGAAGTGATTAGCATGTTAGGATGAATTCTATGAACTTGATTTGGTATATAATAGTTGAAATTATGGTTGAATTGGATGCTAAATTACTTTTGGGTATTACTTTCCCAAAAGGGAAACTTTATTTTGGATAATCATTGAATATTGAGAATTGGACTTATTCATGGCTTTAGGATCATGCTAGAATGATTGTTATGGATGTCTAAAGTGGTAGAATCTGTTAATTGGGTTGTAAGGAATGTTTATTTGGTTATTGGGTGAATTATGCACTTTGATGGTCATGTATGGTTTGGTATGTTGATTAGTAACTAGGATATCATGTTTGGGACTGGAATCGAGCATATTGATGTATGTTGCATGTATTGGGCATCTTGCATGTGTTGTGGATAGTATGGATGACTTTTTGATAAATTATCTGTTTTGACCCGTATGTGCTAAATCATGGTTATAGGTCATCTAAGTATGTTATGCATGATCTGACATGTTATATGATACACTAGTTATGTTATGAACACACTGAGTATGCTAGATGCTAAGAATTTACATACCTTGTATGATATGTGCATAGTATGATGATTTAAGCAATGTATTGGGAATGTAGCATCAAATGTGATTCATTGGAATGTTAACCATGTATGCTATATGCTTATATATGTTTAAATGGTTTACAACACATAATGTCACCAACGGGTCAAACGGGTCAACTAGGTCACATGTATGTTGTTTTTATAGAACCCTGAGTTCTTTGCTTGTAGAACACTTAGGGTTTCTCTTGGGATTGTTGTGTGTACATGTACTTATGTACTTGTGCGTTCTAGGTAACCTTTGAAGGTTGTCTTTCCACTCGTTCTTGTCAAAGTTAAGCCTTAGATATCTATCACGCATATCAGGTGAGTTCATGCCCCACTATTTTACTTAATCTCTTTTGGGGGAGATAGCATACTGGTAACTTTACAACGTTTTTTTTATATTTAAGATGTGTACGATATTAATATAGTGCTGTTTACCATGATAAAGTCCTCACACTTTCGAATTGTTAATATTGGATAGCGGGGAAACTTGGGTAGTACTACTGAGTCTGACGAGCCCTACCTGTGTGACTCGAGGTCAACCGGGTGCAATTTGTCCTATGATTATTCATCACGATATGGTGAAGTCGTGACGGGAGGCAAACATAACACTGTCAGCTTCAATTGCGAAATCACTATGTATTAATATCAATTTGTTAATGGACTAGCTAGCTATTACAATGCACATGCTTATTTATACACTATTGATAAACTGTTATGTTTATACGCAAACTCTTGAACTCACCAACCATGTGTTGACTTTTTAGTATGCTATTCTCAGGTCATTAATCTGGACTGCTGATAGGAGCACTACATGAGTCAGCATGCATTTTAGAGATTTAAACTTCAAACATAATTACTCGTCTTTTATTTATGATTTAAAATACTTGGTTGGCACTTGTTTTGCCATATGGTACTTTCACTTGTTTTGGGTTGTTTTATTTACTTTACGCTTCCGCGTGTCTTTTAAAGTTTGAACTCTAGTTTGGTTTACGTTAAACATAGCATATAGAGTCGTTCCGAGTAACTATTGACTGTGATCCTGGTTTGTTCACACACCTCGCGGTAAAACTCCGCACGTGGATTTTGAGGGTGTGACATATAGTCTCAAAATGCATCCTAGGGTCTTCACTAAGGCGGCACACCTAGATCTTCAATTAGCAGTGTGACCTGAAAAGATATGCTCAAAATGGTCAACAAAATTATTGATGAGCTCGCAGGTTTAGTATAGTAAGTAAATTGATGCTGCATAATAGTTTTGCGAAATACCATGATTACAGTTATAAGTAAGCAAAATCACATGACAATGAGCTTTACAACTAAACCTAATGACGTACACACATAATCTTGTCCGAATATATTTACCCAAGGGCCCGTTCCTGGCCACTGTTGGTGCTAACTAGTAAACCAACAATCAAGGGTGGGGGTGTCAATCCAGTAGTACTACCAATACCTATCCGTCGGTTCCAACACCGGAATTAAATGGTTGTAAAGAAAGTACCACACAACGAACTCATGTATGTATAAGATAAGTACTCATAAAACAGTAACATGTTGATTCTAATAATGTAAGTTGTACAGCATAAAAATGGGTGAGCATACTTTTCCCCCAAGTTTGTAAATGATTGAAGTACTGAATAAGCATAAAAAGGGGCCACGAAACTCATTTGTTCAGTGGTAAGTATGATTGATCAAGTTTCCAAATGATGTAAGCGATAAACGGTCAAACACCTATTATCAGTTATTGTTAAACATTAATGATACATTAAAGAAAATAGTAATATTCAGTCGGTTCAGGTTGTATCGGTTCGGTCACGTGGAACACACACCAGTAGACCTAAGTATTAGATCTTATATAGATCCAAGTACTTGGAATCGTCACCATTGCCGATGATATTAGTGTAAAGGTTTCATTGTTGTTAGAGAAGTACTTAGTAAATTTTAGTGGTTACAATCAGTTCTTGATAATTGTAACAATGTTACAGTTGAGTTGATTCATGATAATATTAGTAATTTTTATAGCGTAAGCATTATTAATTTCATTAGCAATGGTAACCGTGTCGATGTCACCTTAACATCACGCGACATACACACACCACACCCACAAAAATGGAATGCACACGCAAATAGCTTCAGTCGCACGACAAGACCAGACGCACGACTCAACGTTCCATCCGCATGAATCAACCTCCATTCGTACGAATCAGCTTCATTCATACGAATGAACCTTCATTCGTGCGACTCAGCCTTCGGTCGTAACACACAACACTCAATAGCACGATTCAACATCCATACACACGAATCAACCTTCATTCGCACGAATCAGCTTCATTCGTACGAATGAACCTCCATTCGTGCGACTCAGCATTCAGTCGTGCGATACACGCACATTCACACTCATTCATCCGCATTGACTCAATCGCACGACACACACAATCGCACGACACACCTAGTCGCACGACTCAGTCGCATGACAGAACACAGACGCCTGAGCAGGGGTCACGACTGTAGAATCTGCAGAGCTGCGTGCACTTGATTCACACCACCAATGCTTCCAGAAACGCATTTCACATACACACAAGCAAAAAGGACACACAAAATAGACATTACACGAGGTCACAAGGTCACATATGCTCGGGTCGGTCCCGAGCACCCGAATTAAGGCAAAAAGGACAGAAACAAATGAGGAAAAGGACGTCTAAGGTTGTCTTCCTGCGAGAATAAAGTAGAATCGGCTGATGCCGGAGTTTTGCCGGAGAAATCGTGAAGAAAAGGGGTCGGTGCAGGGGGAGGAAGAAAGAGGCGGTTGGAGGAGAAGAAGAAGAGAGTTTGGGGTTAGGGCTGATAATGGGGGGTTTTATACCCAGCCCAAGTTTGGAAAAGTGTCACATTTAGTCCCTGCACTTTAAATCCCTAACTTCTAAGTTTGTTTTAGTTAAAATTGACACGAATTCGGTTGGTTATAATAATGATAAAAATATAAATGATGATATTGGTATTTTTAACAAGGGTTTTATTAATAGTAATAATAACTAATAATGATAGGTTTAATAATGACGATAACGATGACTGTAAAGATTTTAATGAGGGCAACGCTAACGACAAGGACACAAGCAACATGATGATATAGCAAAGATAATAACCACACGAATAGTTTATAAAGACAAGGAATGAACGATCAAATAAAGGTTAACGGAAGTCATGTTAAATAACGGACCTTTCGGTGACGGATGTCACAGTATCCCCCAGTTGAGAGAATTTCATCCTGAAATTCAGCTGGAGTTAGATCTAAAAGTGTCATCCACGAATAGATGTGGATATTTATGTTTCATCTGGTCTTCCCGTTCCCATGTGAATTCTGGTCCTCGTTTAAAGTTCCATCTCACGCGGACAATCGGTATCTTGTTGCGCCTTAGTCGATTGACCTTTCGGTCCATGATCTCTATAGGTTCTTCGATAAAATGAAGCTTTTCGTCAATCTCGATTTCCTCGATTGGTACATGAAGAGTTTCATCAGTCAAACACTTCTTGAGGTTCGATACATGGAACGTATCATGTACACCGTTGAGTTCTTGTGGTAACCTTAATCGGTATGCCACGGGATCGATTCTTTCTGCAATCTCGAATGGTCCTACATATCTTGAGGATAACTTCCCTTTCTTTCCAAATCGTACAATCCCTTTCCAGAGAGAGACCTTAAGTAAAACGTGATCCCCCACGTTGAATTCCAGAGGCTTCCGACGGTTGTCGGCGTAGCTCTTTTGGCGATCTCTAGCTGCTTTTAGTCTATCTTTGATCTGGAAGATCTTGTCTGTTGTTTCCTGAATAATCTCCGGGCCTATTAGCTGGCTTTCACCTATCTCGGCCAAACAAACTGGAGATCTACATTTTCTTCCATACAGAGCTTCAAACGAAGTGCATCCAATGCTCGTATGGTAGCTGTTGTTGTAAGAGAACTCAATCAACGGTAGATGGGTATCCCAACTACCACCAAAGTCGATTGCACATGCCCTCAGCATGTCTTCCAACGTTTGTATCGTTCGTTCACTTTGGTCGTCTGTTTGCGGGTGATAGGCGGTGCTCATATCTAATCGAGTGCCCATCCCTTTCTGCAATGTCTGCCAAAATCGTGAAGTAAATTGGCTATCACGGTCGAATATGATCGACACCAGCAACCCGTGCCTTGTCACAACCTCCTTTATGTACAATCTCGCTAACTTATCCATCTTGTAATCCTCTCGGAGCGGCAAGATATGTGCTGACTTTGTTATACGGTCCACTATAACCCATATCGAGTCGTGCCCGCTACTCGTTCTAGGAAGTTTGGTAATAAAATCCATGGCTCTGTTTTCCCATTTCCATTCAGGAATTTCCATTTGTTGCAGTAATCCTGATGGTTTCTGATGTTCAGCTTTAACTTTCGAGCACGTCAAGCAACGACTTACATACATAGCAATGTCTTTCTTCATGTCTGGCCACCAATACAAATCCTTGAGATCGTGGTACATCTTGTCTGCACCAGGAATAACAGAATACCTTGACTTATGTGCTTCGTCCATAAAAAGTAGGTACATCTCCCCATTTAGGTACCCATATGCGATCCACAAAATACTGTAAGCCGTCTTCTTTGCAACACATTTGCTTATCCAGACCTTGAAATTCTTCCCCCGTAACATTCTCTTCTTTCAATGCTTCACCTTGTGCTGTTAGGATCTGAGCTTTCAGGCTCGTTTGAATAGTCAATCCTAATGCTCGAGCACGTAGCGGTTTCACGCGTTCATTGCGGCTTAAGGCATCAGCCACCACGTTTGCTTTCCCCGGATGATACCGGATTTCACAGTCGTAGTCACTAAGGAGCTCTACCCATCGTCGCTGGCACATATTAAGTTCCCTCTGATCCAGGATATGTTGGAGTATCTTATGATCTATGTAGATGATGCATTTGGTTCCATACAAGTAATGCCTCCATATCTTAAGTGCAAATACCACAGCGCCCAACTCCAGGTCATGAGTCGTATAGTTCTTTTCATGCACCTTAAGTTGTCGCGAGGCGTAGGCAATTACCTTATCCTTCTGCATTAGGACACATCTCAATCCTTGATGTGAAGCATTGCAGTACACCACAAAATCATCAGTTCCGTCTGGGAGGGACAATATCGGAGCGTTGCACAACTTTTCCTTCAACGTTCGGAACGCTTGTTCTTGTGCATGTCCCCAATCAAACTTCTTGTCTTTCTGAGTCAGCAGTGTCAATAGTTGAGCGATCTTTGAAAAATTCGCGATGAAACGTCGATAGTATCTGGCCAATCCTAAGAATTGCCGTATTTCTGAAGGTGTCTGGGGTGCTTTCTATTTCTTCACTGCTTCAATCTTTCCGGGATCTACGTGAATCCCATTTTCGTTCACCACGTGTCCCAAAAATTACACTTCTCGCAGCCAAAACTCGCATTTCGAGAACTTAGCGAAAAGTTTCTCTTCTTGTAATAAACTCAGTATTGCCCGAAGGTGTTCCTCATGGTCCTATTTCGATCGGGAGTAGATAAGTATATCGTCTATGAATACGATCAAGAACTTATCCAAGTAAGGTTTACATACCCGATTCATCAGGTCCATAAACACAGCTGGTGCGTTAGTTAACCCGAACGGCATGACCAAGAACTCATAGTTCCCATAACGAGTTCTAAACGTTGTCTTCGGTGTGTCATCTTCCGAAACCCTTAGTTGATGGTATCCCGAACGAAGGTCGATCTTGGAGAAATACGAGGCTCCTTGCAACTGATTGAACAAATCGTCGATTCTAGGAAGAGGATATCGATTCTTCACGATCAATTTGTTCAGCTCGCGATAATCGATGCACATACGGAGCGACCCATATTTCTTTTTGACAAATAATACCGGTGCTCCCCATGGTGAGTGACTCGACCGAATAAAACCCTTCTCCATTAGTACCTGTAATTGACTAGATAATTCTTGCATTTCTGTTGGTGCTAACCGATACGACGCCTTTGCTACCGGTGTAGCTCCAAGAACCAACTCTATACGAAATTCCACCTGTTGTGGAAGTGGCAAAACCGACAAGTCATCAGGGAATACATCCGGATAATCTTGTACTACAGGAATATCTACCAAGTTGTTGTCATTTTCTTTCTTTTCCACTACATGGGCCAGAAACGCGTAACACTGCTTTCGTAAACACCGACGTGTGTGCATGCAAGAGATAAGCTTTAGGGTTCTCCCCGATCATTCTCCTTGAATCCTGAGTATTTCCCCGTCTGGCATGGGGATTCGTACTACTTTCTCTCGACATACAATCTCTGCTCCGTGTTTCGACAACCAATCTTCCCACAATCACATCGAAACTTCCCAACTCAAAAGGTATTAAGTCTATATCGAAGGCATGGCTTTCCAATATCATCGAGCCCTTTTTAATAATCTCGTCAGCCTGTACAATTCTACTGTTGGCCATTTCTACGGAGTAGCTAGTTTCTAGCCTACTAGGGTTCAAGTCAAGCATGTGAGCAAATTCAGAGGATATAAAACTATTGTCTGCTCCAGTATCAAACAATATAGATGTGAAGTGGTGATTGAGCAAGTACGTACCCGTAGCGTCATTTGGGTCCTGACAGGCGTTATTTGCTCCGATGATGAACGCACATCCTCTGGCAGTATTTCCTTGATTTCCCTGGCCTTGATTACCGGCTATGGCCATCACTTATGGTTGGTTGTTTCCTTGCTGACCCTGCGCCCGATTCAATCTGGGGCACATGTTCCGGTAGTGACCCGGGCTTCCACACTCATAGCAAACCCTAGCATTCCCTGCAGGGTTAACCGCATTAACTAGCGCAACCAGATTCGGCGCTACTCTACAGTCTTTCGCTAGATGCCCCGGGCGTCTACAGTTCACACAAACCCGGCACTGCATCGCTGGAGGATGATGGAAGTTACACCTATCACATTTGGGGAGTGACCCGACGTATTCCCTCGTGCCTTATGTCACAGCCACAAAATTCCTGGTTGTCTTGGCCCGTTTGTCAAATTTCCCGGTACTCGACCTGCTCGCTTCTCCAACATCATTCCTCTTCTCAGCTCCTTTCCCCAGAACCCTAGTTCTCACCATCTCATCTGTTAAAGTATCAGCATTTAGAATCATACTCTAAATAGTAGGAGGGGTTGCTGCTGTTACCATTGCCTGGATTTGAGGCACAAGTCCCCAGATGTAGCTTTCGATCCTCTTGGATTCCGAAGTCACCAGATGTGGAACCAGTCTTGCCAACTCGTGAAAACGGTCAGTATAAGCTACGTGCCCAGCCCCCACCATAGCATGATTCCAAAACTCATGCTCCAATTTCTGCATCTCATTGAGGGGGCAGTACTCCTTGGTGATTAAGGCCTTAAACTCATCCCATGTCATCTACATTGCCGATTCTCTTCCCCTAGCCTGTACCTGTGTGTTCCGCCAAGTTAACGCCTTGCCCTGTAGCGAGCACATGGCGTACTTAATTTTCTGGCTATCATGTTAGAGCTATCGCTCCACCTTTCCCATCAAAATCCCTTGGTTTACAAGCCACAAACTCCTTGTAAGAACATCCCCATCTTGTATTAGCAATCCCAGTTTCATTGCCATAGTTCCATCGTTCTCAGTCTCTTCCCCTGTTCCTTGGTTATGCTCGTTATCATTATCGTTATCCCCGTGGAGGTTATGATTCAGAAGAGTGTCACTCACTTGGGTCACTATTGTAGGAATCAGTGCAGTTAGCTGCTGAGCGATCATGGCAGCTATATCAGGGTTTCCAGTCCCCTGATTTTTGCCAGTGGGACCACCACCTGTTCCTGGTGGCCAACCTCTACCTCTGCCCCTTGGGGTCTCACCTTCACGACTTGTACTGCGGGTAACTCTTCCAGGCGGCATTTTCTAATCATAAAAGAAGTAAACACGTAAACTTTAGTCATTTCACGATACACATTTAATTCCACTCATCAAGTTCCAACATTTCATGCTCCAATTAATCAAGATCATCACGTAGCCCAGTTCAAGCACATTCTTGGTATATCAATGATGCTTATATACATGGTTCCCCACAGCATTCCCACCATCCGCGATATACCGAGAACGATGCTTAAAGCGGTTACATGACATCCGATTTTTCCTTAACATCATCCCAATGAACAACGTAATGCATGTGTAGGGAGTATCATCACTCTTCTACAACTCTTTGAAGTCCATATTCATTCTAAGCATTTGGTCAGTTCCATAGTTATTGAAATACTAGACAGAGTAATGTTTCATAGGGAATAAGACTAATATCATAATTTGAATCCCATGAAGGCTCTAAGTAGGACAGGACTTAAGCAATAGCAGAGTTTATGAATGTTTTATCATCGTTAACAAAGTCTTACTAGAATTATGATTCTAGTGTCCTAAGGTATAGAATGGAAGACTTGTACTAACCATGATGGTTACCTCATGGTAAGATTAGCCAGGCTTCATATGCACTGCAAATTGCAATTACGTGTGCACCCGTAATGGTAATTTTCCTTGCATGGTCCCCCTCAGCTTCACCTACCCAAGTTAACATCACAGTATTGATACCCCTCAAAAATCCACCTGTTATGGAGGAGGCAAACCCGACAAATCATGAGGGAATACATCCGGATATTCTTGTACTACGGGAATAACTACCATCTTTCTTTCCTCTTCTTTCTTTTCCACGACATGGGCCAGAAACGCATAACACTGCTTTCGTAAACATCGACGTGTCTTCATGCACGAGATAAGCTTTAGGGTTCTCCCCGATCGTTCTCCTTGAATCCTGAGTACCTCCCCGTCTGGCATGGGCATTCGTACTACTTTTTCCCGACAGACAATCTTAGCTCCGTGTTTCGACAACCAATCCATTCCCACAATCACATCGAAACTTCCCAGCTCAAAAGGTATTAAGTCTATATCAAAAGCATGGTTTTCCAATATCATCGAGCACTTTCTAATAATCTCATCAGCCTATACAACTCTACCGTTGGCCATTTCTACGGAGTAGCTAGTTTCTAGCCTACTAGGGTTCAAGGCAAGCATGTGAGCAAATTCAGAATATATAAAACTATTATCTGCTTCAGTATCAAACAAAATAGATGCAAAGTGGTAGTTGAGCAAATACGTACCCGTAACGACATTCGGGTCCTGACGGGCGTCATTTGCTCCAATAATGAACGCACGTCCCCCTGGCAGCATTTCCTTGATTCTCTTGGCCTTGGTTACCGGCTATGGCCATCACCTGTGGTTGGTTGTTTCCTTGCTGACCCTGCACCCGATTCAGTCTAGGGCACATGTTCCAATAGTGACCCGGGTTTCCATACTCATAGCAAACCCTAGCATTCCCTACGGGGTTAACCGCATTAACAGGCGCAACTAGATTCAGCGCTACTCTACAATCTTTCGCTAGGTGCCCCGGGCGTCTACAGTTCACACACACCCGGCATTGCATTGCTGGGGGATGATGAAAGTTACACCTATCACATTTGTGGTGCAGCCTGACGTATTCCCTCTTGCCTTGTGTCATCGCCACAAAATTTCTAGTTGTTTTGGCCCGTTTGTCAAACTTCCCGGTACTCGACCTGCTCACTTCTCCAACATCCTTCCTCTTCTCAGCTCCTTTCCCTAGAACCTCAGTTCTCACCATCTCATCTGTTAACGTACCAGCCTTCAGAATTGCACTCTGAATAGTAAGAGGGGCTGCTTGTGACAACCCGAAAAATTTCGGTAAGTTTAAGGATTTAAATTTTAAAATTCTAAAACTTGTTTTTAATTATTTTATGAATAAGTAAAATAATATTAATAATAATAATAATAATAATAATAATAACAAAATTTATTATTGAAAACCTAAATCCTAAAAGTTTGGGTTAAAAGTGTAAAAATTGAAACTTGTTTTATGAAGTTTCAACATGAAATAATAAACATAGTAAACCACAGGGACCATTTGTGTAAATTTTTAAAAACCATTCCCCCCCCCACCGTCGACTCCCCCTTTCTCCGGCCCATCTCCGGCCAACACTCCGGCGACTCCTAAACACCAAAAATACGTGGTTTCAACTCAATCAAATGCTCCCGACAGCATCGCGTGGATGGTTCGAACCTGAGGCCCACAATTAATTGAAAAATCTGCGTGCTATCTATACCAAACCCACCACCTCACTTTCGGCCCCTTTTCCAGCCACAATCGAGCACTATAACACTAAATTAATCTAAATAATCGAGTATAAAGGATCGGTTATCTGCTCATAAACAACTACCATTCTTAAATTCATTTGAAAACACACATACACACACAAATTGATCATCACTTTCGACCGCGGACCTGCAACTCATTCATAGACCTCATTTTCGAACACAATCAAGTAAGTTTATACATCAATCTACTTGGTTTTAGATGGGGATCAAAAGCCCCATGATAATCGACAGAAACAACATCAAATTGGGGTTCGATTTTGAGTTAATCGAACTAGGGTTCATATATGATTTTGGGGTTCTATTGTTTATGTTTAAAATTAAAGAGAACGAAGAGTTACCGCGGCTGTATGCCTTTGGTTCACTGGTTTGTGTGTGGGAGTGTGAGATGGAGGTCACGGGTTCGACCCCGGGCACCTCCTACTATTTTTTTAAAAGCCTTTTTCAACTTTTAAAAAATATACAAAAATTTCCAAAAATTATAAAAATAACTTTTATAAACTTCCTTTATTTTAAATGCCATTTAATGAATTTCTGTAAAATTATTTCCTTAAACACCCTAATAATTTTTATGTAAAAAATATATAAAAATGTCTAAAAATTACAAAAATAACTTTTATAAATTTCTTTTATTTTAAATATTATAAAATGAATTTCTGGAAATTCATTTAATAAAATATCTTAACATATTTATGTAAAACATTATTCCCCTAACATATAATTAATTAATATATATTTATTTATTTACGGATTAAATAAATAAATAAATATAAAGACTACATAAACATATTTAATTATTATCAGATAATAAATAATTACTTATTTGATAAGATAAATACAAATTAGATTTTATAAATTTAATTATAAAATCTTACTAAATTAAATACGAACTTACATATTTAAATAATGTCTAAAATTTATTTAGAACATAATGATATGTTAAAATCATTATTAAATTAATCAAATATTATGAAATACAAATCTTTAGTTATTAGAGAATTAACAAAAATAATTAAATCATTTAATTATATATTTATAACAAATCCCAGAAAACCAAACCCTAGATCAATTGAACACCAGGTTCAAGATCTAACTTATTTAGGTTATGGATTTGTATCTATTTGCTTATGTGAATTATAATTCCTTAGGAGGAATTTACTAGCTTGTCAACACCACAGAAGGACTGAGGTGAGTTATACTTAACTATTCCCCTTTTTAATCATTTAAATATTTTAGGGAGGATACATGTTGTAATTAAAATTACAAATTATTTTTGTGTATTATGTTAAATAATAATTGAATCACATTTATGATTACATATGGTTACTATGAAAATCCTTCTCTGTATACTGTACTATAAACAAGCAGGGATCTTTTGGATAGTACTATCGGGGAGTGACTTACCCCCACAAAGGTTTGGACATGTGGTCCTTACCAAGATGCACAAAGATCTTATTGTCATTCGGGATGACTGTTCTAGGTTGAGAAGGCAGATGTGCGCTATGTAAAGTTTGCCATTATAGTTCCACTTACAACCCATCTGAGGATAAATATAAAGAGAGAATTCGCGCCCTCTGATTTGAATTATTATAACTAGCATAATATACACATAAAAAGGAAAAGGGAAAATTAACTATATTACATGGGCAATTCCTATTTAAAGGTTTTGTTGGCTTGTACATAGTTAGTATATGGGATAGTGAGTTTACCTTATAAAAGGGTTCCGACAGGCTATTCATATACAAATAAACTATGATACATGGGCAAATCCTATGTGAAGGCCGGATTTGTTGGCTTGTACCTAGTAAGTATGTGGAATAGCGGGTTCACCTTATAAAAGGGTTCCGACAGGCTATTCATATACAAAGAGATACCAGTAAGTAGTTTATACTCACACTTTTACGGTAAACCCTACTTTGAATGATAATGGATGATTTATCAAATATGTTTTACTCACCTATGAACTCACCAACCCTGTGTTGACACCTGATTTTACATGTATTCTCAGGTATCTACTAGGAGCTTATGGACTTACACGTAGGATCATATAAGAGCTCAAGATACATATTGGTTATTATTTGAGATATGATTAGACGTATTGTTAAGAAACGATCTATCTTTTATTTCCGCTACGCATGAAATTTAATACTCTGAATAATAATGAAATGATTATCTAAAATTCATCATATAGATAACTGCATCTCATGAGTGACTATTGTGTTCGATCCTGTTTGCTCACCCCTCCGTTATAGATTCCAGACCCGGAATTTGAGGGTGTGACAGATTGGTATCAGAGCCATTGGTTATAATGAGTTAGGAATTGCATCTAGCCTATAGCCACACACAATAGTTGCACAAAGTAAATTTCCTTAGTTAGAGATCGACTAGGATTAAGAAGTTATATGCTTAAACTTAGATACTTGTTTCCCTAAACTTAACTTTGACTCTTTGACTCTCCCCAATAAATGAACTTCCTAAACTTATTCTCAACGACATGTGGGATCTACACTTATCGTTGTGGGTTCAATTCCTTAGACTTTATGTCTAATCTATGAAAATCTTATCGAGGTTTTGATTCTATGAACCAAATAAACTTGTGTGACACATAGACACCTGTATTCTGGATTTCCTGGCAAAAGGCCTTCGGGCTAAGGCAAGCATATCGCATAAATCTCATTGCGAGACCAGTTATGTTTACCTGGGGATTTCTAGAATGAGTGATAAACTATGGTCAATACACAAGTCTCTAAGGCAAATGGGTCAACTTACCTTGACGTGTTCCATTTGGTAGTCTAAGCTACACTTGATCTAACTTGAAAAGAGACTCGTTTCCCTAGTACTCGTGCTTTGCTGAATTTAATCGAAAAACCTAGTTTTCTTAAATTCCCATCTATCTTACAGTAATTGTCCATACTTTGAATATTTGATATAGAATGCATCTATTGAATATATCAAAGTGTGAATTCTCACCAAATCCGCTCATTTCATACCCATTCGTGAGAAAGACAAGATGGAGAAGCTTGCAAGGATTTACATCTATCTTTTGAAATAAACTTCAGAAAGCTCTAGGCACTCGCCTAGATATGAGCACAGCCTATCACCCTCAGACTGATGGCCAAAATGAAAGAACCATACAGACTCTTGAGGATATGCTTAAGGCTTGTGTTATTGAAGGTCATCTACCTTTGGTAGAGTCCTCATATAATAATAGCTATCATTCGAGCATCAAGGCGACACAATTCGAGGCCTTATATGGACGTAAATGTAGATCACCACTTTGCTGGGCAGAAGTTGGAGATAGTCAACTTACTGGTCCAGAATTGATCTTTGAAACTCATGAGAAAATTGTCCAGATAAGAGAACGCATGGCTGCTGCCAGGGATCGCCAGAAAAGCTACGCTGATAAACACCGCAAGCCACTTGAATTTCAGATAAGAGATAAAGTTTTGCTAAAGGTATCTCCTTGAAAGGGAGATACGCTTTAGGAAACAAGGGAAATTGAACCCTTGCTACGTGGGAGCTTTTGAAATTGTCAGAAGGATCGGCCCAGTAGCCTATGAATTAAATCTACCTGCTGAACTTGGTGGTGTGCACAATGTTTTTCACGTATCCAATCTAAGGAATGTTTACCCGATGAATCACTGGTTGTGCCTTTAAAGGAACTACAAGTTGATGAGAAACTCGGATTTGTTGAGGAACCAGTTGAAATCATGGATAGGGAAGTTAAACAACTAAAGCATAGCAAGATTCCGGTTGTCAGAGTTCGGTGGAACTCCCGGCGTGGTCCTGAATTCACTTAGGAACGAAAGGATGAAATGATGCGCAAGTATCCTAACCTGTTCAAGAATGTTGCCAGTACATTTAATTTTCGGGACGAAAATTCCTTTAACAGGGGGATGATGTGACAACCCGGAAAATTTCGGTAAGTTTTAGGATTTAAATTTCAAAATTCTAAAACTTGTTTATAATTATTTTATGAATAAGTAAAATAATATTAGTAATAATAATAATAATAATAATAATAATAATAATTATAATAATAATAATAATAATAACAAAATTTATTATTGAAAACCTAAATCCTAAAAGTTTGGGTTAAAAGTGTAAAAATTGAAACTTGTTTTATGAAGTTTTAACATGTAATAATAAACATAGTAAACCACAGGGACCATTTGTGTAAATTTTTAAAAACCATTCCCCCCCCCACCGTCGACTCCCCCTTTCTCCGGCCCATCTCCGGCCAACACTCCGACGACTCCTAAACACCAAAAATACGCGGTTTCAACTCAATCAAATGCTCCCGACAGCATCGCGTGGATGGTTCGAACCTGAGGCCCACAATTAATTGAAAAATCTGAGTGCTATCTATACCAAACCCACCACCTCACTTTCGGCCCCTTTTCCAGCCATAGTCGAGCACTATAACACTAAATAAATCTAAATAATCGAGTATAAAGGATCGGTTATCTGCTCATAAACAACTACTATTCTCAAATTCATTTGAAAACACACACACACAAATTGATCATCACTTTTGGCCGCAGACCTGCAACTCATTCATAGACCTCATTTTCGAACACAATCAAGTACGTTTGTACATCAATCTACTCGGTTTTAGATGGGGATCAAAAGCCCAATGATAATCGACAGAAACAACATCAAATTGGGGTTCGATTTTGAGTTAATCGAACTAGGGTTCATATATGATTTTGGGGTTCTATTGTTTGTGTTTAAAATTAAAGAGAACGAAGAGTTACCGCGGCTGTATGCCTTTGGTTCACTGGTTTGTGTGTGGGAGTGTGAGATGGAGGTCACGGGTTCGACCCCGGGCACCTCCTATTATTTTTTTAAAGCCTTTTTCAACTTTTAAAAATATACAAAAATTCCCAAAAATTATAAAAATAACTTTTATAAACTTCCTTTATTTTAAAAGCTATTTAATGAATTTCTGTAAAATTATTTCCTTAAACACCTTAATAATTTTTATATAAAAAATATATAAAAATGTCTAAAAATTACAAAAATAACTTTTATAAATTTCTTTTATTTTAAAAGTTATAAAATGTATATCTGGAAATTTATTTAATAAAACATCTCAACATTTTATATAAAACATTATTCTCCTAACATATAATTAATTAATATATATTTATTTATTTACGGATTAAATAAATAAATAAATAGAAAGACTACCTAAACATATTTAATTATTTTCAGATAATAAATAATTATAGTGTCACACCCTCAAAATCCACGTGCGGAGTTCTACCGCGAGGCGTGTGAACAAACCAGGATTACAGTCAATAGTTACTCGGAACGACTCTATATGCAACGTTTAACATAACAAACCAAACTTCAAACTTTTGAAATTCATGCGGAAGCGTAAAGTAACAAAACATCCCAAAACATGTGAAAGAAACATATGGCAAGACAAGTGCCAACCAAGTATTTGAAACTATAAATAAAAGGCCAGTAAATATGGTTTAAGTTTAGATCTCTAAAATGCATGCTGACCCGTGTGGTGCTCCTATCAGCAGTTCCAGATTAGTGACCTGAGAATAGCATATTAAAAGTCAACACATGGTTGGTGAGTTCAAGAGTTTGTGTTTAAACATAACAGTTTAAAAGTGTATATCAACCCAAAGGTTGGTAAGTTCCAGAGCTTGCGTTTAATCATAACAGTTTAACAATAGCGTGTATCAATCCAATGGTTGATCAGTTCAAGAGTTCACAGTTAAACATCACAGTTTAACAATAGCATGTATCAACCCTATGGTTGATCAGTTCAAGAGTTTACAGTTAAACATCACAGTTTAACAATAGCGTGTATCAACCCTATGGTTGATCAGTTCAAGAGTTTACAGTTAAACATCACAGTTTAACAACAGCGTATATTTAAGCATGTGCATTGTAATGGCTAGCTAGTCCATTCACAAATGATATTAAATAGTGATTTCGACATTGAAGCTGACTATGTTATGTTTGCCTCCCGTCACGACTTCACCATATCGTGACGAATAATCATAGGACAAATTGCACCCGGTTGACCTCAAGTCACATAGGTGGGGCTCGTCACACCCAGTAGTACTACCCAACTTTCCCCGCTATCCAATATTAATAATTCGAAAGTGTGAGGACTTGTATCATGATAACAGCACTATATTAATATCCATACACATCTTAAATATATAAAAAGCGTTTGTAACATTACCAGTATGCTATCTCCCCCAAAAGAGTTTTAGTAAAATAGTGGGGCTTGAACTCACCCAAAAGAGATTTAGTAAAACAGTGGGGCTTGAACTCACCCAAAAGAGATTTAGTAAAACAGTGGGGCTTGAACTCACCTTGAATTGATGTAATGAAATGAACAAGAACTTCAAAGAATAAGGCAATGCACGATCACACACGATCAACACCTATTATTAATTGTAATTAAAATTTTAAAATGTGTTCAACGCGAATAAATATATTTGGTCGGATTCGGGTCGGTTCGGTTTGACGTACACGATTTGGTATACAAACAACACCATGTCTTAATAATATTACCAATATTGATATTAACAATGGCGTGATCATAATTATAATGATAATATTCGTATTTGTAAATAATTTATGAAATTTATTAAATATAATTCCTTCATTTATCATAATAAATTCATAATTAAAATAATATAATCTTTATTAATAACTTGATGATTTAAATCATCATTTAAAATCCATTTTTATAAAAGTAACTATTTATAACATTTGTAATAATATATAAATAAATAATTAAATAAGGTATTTAAAGAAATAAATTTCCAGAAATTAACTATATAATTTCTAAAATTACCAAAGTTTGTAAAAATTATTTTTATAATTTTTAATAATTTTTCTATATTTTTAAGAGACTTAAAAAGGCTTTAAAAAAATGTGTTGGGGGCAGGGTTCGAACCCCTGACCTCCGGTTCACCATCACACACACAAACCAGTAAACCAAGGTACAAGCCGCGGTTAAAACTCCACCTTTAATTCTTTTAAACCCATACTCAGTAATCCCAATTCCACCAAAACCCCAGGTTCGATTCTCGACCAAATCGATCCCAAATCGATTTCAATTGCATCAGAACTCATGGGGTTATTGTTCCCCTTGTAAAAACGCACACAATGGTGTGTTTAAGTACCTGTTTCGAAGTTTCACAGTGGGTGTTCGACCGGTTGCAGGTCCGCGGCGATAAGGGGATCGGATTGATGGATTTTCAAGTGTTTAAGATGTGTGTGAATGTATCATCAGTTTAGGGATGCTTATATAGCCCTTCCTGTTCGATTAATTGGAATAAAATAGCCTGGTGGTGCGTTTTTGGTGAGTGGGTCGGCCGAACTTTCGGTCGAAGTGGGAAACACACCTAACCAACTCGATTATTCAAATTAAAGTGACCCACTAGTTCGAATCATCCTCTAGAAGGTGTCAGGAATGATTGATTGGGTCAAAATTGGATTAATTTGGCGTTTGGGAGTCGCCGGAGGCCGCCGGAGAAGGTGGCCGGAGGGGAGTCGACGGGAAGGGGCGGCGGGTTGGGTTTTAAAAACAATTTACACATTTAGCCCCTGTGGTTTAGAAATGGTTTATTTTTGTGTTTAAAGTTTTAAAACAAGTTTTCAAATTAACATTTTTCACTCAAAACTTTTAGGATTAGGTTTTTAATAATAAACTTTATTATTAGTATTATTATTATTCATATTATTAATGTTATTATTAATATAATTGTTGAAATTAACATCAACATATTTTTATAAATTTAACATTTAATTAAATAAAAATCCGAGATGTTATAGTTTAAACCCAATGGTTCAATTAAAGGTAACGAAATTTTCCAGGTTGTCACATCATCCCCCTGTTAGAGGAATTTTCGTCCCGAAAATTAAGATGTACTGGCAACCTACTTGAACAGGTTAGGATACTTGCGTATTATTTCGTCCTCTCGTTCCAAAGTGAACTTAGGACCATGCCGGGAGTTCCACCGAACTCTGCCAATTAGAATTTTTCTATGCATAAGTTGTTTAACTTATCGATCCATAATTTTCAGAATACAATTTCGTGGTAAGGTGATAAGACCAACAATGATAAGAAAGGTTGTTCGTCAGAATTTAAGAATCACAGACGTCATCATATGAAACGATCTTAACGCATATCTTGTGAAGATGTATTCCTCCTTTGACCAACCATGGGTCTAAAAATACGCTATGCGAAGATCTTGGAATGAGTTCATGACAATGGTCTATAATGCACCAATTGTCATCATGACCATTAAGATAAGAGGCATTTTAAAAAGAAAGTTAAACAGAAGATCCATAGGATCACGAAGATTAGGTCTTGTCACTTGTGAAGATAAGACACTTGGACACACACCAAGTTACGTCTTTTCCTTTAGACCAAACCCATGTCTACAAGTTACGAAGGTTTATGAACCTTTATATAAACATCACAATGAGGATAATAACGAGTCTTGTTGTTTAAATCCAAATGATTTTTAAGCTTAAGGATTCAAAAGCGATTCAAGAAGTGACTCGAACAATAGGAAACATGCTTTGCAAGGTAGCAATATTTAGGTACGTTTACATACGTAGTTTCAACAAACCATAAGCTCAGCTGAGAACATTTGTATGACTAGAAAGTCATGAACATAAGCTGACAATATCTTCAGCAGAGAGATTGTTTAGGAAGGCTACCATCTCACAATCACGTTTTGATGATAGCTCAAAATGAAAGTCGATAGATAAGGAATGAATGATTCCATATAGCTAGGTCAAATGAGGATAAAGGGAGATAAATCATCTTAAGAAGTTAAGTGATCCAAGCTTAGAATCAACCTAAAGCGATTGGGTCTCCTTTCAGATTTAGAGATCATGCTTTGGTTTGATAGGTCGAATCACCTTCTCCTGACGGACTATCTTGGTTTCCTTCTTCGATAACCAATTCATACGGTATTAAGTCTATGTCAAGGTCATGATCTTCGTGTACTTTTGTGTAACCTCTAATCATCACCATTGGTCATTTTAACAGAGTAAATAATTTCTAAACAACTAGGGTTAATGCTAAATTAAAGAATAATTCCAGAAGAATCCAAGCTTATTATCAACACTGGTATTAAATAGATGTGTAACTATTGATGATAAGATACGTACAAGTAACAACATTTAGTCTTGTCGAATGTGGTTTGCTTCAGTCGTAAATGTATAACCGCGTGATGTATTACTTTGACTTATATGACCTTTATTTCCATAATTTAACTGTTCTTACTTTCTAGCTATAGTCATTTCCTAATTCTGGTTGTTTCTAACTTGTTCTAGGGTCCTAATCGACCTAGGGCACACTTATGGTAATAGTCGGAACTCCGACCTTCTTAATGTCCCCATTTAGCGCATGTTAACTTAATCATATTAACCAACATAGCTAGGTTCACAACATTGGCATTCTTGTCTACCTTACCGCTAGATTGCTTGTTCGACCCTCCAACTTCTTTCTACTACTCACTAGATTTTCCCAGTGTCCTTCCTAATTCTATTTGGTCTAATGTCATAGGGTATGACATCAGCTTTGTCAATTCAGGGAGTTCGTTAGTATAAAGAGCACGACCTAACACTATATTGCACGATTTTAGAATTACCACTCTAACTTTTGCATTTTATTCCTTAGGTAATAGTACTCAATCACCAAGGCTTTAAACTTATCTTAAGTCATTTTTATCAATTGGACTTATCCTGTTTGGACTTATCTTAACTTAGCTTGAACCTGGGTGTTCCACCAGGTTAGTGCCTTGCCCCGTAGTGAACACGTGGCATACCTGATTCATCAAATCCATGAAGACAGCTGGTGTGTTGGTCAACCCGAACGGCATGACCAAGAACTCATACTGTTCATATCGAGTTCTAAACAATATTTTCGGTATGTCATCTTCACAAACCCTCAATTGATGATAGCCCGATCGAAGATCGATCTTGGAGGAGTACATTGATCTCTGCAACTGATCGAAGAGATCGTCGATCCTGAGAAGGGGGTATCGGTTCTTAACAGTCACATTGTTCAATTCCCGATAATCTTGTCAAGTACAGAGTGTTATCCATGATTTGAGTATCAAAGATATGGTTATTAACGAAGAGTTAATTAACCGGAGTTGTACAAAGGAAACTATTGAGAAGGAATTTACTTGGTCAAGGAGCGATCGAAGGAATCTATGTACAATAATCTAAAATCCGATGAAGTAGTATTATTAGAGTATGTCGCGTCTCTTGTCTACTGATGTCGTATTAGCCGGTGTTTTTGTCTTTCTAGACTAAATCCAACAAGTTGTGAATAAGGGCGCATATAGCAAGTGCGACATCGACAGACGTATGGAATAGAAGTTGGGTTAACAACATAAGTCCTTGAGAGAGTTCTTATAAAGCCCTTATTAATCCAAAATTTAAGTCAAACAAATAATGATAGGGTGTGATTATCGAGGGTCTTCTCAAAGTACTAATATGTGATATAATACCCACAACGTTCTTAAATAAGTATACCATAGATAGTTTGTAGGACAGGCTATGTACTCATAACCAATAATGCACTTAAAGTATTCAATCAGTTCCTTAGTTACTGAAATGCTAAGTGTAGGAATGTCTCTTAGAAGATAAAATTAATATCATGATTGGAAATATCATGAAGGCTCTAAGTAGGACAGGACTTAAGTAATAGCAAGTGTTAGTAATGTTTTGTTACCCTTAACAAGGACTTACTAGAATTATGATCCTAGCACCCTAGGGTATAGAATAGAAAACTTGTAATACTCATGATCGTTACTTCTCCCACGTCCACGTCCTCTTCCGGACATTCTTTAAATTACCAAATATCAACAGCTATCAGTCGTATGAAAATAGATCTTTTGTCTTGAAATGAAAAGGAAAAGAAATTCAAGGATTTAAAGAAACAGACAAGCTAGAGAATCAGTCCGAATCCGTGGGATTAACACAAATGTCATGGTTTGAATTTCGTCCAAATTCAAGGTAAGGGTGAGCATTCCTACAAGTAGAACTGATAGATAGTTAGTGGCTATGTTCTATGAAGACCGAGACTTTCTTGCTCAAGGTGTAGGAATGATGAATTATACTGACTACAATGTTACCTCCCGACCAGATTCACCGGACTTAGCATGCATGACAAATTACAATTACGTGTGCACCCGTAATGGTAATTTGCTTTGCATGGTCACCCCGGTTCCTCCTATCAGGCTAACATATCTTGTCAAGTACAATGGTCATCAATGATAGAAGTACCAAGTATGTATGTATTATATCGGGGTTGATTAATCAAAGTATACGAAAGGATCTGTAAAGTTTTGGGAATCATTGACACGCCAAGGTAATTTGACCCATTTGCCTTAGAGACCTGTGTATTGACCATAGTTTATCACTCATCCCAGAAATCCCCAGGTAAGCATACCAGGTCTCGCAATGAGATATATGTGATATGCTTGCCTTAGCCCGAGGGCCTTTTGCCAGGAAATCCAGAATACAAGTGTCTATGTGTCACACAAGTTCATTTGGTTCATGGAATTCAAAACCTCGATAAGATTTTCATAGATTAGACATAAAGTCTAAGGATTTGAACCTACGATGATAAGTTAAGTTTAGGAAGACTAGGAACAAGTAACTAACTAACTGTGTGCGGTTATAGTCTAGTGTGTATGCAACCTAGTTCTCTATAACCAATGGCTCTGATACCAATCTGTCACACCCTCAAAATCCACGTGCGGAGTTCTACCGCGAGGCGTGTGAACAAACCAGGATCACAGTCAATAGTTACTCGGAACGACTCTATATGCAACGTTTAACATAACAAACCAAACTTCAAACTTTTGAAATTCATGCGGAAGCGTAAAGTAACAAAACATCCCAAAACATGTGAAAGAAACATATGGCAAGACAAGTGCCAACCAAGTATTTGAAACTATAAATAAAAGACCAGTAAATATGGTTTAAGTTTAAGTCTCTAAAATGCATGCTGACCCGTGTGGTGCTCCTATCAGCAGTTCCAGATTAGTGACCTGAGAATAGCATACTAAAAGTCAACACATGGTTGGTGAGTTCAAGAGTTTGTGTTTAAACATAACAGTTTAAAAGTGTATATCAACCCAAAGGTTGGTAAGTTCCAGAGCTTGCGTTTAATCATAACAGTTTAACAATAGCGTGTATCAATCCAATGGTTGATCAGTTCAAGAGTTCACAGTTAAACATCACAGTTTAACAATAGCGTGTATCAACCCTATGGTTGATCAGTTCAAGAGTTTACAGTTAAACATCACAGTTTAACAATAGCGTGTATCAACCCTATGGTTGATCAGTTCAAGAGTTTACAGTTAAACATCACAGTTTAACAACAGCGTATATTTAAGCATGTGCATTGTAATGGCTAGCTAGTCCATTCACAAATGATATTAAATAGTGATTTCGACATTGAAGCTGACTATGTTATGTTTGCCTCCCGTCACGACTTCACCATATCGTGACGAATAATCATAGGACAAATTGCACCCGGTTGACCTCAAGTCACACAGGTGGGGCTCGTCACACCCAGTAGTACTACCCAACTTTCCCCGCTATCCAATATTAACAATTCGAAAGTGTGAGGACTTGTATCATGATAACAGCACTATATTAATATCCATACACATCTTAAATATATAAAAAGCGTTTGTAACATTACCAGTATACTATCTCCCCCAAAAGAGTTTTATTAAAATAGTGGGGCTTGAACTCACCCAAAAGAGATTTAGTAAAACAGTGGGGCTTGAACTCACCCAAAAGAGATTTAGTAAAACAGTGGGGCTTGAACTCACCTTGAATTGATGTAATGAAATGAACAAGAACTTCAAAGAATAAGGCAATGCACGATCACACACGATCAACACCTATTATTAATTGTAATTAAAATTTTAAAATGTGTTCAACGCGAATAAATATATTTGGTCGGATTCGGGTCGGTTCGGTTTGACGTACACGATTTGGTATACAAACAACACCATGTCTTAATAATATTACCAATATTGATATTAACAATGGCGTGATCATAATTATAATGATAATATTCGTATTTGTAAATAATTTATGAAATTTATTAAATATAATTCCTTCATTTATCATAATAAATCCATAATTAAAATAATATAATCTTTATTAATAACTTGATGATTTAAATCATCATTTAAAATCCATTTTTATAAAAGTAACTATTTATAACATTTGTAATAATTATATAAATAAATAATTAAATAAGGTATTTAAAGAAATAAATTTCCAGAAATTAACTATATAATTTCTAAAATTACCAAAGTTTGTAAAAATTATTTTTATAATTTTTAATAATTTTTCTATATTTTTAAGAGACTTAAAAAGGCTTTAAAAAAATGTGTTGGGGGCAGGGTTCGAACCCCTGACCTCCGGTTCACCATCACACACACAAACCAGTAAACCAAGGTACAAGCCACGGTTAAAACTCCACCTTTAATTCTTTTAAACCCAAACTCAGTAATCCCAATTCCACCAAAACCCAGGTTCGATTCTCGACCAAATCGATCCCAAATCGATTTCAATTGCATCAGAACTCATGGGGTTATTGTTCCCCTTGTAAAAACGCACACAATGGTGTGTTTAAGTACCTGTTTCGAAGTTTCACAGTGGGTGTTCGACCGGTTGCAGGTCCGCGGCGATGAGGGGATCGGATTGATGGATTTTCAAGTGTTTAAGATGTGTGTGAATGTATCATCAGTTTAGGGATGCTTATATAGCCCTTCCTGTTCGATTAATTGGAATAAAATAGCCTGGTGGTGCGTTTTTGGTGAGTGGGTCGGCCGAACTTTCGGTCGAAGTGGGAAACACACCTAACCAACTCGATTATTCAAATTGAAGTGACCCACTAGTTCGAATCATCCTCTAGAAGGTGTCGGGAATGATTGATTGGGTCAAAATTGGATTAATTTGGCGTTTGGGAGTCGCCGGAGGCCGCCGGAGAAGGTGGCCGGAGGGGAGTCGACGGGAAGGAGCGGCGGGTTGGGTTTTTAAAACAATTTACACATTTAGCCCCTGTGATTTAGAAATGGTTTATTTTTGTGTTTAAAGTTTTAAAACAAGTTTTCAAATTAACATTTTTCACTCAAAACTTTTAGGATTAGGTTTTTAATAATAAACTTTATTATTAGTATTATTATTATTCATATTATTAATGAAATATTATTAATATAATTGTTGAAATTAACATCAACATATTTTTATAAATTTAACATTTAATTAAATAAAAATCCGAGATGTTAATGGTTCAATTAAAGGTAACGAAATTTTCCGGGTTGTCACATATAGTTCCACTTACAACCCATATGAGGATAAATGTAAAGAGAGGATTCGCGCCCTCTGATTTGAATTATTATAACTAGCATAATATACACATAAAAAGGAAAAAGAAAAATTAACTATGTTACATGGGCAATTCCTATTTAAAGGTTTTGTTGGCTTGTACTTAGTTAGTATATGGGATAGTAAGTTCACCTTATAAAAGGGTTCCGACAGGCTATTCATATAGAAATAAACTATGATACATGGGCAAATCCTATGTGAAGGCCGGATTTGTTGGCTTGTACTTAGTAAGTATGTGGAATAGCGGGTTCACCTTATAAAAGGGTTCCGACAGGCTATTCATATACAAAGAGATACCAGTGAGTAGTTTATACTCACACTTTTACAGTAAACCCTACTTTGAATGATAATGGATGATTTATCAAATATGTTTTACTCACCTATGAACTCACCAACCCTGTGTTGACACCTGATTTTACATGTATTCTCAGGTATCTACTAGGAGCTTATGGACTTACACGTAGGATCATATAAGAGCTCAAGATACATATTGGTTATTATTTGAGATATGATTAGACGTATTCTTAAGAACAATCTATCTTTTATTTCCGCTACGCATGAAATTTAATACTTTGAATAATAATGAAATGATTATCTAAAATTCATCATATAGATAACTGCATCTCATGAGTGACTATTGTGTTAGATCCTGTTTGCTCACCCCTCCGTGATAGATTCCAGACCCGGAATTTGAGGGTGTGACACTGCTGCTGTCATCATAGCCCGGATTCGTGGCACAAGTCCCTAGATGTACCTTTCGATCCTCTTGGATTCCGGAGTGACGAGGTGTGGAACCAGCCTTGCCAGCTCATGAAAACGATCAGTGTAAACTGCGTGCCCAGCTCCTACCATGGCATGATTCCAGAACTCCTGCTCCAACTTCTACATCTCATTGAGTGGACAGTTGTAGAAGATAAATCAAGGCTCGGCAAAATATCATATGCGAAATCCAGAACCACGCGACAGGAAGAAGTCACGCGAGAAACAGGCTGTGCGAAAGCAGATCCCACGCGAGAAGCAGCTCTCACGCGAGAAGATCTTCCACGCGAGATGAAGACCCGCGCGAAAGATTAAGCCGCACGAAAAGCATCTCGCGCGAGAACTCCATGTTTTGTATAAATAGCTTGTTTTCGTTTTTGTAAAAAAAAGCTTTTCATTCATTATTATACTGTACTGTGCGAAAACTGCACAAGACCTTGTATAGGTTGTTCAATTCAATTGAAGAAGCATTTTATGTTCAATCTAATCTTCTTTTCTATCCAATCACGTTTACATTCCGCATTCACTTGATTGAGATCGTGTGTTATTGATTTCTGGGAGATTTTAGAGGTTTTACAATTGGTATCAGAGCATTAGGCTCTTGAACCACGATTTGGAGAAGATTTGGATTATTTTCTACTCGTTTTTGAAGAATTTTACATTGATCACTTTAGATTCTGATATGGCAATGTTATGCTGCTCGATTTTGGAGGTTTTGGACTAATTTGGACCAATTGAAACTGAATTAGTGGACTTTAGTTGAATTTTAATCAAAATTATACTTAAAATTGAACTAAATTCAATAAATTTGGACTAAAATGGGTTTAATCAAACCTAATCAGTGATTTGGAGGTGACATTCGCGTGAACAAACGGATGGAAATTTGATTCTGCACAAAGTTGAAGTTTTCACTTGATCTGCAAGTTCTCGCACGCGAAAAGTGGTGTTTTCGCTCAGTTAGATATTTCACCTTTTTATGCGATTCGCGTGAAAAGGTACTTTTGGAAATTCGCACGAACAGCTCCATCGCGCGAAAAGTCTATCCGCGCGACATTTGGTTTCGCACAAGTTCTGTTTTCGCACGAATACCTGATTTTTGACTTTCTGATCATTATGGCTTCAACGACTCCGAATCTGAAGCATCTTACTGCTTCACTTCATCTAGACACGGAAATTGGTACTGGTAACAAGCCACCGAGGCTTCTCTATGAAGATGATTATTCTGATTGGGCTTTTCGATTTGAGAGATATGTTATTTACACGGAACCGAAGATGTGGAGATCAATCCAGTATGGTCCTTACATTCCGTTGTACAAAAATGATAAAGGAGAAATGGTTCAGAAACCTGAACATTTATGGGATGAAGACGACATCAAGAGATTGGAACTGGATGATAAAGCGTATGCTGCAATCACAATGGCTCTTACTACTGAGATCTCACAAAAGTTTCAAGAGTTCAGGGGTGCTAAAGTACTATGGGATGCTCTGGAGTCTCAGATTATGGGAAACAAAGATATGAGAGAGAGCAAAAAGGATATGTTGAACCAAGAATTCAACATGTTCAATCATATTGTTGGTGAAGAGTTGGAAGCTCAGATGGCCAGGTTTGTTAGACTGGTAACAAAGATGAAGAGTGCGGGTATTACTCTGGAACCCATCACTGTGAACAAGAACTTGCTCAATTCACTTCCATACAGTTGGAATAACAACTGTACTTTGATAAAGAGAACCAAAGACTTGTATACTCTTCAGTTGACCGATCTCATTTCAACTATCAAGTCTTATGCTATGGACGATAAGCAGCGAGCTGCTAATCATCTCAGTTCTCTGGGTGCTGAAGGAACTGCTCTCTATGCAAAGATGGCTAGTAATCCAAATTACTATGTCAGTTATACACAAATGTGTCAGCAACAACAATCTGGAAGTGCAGCATCTTCTTTTATACAACCAGCAGTAAACCACCAAGTTCATGTTCTAGCTGCTCAACACTATTCCCCCATCATCCATCAACAAGTCTCTCAATCTCAAGATTCTCAGAGTGGTCAACATGCTTATGTTGCTACCACTAGTCCATCAAAGCAAACTGTTCAGATTGCTGAGGAGCATCTTGCTCTTTTCACCACTTTCATGTCAAGTTATGAAGCTTTCATGGCCGGAAGACTTACTGCTCCAAATGTTCTGGTTGATGATCTTCAACAAGTTAATCCGGATGATGTTGAAGAGAATGACATCAAGTATCAGATGGCCATGGTAGTTTACAGGGCGAAGAATTTTGCTAGAAGAACTGGGAGGAAAATGTTTGGAGTTAACAATTCTAGCAAAATCGGTTTCGACAAATCTAACCTGAGGTGTTACAACTGTGACAAACCAGGTCATTTCGCCAGAGAGTGTACTGAACCAAAAACTGGTCAAAATGAAGGCCCAAAGAAGATGGTGACTGTGGAGATAGAGCCGAAGAAAGACAAAGCTAGTACTTCTGGTGGTACTAAAGCATTAGTTTCTCAAACTAATGCTGAATATGATTGGTCTGATCAAATGGAGGCCCTTGATCTAACTTTGTCTCATGCACTTATTGCAAAGATTGTTCCAGAACCAGAAGAGGAAGAAAACTTGTTTGCCGAATTCGTGTCTGATGATTTGTTGGAGGGTTTGTTTGCTACAGTGGAAGAAGAGAAGGAGAGAGTGGAAGTGGAGAAAGTGAAAGTTGAACAAAAGGATGAGAAAGTTGAAGATTTAGAGGAGAAAGTTGAGAAGAAAGATCAGGTTGAGAAGGTTGATGAAGCAAAGATTGTGATTGAAGAGAACACTGTCGAGCCTCCAGTCAAAAGCCAATATGTTGATAAAAAGACTGTTGATGTTGCTCCAGTGGAAGAACCAACTGCTGAAATGAAAGCATTCATGGTCAAGAAGGTAGAGGAAACAAAAGGGGAAACTTCAGAACCCAAGGTATATGATAGTTTATGTAAAAATACATGTGTTGAGAAAGTTCAAAGATACAGAGTTCACAATGAGAGCCTGATAATGGAAGTTGAAAAACTTCAGTATCAAGCTAGCAAACACAAGTCAAATGAAAAGATTTTTAAAGAAAAACTTGAAGGTTTAAACAAAACAATATATAATTTGAAATTAAATCTTCATGATAAAGAATGTACGAATAATGACTTGACAAATAGAAACAATGAACTCGCTCTCGAAATTAATAGACTCAACAGTGAATTAGCCACGGTTAAATTGACTGTTGAGAAATTTGAACTTTCATCAACGATGGTTGAAGGAATAATCAAGTCACAAATGACTCAGAAGATCAAAGGAGGAAAATGTGGTGTTGGGTTTTCTAACATTGCTCCTCCAATTAATCATGATTATTAATGTTTACCATCATCTGATAACATTTGTGATTCTGATATAGTCTATGGGATTGGATTCTCTCCACCTCAAAACTTAAAACCTTCTGTCAAAATAAATTTATCTGTTGATCCTATCATAGAACCCTAACCTAAACAATCACCTGAAAATCTTTTTGCAGATAAATTGAAGGTGGATGGGTTGGTTGAAGATTGGGAAAGTGAGAGTGAGGAAGAGAATGAGAATGAATGTCTGAAAAATAAGAATGTAAAAGTTTCACAATCTGCTTGTAAACAAAACTTGTCAGGAAATGAAAAGAATGTTGTTTTGAATGAGATGAAATCAAATAGTAAACATAATTTGAATGCAAATCAAAGGGCGAATCAGAAAGAAAGAATTGAAAAGGATTTTAAAAGTAGATTCATTTCTAAGGGTGTAATTGAAAATGAAGAACATATTTTTAAAGAAACGAATTCTCGATTCTTTAAAAATAAACTTCATTATAATGCTAACCTTGTGAATCAAGATGTTTGTAGCCCAGATTCGCAAGTGAATGATTCTTCTGCATTCAATCTCAAAATTCTAAAGCCTGGTCCTTCTCCAGCACCAATCCGTATATCTAAGCCTGGTCCTTCTCCAGCACATTCAAAGTCTGGTCCTACTCCAGCAGAATCAAAGACTGTTCCTATTCCAACACCACCAATTCCAAAAGTCAAAACTGCCAAATCTCCAATCCAAAGTGGTCATAATTCATCGATTTCCGCGAATCTGCAAAAGATGAATTTGCAATTGTCTAACGAGGCAAAGATTCGAGAGACTGTGGAGAAAGTTAAACCTAGTCACTCTGACTTTGGTTTTTATGACAATTTTCATAATTGTCACCCACAGTTTGTTTCCCACACACAACAAAAGAGATGCTTTCAGTGTGGAAACACAAATCATTTGGTAAATAAGTGTCCTTTTAGACAAAAATCATTAAGTAAACAAAGATTTCATAATTCTATTTCTCATAATAGAAAAATGTTTTTCACTCGTGGAAAATTTTCAAATAATATGAAATCAAAGGTTGTTAATGGTTTTAATATCAAACGGGATAAGAATTTGACTAATGATGTAATAGAAAATATCAAGATTAAAAGCATAAATGAAAAGAATGATGTGCAAACCAAATATAATAATATCAAATCATTTTGTCTTGCTGCAACACATAATGTACTCAAGTCATGTTTGACTTGGGTACCAAAAGCTAAGTAAGTTTGCTACTTATGCAGGAATGACCGCAAAAGATCATTGAAAGCTTATGGCATGTAGAAAGTGGTTGTTCAAAGACATATGACAGGAAACTTACAATTGCTTCAAAATGATTCAGCCATATAACGGAGAAACTTGAAATAAGCTTTGAATAATATTTTTGGTCTTAGGGGGAGTCAAGATTGGATCAATAAAAATGAATTTTCATGATCAAAATGAGAAATGATTTTACAAAGTTCAAAAAGAGTCTAAGTACTTTCAAAGGCTTAAATACGAATAGACTTGGATTATGTTTGATGTGTCAATAGGCTTTGCTTTCAGAAATGAAAAGATCATAATTGAGTGATTAAACTTGAATTAAAGTAATATGAATTAGTGGGGAACATATCAGGATTATGTACCAAAAAAAAAAAAACGTTTTAACACAGACTGAGAGATACAATCTTGTCATACTCAAGCCTGTATGTGATTGATTCAGTGATGATCATAACTATATATATATATATATATATAAAAGATAAAAATACAAAAAGAAACAAAGGAGAAAAACACAAAAAGAAAATAATTGAGCAAAAAGATGCCAACAAAGGCCATATAGGATATAAGATGCCAAGAAGCACAACAAATCAAACGATATGTCTAAAAGACATACATACTATATGGTATATATTTTCTGTTTTGAGAATAGTTTTTAACTTTGGAAGGCAAAATCGAAAGATGGGGCATGTAAGTCCGGATGGCTTGTAAGTCCTAAACATCTTGAGAGGGCAGACGTAAGTCCGGATGGCTGTCAATAAGTCCTTAAACTTGTTAATATTCGAGTTAAAAATTATTTCTTAGGCTAGTTATGCTCAAATAGTTATATTTAGGAATACAATAAATGATATCACTGATCATCCATGCATGGTTTAAGTCAAATTGGGGTGACTTGAAAATCTCGATAGTGTCTTGAAGGATAATAATTACCTTACAGAAGTTCTGATTGTGGGATCCACTGACTTATATTAAATCAACACAAAACATGATATATATCACTCATTATGTTTCTGAGTAAAACATGAAGTATAAGTTTAAAGCGGACAACAGATATTGACAATCAACTTAACCAGTTATTTTAAATAAAGCTGGACAGAGTCTTGACTTGATAAAGAACTATATGATCTCATTTTGAAAATTCTTACAAGAAAAGTCATGCTGAGATCAGATATACTTACAAGAGAGCATATGTTGATTTTGATTTGATTGAAGATGTTTCACCAAGCCTAGGGGGAGATTGTAGAAGATAAATCAAGGCTCGGCAAAACATCATATGCGAAATCTAGAACCACACGACAGGAAGAAGTCACGCGAGAAACAGGCTGTGCGAAAGCAGATCCCACGCGAGAAGCAGCTCTCACGCGAGAAGATCTTCCACGCGAGATGAAGACCCGCGCGAAAGATTAAGCCGCGCGAAAAGCATCTCGCGCGAGAACTCCATGTTTTGTATAAATAGCTTGTTTTCGTTTTTGTAAAAAAAAGCTTTTCATTCATTATTATACTGTACTGTGCGAAAACTGCACAAGACCTTGTATAGGTTGTTCAATTCAATCGAAGAAGCATTTTATGTTCAATCCAATCTTCTTTTCTATCCAATCACGTTTACATTCTGCATTCACGTGATTGAGATCGTGTGTTATTGATTTCTGGGAGATTTTAGAGGTTTTACAATAGTATTCTTCAGTCATTAATGCTTTAAACTCATCCCAAGTCATCTGCATTACTGATTCTCTTCCCCTCGCTTGAATCTGTGTGTTCCACCAAGTTAGTGCCTTGCCCTGTAGTGAACACGTGGCATACTTAATTTTCTGGCTGTCGAGGCACTCGCTGATATCGATAACTGCCTCCATCTTCTCAAGCCACCTTGTTAGAGCTATCGTTCCACCTTTCCCATCAAATTCCTTCGGTTTACAGGCCACAAACTCCTTGTAAGAACATTCCCGTCTCGTATTAACAACCTCAGTTTCATTACCAGCTGTTCCACCGTTCTCAGTATCTTCCCTTGTTCCTTGGTTATGCTCATGGTTAGTATCGTTATCCCCGTGGAGATTATGATTCAGAAGAGTGTCGCCCACTTGGGTCACTATCGTAGGAATTAGTACGGCTAGCTGCTGAGCGATCATGGCAGCTATATCGGGGTTTTCAGTTCCCGGATTGTTGCCGGCGGGACCACCACCTGTTCTTCGTGGCCTACCTCTACCTCTGCCCCGTGGGGTCTCACCTTCGCGATTTGTAGTGCGGGTGACTCTTTGAGGCGGCGTCTTCTAATCATAAAAGGAGTTAACATGTAAGCTTTAGTCATTTTAAGATACACATATAACTCCACTCATCAAGTTCCAACATTTCATGCTCTGGTCAATCAAGATCATCACGTAGCCTAGTTCAAGCACATTCTTGGTATATCGATGATGCTTATATATAGGGTCCCCCTCAGCGTTCCCACCACATCCACGATATACCGAGAGCGATGCTTAAACTGGTTACATGACATCCGATTTTCCTTAACATCATCCCAATGAACAACGTAATGTATGTGTAGGGAGTATCATCACTCTTCTACATTTCTTTGGAGTCCACATTCATTCTAAGCATTTAGTGAGTTCCATAGTTACTGAAATGCTGGACATAGTAATGCTTCATAGGGAATATGACTAATATCATTATTGAAATCTCATGAAGGCTCCAAGTAGAACAGGACTTAAGTAATAGTAGAGGTTATGAATGTTTTATCATTATTAGCAAAGTCTTATTAGAATTATAATTCTAGTGCCCTAAGGTATAGAATGGAAGACTTGTATTACCATGATTGTTACCTCATGGTAAGATTAGCCAGGCATCACATGCACTGCAAATTGCAATTACGTGTGCACCCTTAATGGTAATTTGCCTTGCATGGTCCCCCTCAGATTCACCTACCCAAGTTAACATCACAGTATCAACACCATTCATCAAGCGTAGATCGTGTAAGTTCTCATGTCCATGATCAATAGTATCCCAATAGTAGTCCGTCATAACAAAAATATTCCAAGCATATAATCTCAATAGGTCTAACAAAAGTTGCCTATCCCTTCTTCTTTCAGGACCTTAGGCATGACTATCTCAGGGTCAGACTCAATATCCGAGATCAAAGCTTCACGTGATCTATGAAAATCCCTTCAGGCTGGGTATCCCAACCTAATAGTATAATGCGGCGTGCATAGGAATGGAAGGTTCCAGCAGAAGGCATCCCGTGAGGAAAGAGTAAGAGTAATAGTGCCTTCCTCAGGATGGTTAGATAACAAGACATAGAGATAAAGAACAAGTATAGAGGAACATACATGTAATATCAGATGCAAGCCAATCCTAGCATGCATTCTACATGAAGGTTCCTAGGTTATAGTCTAAGTCAAGTGATTTGCCTAATTCTATATAACCAATGGCTCTGATACCAGTCTGTCACACCCCCGCTGAGAGTGGAAACACGGGGATGTAACGAAACGGGATCGTCATAACACATTGTTAATAATAGAGATGCAATATATGTGATTGATGATAAAGTGTGTCATGACGACACCCGACACAAAGGAGACTTGTGTCGTGTTTAGTCAATATTCACGACAACATAGCCATAAGCATAAACATGTAATTGATTCACATAACCAAAAATATTAACATTGTATTGTAATTCCCACAACCCGGGAACAAGTATCGAAAAGAATAGTTGTATGAAATCAGACTACAATGTTTCAAAAGAATGTTTGTCAAGTATTGTATAGTCTCAAAATGCATCCTAGGGTCTCCACTAAGGCAGCACACCTAGATGTTCAATTAGCATTGTCACCTGAAAAGATATGCTCAAAATGGTCAACAAAATTATTGGTGAGCTCGGAGATTTAAATAGTAAGTAAATTGATACTGCATAATAGTTTTGCGGAATACCATGTATACAGTTATAAGTAGGCAAAATCACATAACCATGTGCTTTACAACCAAACCTAATGACGTGCACACAGAATCTTGTCAGAATATATTCACCCAAGGGCCCGTTCCTGGCCACTGTTGGTACCAACTAATATACCAACAAACAAGGGTGGAGGTGTCAACCCAGAAGTACTACCAATATGTCACACCCTCAAATTTCCACTAACGGGGTATTACCGTTAGGCGTGTGACCTCCAGGATCTCAGCCACTAGTTACACTAAACGACACTTTAATTGTAAAACATAATTCATTTTTGAAGTTTAATATTACCAAAGGCCAAGTTTTTAAAGTAAACATAACAGAAGTTGCGGAAGCATAGTAAATCTTAATTGTTTAAATGGCGCAACACGCGCAAACCGAATAAATGAAAGTTACTGAAAAATATTAGATAAGCCACGTGAGATAATAAATGCATGAGTGAATGCTCCTAATCGTGCGCGTCTTGTGAACCTGAAAGAAACATGCTAAAGTGTCAACACAAGGTTAGTGAGTTCACAGGTTTTGATAAACAGAACATAAAGTAAACCGATACAGTAAACAAAGTAATATCAGTAGGTAGCTAATCTACTAAACCAGTTACTCAGTGTATGAAGTTCGAACCGAAGCTGACAATCGAAACTGAACGCCTCGGCTGTGAATACCAGGTCACAGCAACAGAACTTAGGTCAATTAAACACCCGTTTGACGAACGTTGTGCTAGCGCGACTAGCCCGGGTGGGGTTTGTCAAACCCAGTAGATCTACTCAGAATTGCCTCGCTATACTACATACATTAACGGTTCGAGAGTGAGGACTTAAGTGGTATCACACTAGTAAACAGGTGATATTACAATAATACTGATCAATGAAAATGAAATTGTTTCCACGTTTCTACCTGCGTAGTAACGGACCGAAGGGCAAAGTATGCGAACATAGTATCATGTATATGCAGTATCACAACAATCCAATGTAATGTAACGTTTATGAAAACAGCATGTTTCTCTCCCCCGAAAATAGTATAAAGTAAAAGTGGGGCTGTAAACTCACCTTGGATCGATGTAATGTATATGAACAAGAACTTCAAAGAATTGGGCAATGCACGATCAAACACGTTCAATACCTATTATTGTTTGTAATGGAGTCTTTAATATAATACGAATATATTTGGTAAGGTTTGGGTCGATTTGATTTAACACGTGGCACACACACAATTAGATGTATATATATATGTTACAATATTTTTATAGATTTGTATTAATAATTATCAATAAGCATTAAGTTTTACCAAATAATTATTTACATTTTGACTTCACTAAAAGGGTTTAAATATTTTTAGAATTAAATATAAAAATGATATGGTTTAATTATATAATTTATAATTATCCTAGAATATTTACAAATAGGGATAATCACATTTATAGTATTTTGATTAATAATAAGGTATTAATATATTTTACAAGAAATAACCCACAATTTCATTTGTAAATAATTTATGAATTTATAAAATATATTAATCTATATTTAAATATAATGTTTATTTTATAGAAATAACTATTTATAATATTTATAAATAATTTATATATAATTTCTATGATTTTTATGATTATTGCATAGTTATACACGATTTAGAATTTATTTTACAAAAATAAGTATTTTTAATACTTTTAAATAATATTTTATAAAATTTTATTAAAGTTTTTAAATAAAATAAATTTACAGGAAACTGTTTTGTAAGATTTAAAGTAAGGGAAACTTATAAAATTTATTTTTATAATTTTTAGGAATTTTTCCATATTTTTAAAGTATTTTAAAAAGCTTAAAAAAAAATAAAACAAATAAGAAGAGGCTGCCCGGGGTCGAACCCGGGTCCTCTCCCTGCCCACACACACACCGAACCAGTAAACCAAGGCTCTAAGCCGCGATAGAACTCCGCCCGAAATATTTTTATATTAATGTTTCCTGTTTCCCCCCAAATCGATGAAGAACCCTAATTCGATTAACTCCAAATCGAACCCCAATTCAACGTTGTTAATCAGATTATTGTTAGGGCTTTCGATCCCCATATGAAACCGAGCATGTATGTATGTTTAATTACCTGTTTTAAAGTTATATGGATGGTGAACACTCGATGAGCAGTCGCGACAGTAGGTTGGATCCAATTCGTGTGCAAATGTTAATGAAAATCAAATTAACTTCGTGTGTAGCTTCATGTGATTCTCTAGTTGCAAAGCCCTATGTTAATGTGGGTGTAAAGTACTCGGATGTTGGGTTTCGACAGGTTGCAGGTCGCGGGTAATGTGGTGTTTGAATTGATGTGTTTTTATGTTTTCAGGTCAATCGAACCCATAGGAAGTTTATATAGGATTACAAATTCGTTAGTGTGCATTTACTTTTGATTATAATTATTGTTCAGTGCTCGAATTCGTTGGTGGGTCGGCCGAAAGTTAGGTTTAGTGGGTAATCCGCACAAACGATTCTAATATACAAATTGATATGTGTCACACCCTCAAAATCCGCTAACGGGGTTTTACCGTCAGGCGTGTGACATAACCAGGATCTCAGATAAGCATTAGTTACACCAAGCGACTCGATAATTACAAAACATATAGACTGCTTAATAATAGTGAAACAAACCAATTATGTTTAAGAAATGCGGAAGCGTATACAGTAAAATATTTAACAATGGCTTTGAAACACGCAAACACATGTCCAGTCCAGTTTATGCAAAATAAATGCAAATTAACTCTTGAAAACAGTTTGTGGTGAATACAGAATGACATGCTGTAGATGCTGTGCTCCTAACGTGCCACATCAATGTCCTGAGAGAAAACATGCAAAAATCTCAGTACAAGACTGGTGAGTTCACAGGTTTATCAGAAAACAGTAATTATCAGTAATGAAGTTCCCGGATTAAGTAATCCGATAAGTATAGTGAAATCCCCGGATTTGTATTAAAGCATATAATGGGTAGCTAGTCCATAATGATCACTATGTATATGAAGGCGCGACCGAACTGACATGTAAGCAATAGTATAATGTAGGCCCGGTTGTGGATCACACACCACAACACTTGAAATTAGGCTAACCGTTCACCCGTTTGACCAGCTAGCGCGACTAGCCCGAGTGGGGTATGTCAATCCCAGTAGTACTACTAACAATTACCTCGTTAAGTCCATATTAACGGTCCGTTGGGCAAGTATACACCATAGTATCAAAGATATGCAATATTACAAAAATCCAATATAATGTAATGTTTTTGAAATCAGCATGTTTCTCTCCCCCAAAAGAGTATATAAGTAAAAGTGGGGCTGTAAACTCACCTGAATATGATGTAATGAAATGAACAGGAGGCTCAAAGAATACGGGCAATGCACGATCAAACGCGATCAAATACCTATTATTAATTTGTGATTTAAGTCTTTAAAATGCGTTCAACGAGAATAGATACATTCAGTCGGTTCGGGTTGGTTCGGTTCGGGTCGGTTCGGGTGCATCGCGCGACTCGCTCGAAGAGATATTTATATACATATATATATATATTTATATATATATACTCCAGTTGTTCATTTAATAAATATAAATACGTTTGAATCATATATATATATATATGAGCTCACACTTAAATTATTAATATGTATATGCACACACTATAAATTATTAATATGTATATGCACACACTATCACATAATATATAAATACCCCTCACACCACCATGTGCCCACTTTCACACTACGGGCACACACACACTGCAGCCGCATGGCACACACACACATATGCATTTAAACACCTATATATATGCATTTCACACCCATTATACATGTATATATATAGGCTGCAAACACACAATCTATGCATACACTTATGAGCGATTTATACATATATGTGTGTACACGAAGCATCCTGTTATGACGCGTATACACAGCTGCCAAAAGCTGCTATGTTCCTTTCGGTTCGCGACCATGCATACATGTACACGAGCCCCGCCCACATACGGGCAGCACCTGATCGCAGCACAACACCGCACCTCACCGTAACCCATTCGAATCACAAACGCAGCAGTGCACATGATTATATATACATACATACAACACACGTTAGAACACACATATACATACATCTACCCATACACGGTGTAAAACATACATACACACATATTCATCGCGTACACAGCAGCTGAAGGCTGCTGTGTTCGTCCTTCCTGCGCAACATATATATACGTACATATACAACAGCATACACATACGAATAGAAACGTATACATACATACGCAGCAACATACAGTCACGCACACAGCAGCATACGTACATACGCAGCAATATACATACCTATACACACATCAGCTTATACATATGCACACAACATATACGTACACGCACACAGCACATACATACACGTACACAGCAGCCTTCGGCTGCTGTGTTCTGTTTCTCCACACACATCTCCACGGGTACATACATACACATCGCAGAAACACACATACATTTCCCACAAGATCAAACACATACATTCACGTACACAGCAACTAAGACTGCTGTGTTTGCTTCTTGTGGCAACACCCACACACACAATATACAGGTTTATATATAGGTTGCACACACACAGCATCATATATATGCATACAAATAGCATATATACATACTCGCACAGCATATATACATATAGACACGCCCAACACAGCAGGCTGCTGTGCTTGTGCCTTCTCTCGATTGGAATCCCAAAAACATATGCATACGTTCAAGATACATACATACGCATATACATACGCATATACATACGTATCCACCCGTTGTGTACAAAGCCACGAAAGGGCCCGATTCAACCGAACCAATCACGACTATATAACGAAACGAAACGAAACGAAACGGAGTTCATAACGACCGGTTACCTTCGAAACGAGTACACGGCGAGACGGGGACGTCAAACGGTGGCTACCGGTGGCGGAGAAGGGTCGCCGATGGAGGTCTTCGATCGCGAGTCGTCTGTCGAAGGAGGGCTTGTGCGGGCGAGTGGAGTGATCGACGGTAGTAGGGTGCTCGGCGGTCTACGGCAGAAGATCCGAGGGAGGTTCTAGTGGTTTGTGAAAGAGAGGTGAAGGGGAGTTGGTGAGGAAGGGAGCTGGTTAAGAAACAGGGGAGGAGAGGCGGTGAGGAGGAGGAAATATATGAGATAAAGTGAAATTTGTTTGTTATATGATTGTGATTGCAGAAAACATGGAGTAGTGGCTATTTCCCTCAAATTTCTCCACTAACACAAGCAGACATCCATTCTTATTAATAATATATATTATTATTATTATTATTATTATTATTATTATTATTATTATTATTATTATTATTAGTATTATTATTGTTATTATTATTATTATTATTATTATTATAAAATATAATAAAATAAATTAAAAAAAAATCGGGTTGTCACATTATCCCCTTGTGAGACTTTCAACAGTACTTTGTCACCAACCCGAAACTCCAATGGTTTACGACGCTTGTCAGCGTAACTCTTTTGTCGATCACGTGCTGCTGCCATACGGTTACGAATTTGCACGATCTTCTCAGTCGTTTCGTGCACAAGTTCGGGTCCTGTAAGTTGGCTTTCTCCTACTTCTTCCCAACAGATAGGTGATCGGCACTTACGTCCATACAATGCCTCAAATGGAGCTGCCTTGATCGAGGTGTGATAACTGTTATTATAGGAGAACTCAACTAATGGTAGATGAGTTTCCCAACTGCTGCCAAAATCGATCACACGGGCACGCAACATGTCTTCCAGTGTTTGGATTGTACGCTCACTTTGACCATCGGTCTGCGGGTGATATGTAGTACTCATATCCAGCCGTGTTCCTAATGACCGTTGTAACGATTGCCAGAAATGAGAAGTGAACCGAGAGTCACGATCAGAAATGATAGATATCGACACGCCATGCCGAGAGACTATTTCCCTTAAATAGATACGCGTCAACTTCTCCATCCGATCAGTCTCTCGGATTGCCAGAAAGTGTGCGGATTTCGTTAAGCGATCTACTATAACCCAAATGGTATCGCATCCGCTGGGAGTTCTTGGTAACTTCGTGATGAAGTCCATGGAGATCTGCTCCCATTTCCACACTGGAATTTCTGGTTGTTGGAGTAATCCAGATGGTCTCTGGTATTCTACCTTAACCTTGGAACAAGTTAGGCATTTGCTTACGTATGTGGCTATCTCCGCTTTCATTCTCGGCCACCAGTAAAATTCTTTCAGGTCCTGATACATCTTGTCTGAACCTGGATGGATCGAGTAATGGGACTTATGGGCTTCATCCATTATCAGCTCTCGCAGATTCCCATGCTGTGGTACCCAGATCCGTTTCATAAAATAACGAATTCCATCAGCTTTAACCTCCAATTGTTTCTCCATGCCTCGCATGGATTCTGCTTTGAGATTCTCTGTCTTCAAGGCCTCAGATTGAGCAGCTTTAATTTGCATTGGTAGGTCAGAGTGGATAGTCATTTGTAATGCGCGCACCCGACGAGGCTTTAAGGTTTCCTTACGACTAAGGGCATCAGCTACCACATTAGCCTTACCCGGATGGTACTTGATCACACAGTCATAATCATTGAGTAATTCTAACCATCGTCGTTGCCGCATATTTAGCTCCTTCTGGTTAAATATGTGCTGGAGGCTCTTATGATCCGTATAGATCGTGCACCTGGTTCCGTATAGGTAGTGCCTCCAGATCTTCAAGGCAAACACTACAGCTCCTAGTTCCAGATCATGCGTTGTATAGTTCTTCTCATGCACCTTGAGCTGTCTAGATGCATAAGCTATGACTTTGTCACGTTGCATCAATACACACCCCAAACCCTGGATGGATGCATCACAGTAAACAACAAAGTCATCAGTTCCTTCTGGTAAGGCTAGGATTGGTGCGCTGCAGAGTTTGTCTTTAAGCGCCTGAAACGCTGTTTCCTCTTTGTTACCCCACTTATAAATTATTCCTTTATGAGTCAGGGCAGTCAAAGGTTGCGCCAATTTAGAAAATCCTTCAATAAACCTTCGGTAATAGCCTGCCAAACCAAGAAATTGTCGCACCTCAGTAGGCGTCTTTGGTGCCGGCCAATCTTTGATTGCTTTAATCTTTGAGGGATCAACATGTATACCCTTTTCATTCACCACGTGCCCGAGGAATTGCACTTCACGCATCCAGAAGTCACATTTTGAGAACTTTGCGTAAAGCTGTTCATCTCTTAGCAATCCCAGTATGGTTCTCAAATGTCCCTCATGATCTTCCTTATTACGGGAGTAGATTAGTATGTCATCAATGAAGACAATGACAAACTTATCCAGATAAGGTTTGCAGACACGGTTCATGAGGTCCATGAAAACTGCTGGGGCATTGGTCAGCCCAAAAGGCATTACGGTGAACTCGTAGTGCCCATAGCGTGTTCGAAACGCAGTCTTGGAGATGTCTTCCTCTCGCACTCTCAACTGATGGTAACCTGATCTCAAGTCAATCTTGGAATAGTAGCTAGATCCTTGCAACTGGTCGAACAAATCATCAATGTGTGGAAGTGGATACCTATTCTTGATTGTCACCTTGTTCAGTTCGCGGTAGTCAATACACATTCTGAAGGTTCCGTCTTTCTTTTTAACGAAAAGCACTGGAGCTCCCCAAGGTGAAGAGCTGGGACGTATGAATCCTTTGTCTAACAACTCTTGCAATTGCTTAGACAGCTCTTGTAGTTCGTTCGGCACTGGAGCTCCCCAAGGTGCTAGACGGTACGGCGCCCGAGCGATCGGAGTTGCTCCTGGTGCTAGTTCAATTTGAAATTCTACCTGTCTGTGTGGAGGAAGGCCAGGTAGGTCTTCGGGAAATACCTCAGGAAAGTCTCTAACAACAGAAATATCTTCAACTCGCCTTTCATCCGCCTTCGGTTCAGTAACAAGTGCTAACAAGGCAAGGTGTCCTTTTCTGAGACATTTCTGAGCCTTCAAATATGATATGATGCCGACCACCGCACCCACCTTTTCACCTTCCACAATAAGAATTTCATCATCCGAAATAGGTAACTTGATCAGCTTCTCCTTGCAAACGATCTCAGCACTATTCTGGGATAACCAATCCATCCCGACGACTACATCGAAGCTCCCTAGTGTGACAGGAATAAGGTCTATGCTGAAAGTGTGTCCGGATAAGCCTAGCTTACAGTTTTTAAACACTTGTGTTGCTGTTATCGTTCTACCATCGGCTATTTCTATGGCATAATTAGAACTCAAATCAGTAGGCACCATCCCTAGTGTTTTACTAAATTTGGTGGACATATAACTCTTATTAGCACCAGAGTCAAATAAAACAGAGGCATAACACCCATTAATAGGGAATCTACCAGATACTACAGTAGGGTCGTTTCGAGCCTCACCTGAGCCCATGATGAAGACTCTGCCTCTGCCACCGCCACCACCATTGTTGTTGTCTTTAGGCTTATCAGCAGCACCATTGTTACCGTTTCTTTTCAGTTTCGGACATTCATTTTTAAAATGTCCGGGTTGACCACATTCAAAACACACATTCTGTTTGTGGTTCTGCTGTTGTTGAGGTGCCTTCCCCGAGAGATTCACCCGACAATACTTGGCAACATGCCCGAACTTCCCACACCTCTCACACGTGCTCCTTGTGCACTGCCCAGTATGATGGAGCTGACATTTGTTGCATTTTGGGAGATTCCCATGATAGCCGCCCGAATGAGAAGGTTGGGACGGGTTAAACTTCTTATGTTGAGGTTGATAAGTGGAGGATGAAGATTGCTTTCCATTGGTAGATGGTTCCCATTTCCTTTTGTGATCTGATGAACCAGAAGCAGCGCCACGTTTAGGCAAGGTGCCCTGTGCCACTGCCTGGTCGGTGAGTTTATGAGCCAGTCGGATGGCCTGCTGGATAGTGACAGGATCAGCAGCCATCACACTAGCCTGGATTTGAGGAGCCAGGCCATCAATGTACTTTTCGATCCGTTTGTAGGCCGGAGTCACCATCTGAGGACATAATGCAGCCAACTCGTGCGAACGAGTCGTGTACTCCTCAATGTCTGAACCAACCATCTTTAAATTCCAAAATTCTACCTCCAGTTTCTGGACTTCGCTCCTGGGGCAGTACTCTTCTTTTATTAAAATTTTGAAGTCCTCCCAAGGCATACTGTTAGCAGCATCAAGTCCTAAGGTTTGGACCTGTGAGTTCCACCATGTCAAAGATGGTCCTTCCAAAGTGCCGGAAGCATACTTGACACGGTTTTCTACTGGACAGTTACACATTGCAAAGGCGGATTCCAGCTTCTCAATCCAACGAAGGAGGGTAACAACACCTTCGGAGCCTTTGAAGGAATGAGGTTTGCAGTCCATGAACATCTTGAAAGTGCAGACTGCTTGACCTGGAATGAGTGGATACATATTAATGATTTAAGGATTATTACGTAGAGTATCAAGGATTTGATCCAAAAGATCTATTTGACAGAGGTTTACCTCCTTGGTTTTGGTTCTGGTTGATATTGTTGTTTTGATTTTGGTTTCTGGTCTGTTCGAACGCCTCGAGCGCTTCAGCAACACGCTCATTTATGATGGCATCGAGTTCAGCTTGTGTTAGATTAATGTTTTCTTGTCTAGGTGGGCGTCCAATTCTTCGTCCAGACATGATTCTACGTATTCACAATACATGACAGTCACTATCGATTAATAACTATTGATAACAATAATCTGTTTCATACTAGCAGAAATGAAGGATTTGTTTGCATATCGATAGTGAGGTTTCATGAGAACCGAGACTTTATGTCTCCAAGTATAGAAACGAAAATTTTTGTACTGACTATGACTGTTATCACCTGATAGAGTTACCAGAATTCTCATGCACGACAAATTATAATTACGTGTGCACCCGTAATTCTAATTTGCTTTGCATAGTCATTCATGATTCCTCCCATTCATGATAACACACTTTGTCAAGTACCGAGTGCTGTCTGTTAGGACTAGCAAAGATGATAGAGTATGTTGGAAGTAGAAACGAGTACGATAGAGTTTGCTGTGGTGTTCAAATCTTAGATAGTTTATTTTCGGGAAGCGAAATCAAGGACAAGAATTATTCACACGATAATGAGATGTTCGGAGTGTATTCGTTTGATTCATGAATCAAAGCGAGTACGTTGACTAATCAAACTATTGGGTCAATCACAACTTTGTTGAAGACATACGTACCTATAAGCAGATACTCATCCCAAGGGTTCCCAGGTAAGGTAAACAGGTCCATCGGTTGATTTGGATATATGCGAATACCTTGCCTAGACAGAACACCCCGAGATACAGGCATCTTACTCTTCCAGCATTGCATGTATTCAAGTTGTAAGACACAGACTTTGACGAGACTTTGAAACCATTAATAACAATCGAGGTTTTGGAGTTTGAAATCACTTGAATTAGGCACTCAAACCCTCCCGTGACTCACAGCACAGAGATATGTTAAGGCAAAAGTTTTCAGGCAACTAAATTAAGTAAACATAGCTTAGAAATCTATGTGTGTGTAACTAATGCAAATCCAGCTATAGTCTAAAATGCAATGCAAATGAGATGCAAGTCCATTTTAGTTCGCTATAACTAATGCTCTGATACCAATCTGTCACACCCTCAAAATCCGCTAACGGGGTTTTACCGTCAGGCGTGTGACATAACCAGGATCTCAGATAAGCATTAGTTACACCAAGCGACTCGATAATTACAAAACATATAGACTGCTTAATAATAGTGAAACAAACCAATTATGTTTAAGAAATGCGGAAGCGTATACAGTAAAATATTTAACAATGGCTTTGAAACACGCAAACACATGTCCAGTCCAGTTTATGCAAAATAAATGCAAATTAACTCTTGAAAACAGTTTGTGGTGAATACAGAATGACATGCTGTAGATGCTGTGCTCCTAACGTGCCACATCAATGTCCTGAGAGAAAACATGCAAAAATCTCAGTACAAGACTGGTGAGTTCACAGGTTTATCAGAAAACAGTAATTATCAGTAATGAAGTTCCCGGATTAAGTAATCCGATAAGTATAGTGAAATCCCCGGATTTGTATTAAAGCATATAATGGGTAGCTAGTCCATAATGATCACTATGTATATGAAGGCGCGACCGAACTGACATGTAAGCAATAGTATAATGTAGGCCCGGTTGTGGATCACACACCACAACACTTGAAATTAGGCTAACCGTTCACCCGTTTGACCAGCTAGCGCGACTAGCCCGAGTGGGGTATGTCAATCCCAGTAGTACTACTAACAATTACCTCGTTAAGTCCATATTAACGGTCCGTTGGGCAAGTATACACCATAGTATCAAAGATATGCAATATTACAAAAATCCAATATAATGTAATGTTTTTGAAATCAGCATGTTTCTCTCCCCAAAAGAGTATATAAGTAAAAGTGGGGCTGTAAACTCACCTGAATATGATGTAATGAAATGAACAGGAGGCTCAAAGAATACGGGCAATGCACGATCAAACGCGATCAAATACCTATTATTAATTTGTGATTTAAGTCTTTAAAATGCGTTCAACGAGAATAGATACATTCAGTCGGTTCGGGTTGGTTCGGTTCGGGTCGGTTCGGGTGCATCGCGCGACTCGCTCGAAGAGATATTTATATACATATATATATATATATTTATATATATATACTCCAGTTGTTCATTTAATAATATAAATACGTTTGAATCATATATATATATATATGAGCTCACACTTAAATTATTAATATGTATATGCACACACTATAAATTATTAATATGTATATGCACACACTATCACATAATATATAAATACCCCTCACACCACCATGTGCCCACTTTCACACTACGGGCACACACACACTGCAGCCGCATGGCACACACACATATGCATTTAAACACCTATATATATGCATTTCACACCCATTATACATGTATATATATAGGCTGCAAACACACAATCTATGCATACACTTATGAGCGATTTATACATATATGTGTGTACACGAAGCATCCTGTTATGACGCGTATACACAGCTGCCAAAAGCTGCTATGTTCCTTTCGGTTCGCGACCATGCATACATGTACACGAGCCCCGCCCACATACGGGCAGCACCTGATCGCAGCACAACACCGCACCTCACCGTAACCCATTCGAATCACAAACGCAGCAGTGCACATGATTATATATACATACATACAACACACGTTAGAACACACATATACATACATCTACCCATACACGGTGTAAAACATACATACACACATATTCATCGCGTACACAGCAGCTGAAGGCTACTGTGTTCGTCCTTCCTGCGCAACATATATATACGTACATATACACAGCATACACATACGAATAGAAACGTATACATACATACGCAGCAACATACAGTCACGCACACAGCAGCATACGTACATACGCAGCAATATACATACCTATACACACATCAGCTTATACATATGCACACAACATATACGTACACGCACACAGCACATACATACACGTACACAGCAGCCTTCGGCTGCTGTGTTCTGTTTCTCCACACACATCTCCACGGGTACATACATACACATCGCAGAAACACACATACATTTCCCACAAGATCAAACACATACATTCACGTACACAGCAACTAAGACTGCTGTGTTTGCTTCTTGTGGCAACACCCACACACACAATATACAGGTTTATATATAGGTTGCACACACACAGCATCATATATATGCATACAAATAGCATATATACATACTCGCACAGCATATATACATATAGACACGCACAACACAGCAGGCTGCTGTGCTTGTGCCTTCTCTCGATTGGAATCCCAAAAACATATGCATACGTTCAAGATACATACATACGCATATACATACGCATATACATACGTATCCACCCGTTGTGTACAAAGCCACGAAAGGGCCCGATTCAACCGAACCAATCACGACTATATAACGAAACGAAACGAAACGAAACGGAGTTCATAACGACCGGTTACCTTCGAAACGAGTACACGGCGAGACGGGGACGTCAAACGGTGGCTACCGGTGGCGGAGAAGGGTCGCCGATGGAGGTCTTCGATCGCGAGTCGTCTGTCGAAGGAGGGCTTGTGCGGGCGAGTGGAGTGATCGACGGTAGTAGGGTGCTCGGCGGTCTACGGCAGAAGATCCGAGGGAGGTTCTAGTGGTTTGTGAAAGAGAGGTGAAGGGGAGTTGGTGAGGAAGGGAGCTGGTTAAGAAACAGGGGAGGAGAGGCGGTGAGGAGGAGGAAATATATGAGATAAAGTGAAATTTGTTTGTTATATGATTGTGATTGCAGAAAACATGGAGTAGTGGCTATTTCCCTCAAATTTCTCCACTAACACAAGCAGACATCCATTCTTATTATAATATATATTATTATTATATTATTATTATTATTATATTATTATTATTATTATTATTATTAGTATTATTATTGTTATTATTATTATTATTATTATTATTATAAAATATAATAAAATAAATTAAAAAAAAATCGGGTTGTCACATTATCCCCTTGTTGAAGGAATTTTCGTCCCGAAAATTAGAACACTAGGGTTAACAACCGAGTATACGAAGAATTCGGTTAAACCGATAAATAGACTATGAAAATACATGAGGATATTTAATACACACAGTGAGTTAAGGAGCTTAATGCTAACTGACGTACTGGTTAGTGACAGATGTCACACACCGTCACATTCACCACATGATCTTCAACAAGAAGAATCTTAGGTTTCCTTTCTGATTTGGGAATATCTTGAATGTTTCTAGCACTTTTGTTCATCAGAAGGTGGTCATGAAACCACCGGCAGCTCATAGTGATTCTCTTTTTTTTTTCTTGATGCAGTTTGCGTTTTCACTTTCTGAGGTAAACTTTGAAGAGTTGATGTCATCATCTGATGACTCGTTGTCAGTTATATCATTAAATCCATCTGTATTATCTGAGCTATCACATGCATGTGAAACTTTATGAGATAGAACAAATGTGAAAGTAGACCCACAATGTTCTTTGCTTGATATCGTGGGATGTCACAGTATCTTTCGGTTGGGAAAGTTTCGTCCTGAAATTCAGTTGAAGTTAGGTTCTGAAGGTATATCCACGAACAAGTGCGGATATTTAGACTTCATCTGATCCTCCCGTTCCCATGTAAATTCTGGTCCCCGTTTAGAGTTCCATCTTACGCGCACAATGGGAATTTTGCTACGCTTTAGTGTCTTGACCTCCCGATCCATGATCTCCACTGGTTCTTCGATGAAATGTAGTTGATCATCTATCTTTAATTCCTCCAAAGGCACGATCAATGATTCATCAGACAGACATTTCCTCAGATTGGATACGTGAAATACATCATGTATCCCCCTGAGTTCTTCAGGTAAATTCAACTGATAGGCTACTGGGCCAATCCGTTTGACAATCTCGAATGGCCCCACGTATCTTGGGCTTAACTTCCCACACTTTCCAAAGCGTATTACACCTTTCCAGGGTGAGACTTTCAACAGTACTTTGTCACCAACCCGAAACTCCAATGGTTTACGACGCTTGTCAGCGTAACTCTTTTGTCGATCACGTGCTGCTGCCATACGGTTACGAATTTGCACGATCTTCTCAGTCGTTTCGTGCACAAGTTCGGGTCCTGTAAGTTGGCTTTCTCCTACTTCTTCCCAACAGATAGGTGATCGGCACTTACGTCCATACAATGCCTCAAATGGAGCTGCCTTGATCGAGGTGTGATAACTGTTATTATAGGAGAACTCAACTAATGGTAGATGAGTTTCCCAACTGCTGCCAAAATCGATCACACGGGCACGCAACATGTCTTCCAGTGTTTGGATTGTACGCTCACTTTGACCATCGGTCTGCGGGTGATATGCAGTACTCATATCCAGCCGTGTTCCTAATGACCGTTGTAACGATTGCCAGAAATGAGAAGTGAACCGAGAGTCACGATCAGAAATGATAGATATCGACACGCCATGCCGAGAGACTATTTCCCTTAAATAGATACGCGTCAACTTCTCCATCCGATCAGTCTCTCGGATTGCCAGAAAGTGTGCGGATTTCGTTAAGCGATCTACTATAACCCAAATGGTATCGCATCCGCTGGGAGTTCTTGGTAACTTCGTGATGAAGTCCATGGAGATCTGCTCCCATTTCCACACTGGAATTTCTGGTTGTTGGAGTAATCCAGATGGTCTCTGGTATTCTACCTTAACCTTGGAACAAGTTAGGCATTTGCTTACGTATGTGGCTATCTCCGCTTTCATTCTCGGCCACCAGTAAAATTCTTTCAGGTCCTGATACATCTTGTCTGAACCTGGATGGATCGAGTAATGGGACTTATGGGCTTCATCCATTATCAGCTCTCGCAGATTCCCATGCTGTGGTACCCAGATCCGTTTCATAAAATAACGAATTCCATCAGCTTTAACCTCCAATTGTTTCTCCATGCCTCGCATGGATTCTGCTTTGAGATTCTCTGTCTTCAAGGCCTCAGATTGAGCAGCTTTAATTTGCATTGGTAGGTCAGAGTGGATAGTCATTTGTAATGCGCGCACCCGACGAGGCTTTAAGGTTTCCTTACGACTAAGGGCATCAGCTACCACATTAGCCTTACCCGGATGGTACTTGATCACACAGTCATAATCATTGAGTAATTCTAACCATCGTCGTTGCCGCATATTTAGCTCCTTCTGGTTAAATATGTGCTGGAGGCTCTTATGATCCGTATAGATCGTGCACCTGGTTCCGTATAGGTAGTGCCTCCAGATCTTCAAGGCAAACACTACAGCTCCTAGTTCCAGATCATGCGTTGTATAGTTCTTCTCATGCACCTTGAGCTGTCTAGATGCATAAGCTATGACTTTGTCACGTTGCATCAATACACACCCCAAACCCTGGATGGATGCATCACAGTAAACAACAAAGTCATCAGTTCCTTCTGGTAAGGCTAGGATTGGTGCGCTGCAGAGTTTGTCTTTAAGCGCCTGAAACGCTGTTTCCTCTTTGTTACCCCACTTATAAATTATTCCTTTATGAGTCAGGGCAGTCAAAGGTTGCGCCAATTTAGAAAATCCTTCAATAAACCTTCGGTAATAGCCTGCCAAACCAAGAAATTGTCGCACCTCAGTAGGCGTCTTTGGTGCCGGCCAATCTTTGATTGCTTTAATCTTTGAGGGATCAACATGTATACCCTTTTCATTCACCACGTGCCCAAGGAATTGCACTTCACGCATCCAGAAGTCACATTTTGAGAACTTTGCGTAAAGCTGTTCATCTCTTAGCAATCCCAGTATGGTTCTCAAATGTCCCTCATGATCTTCCTTATTACGGGAGTAGATTAGTATGTCATCAATGAAGACAATGACAAACTTATCCAGATAAGGTTTGCAGACACGGTTCATGAGGTCCATGAAAACTGCTGGGGCATTGGTCAGCCCAAAAGGCATTACGGTGAACTCGTAGTGCCCATAGCGTGTTCGAAACGCAGTCTTGGAGATGTCTTCCTCTCGCACTCTCAACTGATGGTAACCTGATCTCAAGTCAATCTTGGAATAGTAGCTAGATCCTTGCAACTGGTCGAACAAATCATCAATGTGTGGAAGTGGATACCTATTCTTGATTGTCACCTTGTTCAGTTCGCGGTAGTCAATACACATTCTGAAGGTTCCGTCTTTCTTTTTAACGAAAAGCACTGGAGCTCCCCAAGGTGAAGAGCTGGGACGTATGAATCCTTTGTCTAACAACTCTTGCAATTGCTTAGACAGCTCTTGTAGTTCGTTCGGCACTGGAGCTCCCCAAGGTGCTAGACGGTACGGCGCCCGAGCGATCGGAGTTGCTCCTGGTGCTAGTTCAATTTGAAATTCTACCTGTCTGTGTGGAGGAAGGCCAGGTAGGTCTTCGGGAAATACCTCAGGAAAGTCTCTAACAACAGAAATATCTTCAACTCGCCTTTCATCCGCCTTCGGTTCAGTAACAAGTGCTAACAAGGCAAGGTGTCCTTTTCTGAGACATTTCTGAGCCTTCAAATATGATATGATGCCGACCACCGCACCCACCTTTTCACCTTCCACAATAAGAATTTCATCATCCGAAATAGGTAACTTGATCAGCTTCTCCTTGCAAACGATCTCAGCACTATTCTGGGATAACCAATCCATCCCGACGACTACATCGAAGCTCCCTAGTGTGACAGGAATAAGGTCTATGCTGAAAGTGTGTCCGGATAAGCCTAGCTTACAGTTTTTAAACACTTGTGTTGCTGTTATCGTTCTACCATCGGCTATTTCTATGGCATAATTAGAACTCAAATCAGTAGGCACCATCCCTAGTGTTTTACTAAATTTGGTGGACATATAACTCTTATCAGCACCAGAGTCAAATAAAACAGAGGCATAACACCCATTAATAGGGAATCTACCAGATACTACAGTAGGGTCGTTTCGAGCCTCACCTGAGCCCATGATGAAGACTCTGCCTCTGCCACCGCCACCACCATTGTTGTTGTCTTTAGGCTTATCAGCAGCACCATTGTTACCGTTTCTTTTCAGTTTCGGACATTCATTTTTAAAATGTCCGGGTTGACCACATTCAAAACACACATTCTGTTTGTGGTTCTGCTGTTGTTGAGGTGCCTTCCCCGAGAGATTCACCCGACAATACTTGGCAACATGCCCGAACTTCCCACACCTCTCACACGTGCTCCTTGTGCACTGCCCAGTATGATGGAGCTGACATTTGTTGCATTTTGGGAGATTCCCATGATAGCCGCCCGAATGAGAAGGTTGGGACGGGTTAAACTTCTTATGTTGAGGTTGATAAGTGGAGGATGAAGATTGCTTTCCATTGGTAGATGGTTCCCATTTCCTTTTGTGATCTGATGAACCAGAAGCAGCGCCACGTTTAGGCAAGGTGCCCTGTGCCACTGCCTGGTCGGTGAGTTTATGAGCCAGTCGGATGGCCTGCTGGATAGTGACAGGATCAGCAGCCATCACACTAGCCTGGATTTGAGGAGCCAGGCCATCAATGTACTTTTCGATCCGTTTGTAGGCCGGAGTCACCATCTGAGGACATAATGCAGCCAACTCGTGCGAACGAGTCGTGTACTCCTCAATGTCTGAACCAACCATCTTTAAATTCCAAAATTCTACCTCCAGTTTCTGGACTTCGCTCCTGGGGCAGTACTCTTCTTTTATTAAAATTTTGAAGTCCTCCCAAGGCATACTGTTAGCAGCATCAAGTCCTAAGGTTTGGACCTGTGAGTTCCACCATGTCAAAGATGGTCCTTCCAAAGTGCCGGAAGCATACTTGACACGGTTTTCTGCTGGACAGTTACACATTGCAAAGGCGGATTCCAGCTTCTCAATCCAACGAAGGAGGGTAACAACACCTTCGGAGCCTTTGAAGGAATGAGGTTTGCAGTCCATGAACATCTTGAAAGTGCAGACTGCTTGACCTGGAATGAGTGGATACATATTAATGATTTAAGGATTATTACGTAGAGTATCAAGGATTTGATCCAAAAGATCTATTTGACAGAGGTTTACCTCCTTGGTTTTGGTTCTGGTTGATATTGTTGTTTTGATTTTGGTTTCTGGTCTGTTCGAACGCCTCGAGCGCTTCAGCAACACGCTCATTTATGATGGCATCGAGTTCAGCTTGTGTTAGATTAATGTTTTCTTGTCTAGGTGGGCGTCCAATTCTTCGTCCAGACATGATTCTACGTATTCACAATACATGACAGTCACTATCGATTAATAACTATTGATAACAATAATCTGTTTCATACTAGCAGAAATGAAGGATTTGTTTGCATATCGATAGTGAGGTTTCATGAGAACCGAGACTTTATGTCTCCAAGTATAGAAACGAAAATTTTTGTACTGACTATGACTGTTATCACCTGATAGAGTTACCAGAATTCTCATGCACGACAAATTATAATTACGTGTGCACCCGTAATTCTAATTTGCTTTGCATAGTCATTCATGATTCCTCCCATTCATGATAACACACTTTGTCAAGTACCGAGTGCTGTCTGTTAGGACTAGCAAAGATGATAGAGTATGTTGGAAGTAGAAACGAGTACGATAGAGTTTGCTGTGGTGTTCAAATCTTAGATAGTTTATTTTCGGGAAGCGAAATCAAGGACAAGAATAATTCACACGATAATGAGATGTTCGGAGTGTATTCGTTTGATTCATGAATCAAAGCGAGTACGTTGACTAATCAAACTATTGGGTCAATCACAACTTTGTTGAAGACATACGTACCTATAAGCAGATACTCATCCCAAGGGTTCCCAGGTAAGGTAAACAGGTCCATCGGTTGATTTGGATATATGCGAATACCTTGCCTAGACAGAACACCCCGAGATACAGGCATCTTACTCTTCCAGCATTGCATGTATTCAAGTTGTAAGACACAGACTTTGACGAGACTTTGAAACCATTAATAACAATCGAGGTTTTGGAGTTTGAAATCACTTGAATTAGGCACTCAAACCCTCCCGTGACTCACAGCACAGAGATATGTTAAGGCAAAAGTTTTCAGGCAACTAAATTAAGTAAACATAGCTTAGAAATCTATGTGTGTGTAACTAATGCAAATCTAGCTATAGTCTAAAATGCAATGCAAATGAGATGCAAGTCCATTTTAGTTCGCTATAACTAATGATCTGATACCAATCTGTCACACCCTCAAAATCCGCTAACGGGGTTTTACCGTCAGGCGTGTGACATAACCAGGATCTCAGATAAGCATTAGTTACACCAAGCGACTCGATAATTACAAAACATATAGACTGCTTAATAATAGTGAAACAAACCAATTATGTTTAAGAAATGCGGAAGCGTATACAGTAAAATATTTAACAATGGCTTTGAAACACGCAAACACATGTCCAGTCCAGTTTATGCAAAATAAATGCAAATTAACTCTTGAAAACAGTTTGTGGTGAATACAGAATGACATGCTGTAGATGCTGTGCTCCTAACGTGCCACATCAATGTCCTGAGAGAAAACATGCAAAAATCTCAGTACAAGACTGGTGAGTTCACAGGTTTATCAGAAAACAGTAATTATCAGTAATGAAGTTCCCGGATTAAGTAATCCGATAAGTATAGTGAAATCCCCGGATTTGTATTAAAGCATATAATGGGTAGCTAGTCCATAATGATCACTATGTATATGAAGGCGCGACCGAACTGACATGTAAGCAATAGTATAATGTAGGCCCGGTTGTGGATCACACACCACAACACTTGAAATTAGGCTAACCGTTCACCCGTTTGACCAGCTAGCGCGACTAGCCCGAGTGGGGTATGTCAATCCCAGTAGTACTACTAACAATTACCTCGTTAAGTCCATATTAACGGTCCGTTGGGCAAGTATACACCATAGTATCAAAGATATGCAATATTACAAAAATCCAATATAATGTAATGTTTTTGAAATCAGCATGTTTCTCTCCCCCAAAAGAGTATATAAGTAAAAGTGGGGCTGTAAACTCACCTGAATATGATGTAATGAAATGAACAGGAGGCTCAAAGAATACGGGCAATGCACGATCAAACGCGATCAAATACCTATTATTAATTTGTGATTTAAGTCTTTAAAATGCGTTCAACGAGAATAGATACATTCAGTCGGTTCGGGTTGGTTCGGTTCGGGTCGGTTCGGGTGCATCGCGCGACTCGCTCGAAGAGATATTTATATATATATATATATATATATATTATATATATATACTCCAGTTGTTCATTTAATAAATATAAATACGTTTGAATCATATATATATATATGAGCTCACACTTAAATTATTAATATGTATATGCACACACTATAAATTATTAATATGTATATGCACACACTATCACATAATATATAAATACCCCTCACACCACCATGTGCCCACTTTCACACTACGGGCACACACACACTGCAGCCGCATGGCACACACACACATATGCATTTAAACACCTATATATATGCATTTCACACCCATTATACATGTATATATATAGGCTGCAAACACACAATCTATGCATACACTTATGAGCGATTTATACATATATGTGTGTACACGAAGCATCCTGTTATGACGCGTATACACAGCTGCCAAAAGCTGCTATGTTCCTTTCGGTTCGCGACCATGCATACATGTACACGAGCCCCGCCCACATACGGGCAGCACCTGATCGCAGCACAACACCGCACCTCACCGTAACCCATTCGAATCACAAACGCAGCAGTGCACATGATTATATATACATACATACAACACACGTTAGAACACACATATACATACATCTACCCATACACGGTGTAAAACATACATACACACATATTCATCGCGTACACAGCAGCCGAAGGCTGCTGTGTTCGTCCTTCCTGCGCAACATATATATACGTACATATACAACAGCATACACATACGAATAGAAACGTATACATACATACGCAGCAACATACAGTCACGCACACAGCAGCATACGTACATACGCAGCAATATACATACCTATACACACATCAGCTTATACATATGCACACAACATATACGTACACGCACACAGCACATACATACACGTACACAGCAGCCTTCGGCTGCTGTGTTCTGTTTCTCCACACACATCTCCACGGGTACATACATACACATCGCAGAAACACACATACATTTCCCACAAGATCAAACACATACATTCACGTACACAGCAACTAAGACTGCTGTGTTTGCTTCTTGTGGCAACACCCACACACACAATATACAGGTTTATATATAGGTTGCACACACACAGCATCATATATATGCATACAAATAGCATATATACATACTCGCACATCATATATACATATAGACACGCACAACACAGCAGGCTGCTGTGCTTGTGCCTTCTCTCGATTGGAATCCCAAAAACATATGCATACGTTCAAGATACATACATACGCATATACATACGCATATACATACGTATCCACCCGTTGTGTACAAAGCCACGAAAGGGCCCGATTCAACCGAACCAATCACGACTATATAACGAAACGAAACGAAACGAAACGGAGTTCATAACGACCGGTTACCTTCGAAACGAGTACACGGCGAGACGGGGACGTCAAACGGTGGCTACCGGTGGCGGAGAAGGGTCGCCGATGGAGGTCTTCGATCGCGAGTCGTCTGTCGAAGGAGGGCTTGTGCGGGCGAGTGGAGTGATCGACGGTAGTAGGGTGCTCGGCGGTCTACGGCAGAAGATCCGAGGGAGGTTCTAGTGGTTTGTGAAAGAGAGGTGAAGGGGAGTTGGTGAGGAAGGGAGCTGGTTAAGAAACAGGGGAGGAGAGGCGGTGAGGAGGAGGAAATATATGAGATAAAGTGAAATTTGTTTGTTATATGATTGTGATTGCAGAAAACATGGAGTAGTGGCTATTTCCCTCAAATTTCTCCACTAACACAAGCAGACATCCATTCTTATTAATAATAATATTATTATTATTATTATTATTATTATTATTATTATTATTATTATTATTATTATTATTATTATTATTATTAGTATTATTATTGTTATTATTATTATTATTATTATTATAAAATATAATAAAATAAATTAAAAAAAATCGGGTTGTCACAATATGGCCCCTGAGTTCGAAACTCCCACTAGAATATGTCGGTAGCTTTTGATCGAGTCAAAACCGTGTGTTTCGTGGCTATTGGGATCGCCGGAAGGGCGCCGGAATAGTGACCGGCGGGAGAGGGTCGACGGGGAGGGGGGTTGGTTTTAAATAATTTACAGAATGGTCCCTGTACTTTTAAAACTTATTATTTCATGTGTTAACCTTTTAAAACAAGTTTCAACATTTACAAAACTACCCCCTGGACTTATTAAATTAATTTTAATAATTTTTATAAATTATTTTTATTAATAATATTATTATTATTATTATTGTTTTCATTATTTTTATTATTATTATTATTATTATTATTATTATTAATCTTACTAAATGGATTGATTCGCGATAGTATTAACCGAAAAAAAAAATTCGGGTTGTCACATTATCCCCTTGTTGAAGAAATTTTCGTCCTGAAAATTAGAACACACGCGTTAACGAACTACTAGCAAGCAAGCTGGTCAGTGAGTAAGCTGATTAGTTATCTAGGACATAGGCAAGATAGGGTCTTCGGGAGTTTCTGAACAAACCGTAAGGTTTCGCGAGAGCTATTTCTATGGCATGTTCGGGGTTCAAGTCAGTAGGTACTATTCCTAACCTGTTGGATACCTACTTCTAATTGGCATCAAAATCAAAAGAGAAGACATAGTGACTATCTACAAGGAGTCTACCGGATACTGTAGTAGGGTCATTAAGGGTTTACCTGAGCCTATGATAAACACTCTGCCTTTGGCACCACCGTTGTCATTCCCATTTCCATTCCTATTGCCATTTCCATTGTTCTTCTGTAGTTTTGGGCAATACCTTTTGATGTGCCCAGTCTGACCACACTCATAGCAGCCTCTTTGTTCCCCCCGTTGAGCTGGTTGCTTGTCTGATAAATTCACACGACAATTCTTAGCAGAATGACCAAACTTGCCACATCTCTCACAGTTGTTCTTGTTACACGACCCAATATGGTGGTAGTTGCATTCTTCACACTTAGGTAATGTTCCATTGTAGCCACTACCATGCTGTGAAGATGTAGAAATTTGGTTGTCGAACTTCCGATGCTGGTGGGAAGTGTTCTGCTTGTTATGTGAGCCTGACTCCCACTTTCTTTTGTTATGGCCGTCAGTAGTGGTAGAGGTAAAACCACGTGGAGGTAGTTTACCTTGTGCGACAGCCTGATCAGTCAACTTGTGGGCCAGTTGAACAGCTTCCTGAATGGTAGCTGGTCTAGCAGTGGTGACCATGCTCTGGATTTCAGGTACCAGTCCGTCGATGTATCTTTCAACCCGTTTTTAAGCCGGGTTAATCATAGTAGGGCACAGAGTAGCCAACTCGTGAGAACGAGTTGTGTAAGCTTCAATTTCAGAACCTACCATCTTCAGGTTCCAAAATTCGATTTCCAGTTTTTGTATTTCATCCCGTGAACAGTACTCCTCTTTCAGCAGATTCTTGAATTCTACCCATGTTGTGGCGTTTGCAGCTTCAACGCCCAGCATCTGAACTTGTGTGTTCCACCAGCTTAAAGCAGCACCATCTAGTGTGCCAGCAGCATATTTTACTCTATTCCCAGCAGGGCAGTTGCAGATTTCGAACACCGATTCTAGCTTTTCGAACCAACGGAGCAGTCCTACCGCTCCCTCAGTTCCATTGAACGGGTTAGGTTTGCAGTCCATAAAGGACGTGTAGGTGCAAGTCGGTTGTCCAATAGGATTCTGCTGTGGAGGGGGTTGGTTTGCCAACGCTGCGGTAATACTATAATTGATTATTGCTGCCAATTCTGCAGGCGTCAGTGAGATGTTACCTCTTCCACGTCCACGTCCTCTTCCAGACATTCTTTACATTACCAAATATCAAAAGCTATCAGTCATATGAAAATAGACCTTTTGTCTTGGAATGAAGAGGAAGAGGAATTCAAAGTTTTAAAGAAATAGTCAAGCTAGAGAATCAGTCCGAATCTGAGGGATTAACACAAATTTCATGGTTTGAATTTCGTCCAAATTCAGGTAAGTGTGAGCATTCCTACAAGTAGAACTGATAAATAGTTTCCACATCAGTGGCTATGTTCTATGAGAACCGAGGCTTTCTTGCTCAAGGTGTAAGAATGATGACTTATACTGACTGCAATGTTACCACCCGACCAGATTCACCGGACTTAGCATGCACGACAAATTACAATTACGTGTGCACCCGTAATGGTAATTTGCTTTGCATGATCACCCCGGTTCCTCCTATCAGGCTAACATATCTTGTCAAGTACAGTGGTCATCAATGATGGAAGTACCAAGTATGTATGTAGTATATCGGGGTTGATTTATCAAAGTATACGAAAAGATCAGTAAAGTTTTGGGAATCATTGACACGCCAAGGTAATTTGACCCATTTGCCTTAGAGACCTGTGTATTGACCATAGTTTATCACTCATCCCAGAAATCCCCAGGTAAGCATACCAGGTCTCGCAATGAGATATATGCGATATGCTTGCCTTAGCCCGAGGGCCTTTTGCCAGGAAATCCAGAATACAGGTGTCTATGTGTCACACAAATCACGAAGAACATTTAGGCGATGTCAAATGCACACAAACTCTCCCGTGACTCATAGTAACTTGGAGCCACTATCCTGGTAGCCATATGCTCACAGGGATATGTTAAAGCAAAAGTTTTCAGGTAATCAAAAGTTTGGGAAACCTCGTAAGTAACCCTTCCTGTGACCCACAGCAACTCGGAGTCACCCTCCCTGTAGACGAACACTTACAGGAAGACGCCAAAGCAAACAGTTCTTGAGCAGGTAAAAACTAGTAAGGCATGCAAACAAAACCAACTAACAAAACTAAACGTGTCTATATGCGTGTAACTAAGGCAACGGCTATAGTCTAAATGCAATGCAAATGAGATGCAATGTCAATTTAGTTCGCTATAACCAATGGCTCTGATACCAATCTGTCACACCCTCAAATTTCCACTAACGGGGTATTACCGTTAGGCGTGTGACCTCCAGGATCTCAGCCACTAGTTACACTAAACGACACTTTAATTGTAAAACATAATTCATTTTTGAAGTTTAATATTACCAAAGGCCAAGTTTTTAAAGTAAACATAACAGAAGTTGCGGAAGCATAGTAAATCTTAATTGTTTAAATGGCGCAACACGCGCAAACCGAATAAATGAAAGTTACTGAAAAATATTAGATAAGCCACGTGAGATAATAAATGCATGAGTGAATGCTCCTAATCGTGCGCGTCTTGTGAACCTGAAAGAAACATGCTAAAGTGTCAACACAAGGTTGGTGAGTTCACAGGTTTTGATAAACAGAACATAAAGTAAACCGATACAGTAAACAAAGTAATATCAGTAGGTAGCTAATCTACTAAACCAGTTACTCAGTGTATGAAGTTCGAACCGAAGCTGACAATCGAAACTGAACGCCTCGGCTGTGAATACCAGGTCACAGCAACAGAACTTAGGTCAATTAAACACCCGTTTGACGAACGTTGTGCTAGCACGACTAGCCCGGGTGGGGTTTGTCAAACCCAGTAGATCTACTCAGAATTGCCTCGCTATACTACATACATTAACGGTTCGAGAGTGAGGACTTAAGTGGTATCACACTAGTAAACAGGTGATATTACAATAATACTGATCAATGAAAATGAAATTGTTTCCACGTTTCTACTTGCGTAGTAACGGACCGAAGGGCAAAGTATGCGAACATAGTATCATGTATATGCAGTATCACAACAATCCAATGTAATGTAACGTTTATGAAAACAGCATGTTTCTCTCCCCCGAAAATAGTATAAAGTAAAAGTGGGGCTGTAAACTCACCTTGGATCGATGTAATGTATATGAACAAGAACTTCAAAGAATTGGGCAATGCACGATCAAACACGTTCAATACCTATTATTGTTTGTAATGGAGTCTTTAATATAATACGAATATATTTGGTAAGGTTTGGGTCGATTTGATTTAACACGTGGCACACACACAATTAGATGTATATATATATGTTACAATATTTTTATAGATTTGTATTAATAATTATCAATAAGCATTAAGTTTTACCAAATAATTATTTACATTTTGACTTCACTAAAAGGGTTTAAATATTTTTAGAATTAAATATAAATATGATATGGTTTAATTATATAATTTATAATTATCCAAGAATATTTACAAATAGGGATAATCACATTTATAGTATTTTGATTAATAATAAGGTATTAATATATTTTACAAGAAATAACGCACAATTTCATTTGTAAATAATTTGTGAATTTATAAAATATATTAATCTATATTTAAATATAATGTTTATTTTATAGAAATAACTATTTATAATATTTATAAATAATTTATATATAATTTCTATGATTTTTATGATTATTGCATAGTTATACACGATTTAGAATTTATTTTACAAAAATAAGTATTTTTAATACTTTTAAATAATATTTTATAAAATTTTATTAAAGTTTTTAAATAAAATAAATTTACAGGAAACTGTTTTGTAAGATTTAAAGTAAGGGAAACTTATAAAATTTATTTTTATAATTTTTAGGAATTTTTCCATATTTTTAAAGTATTTTAAAAAGCTTAAAAAAATAAAACAAATAAGAAGAGGCTGCCCGGGGTCGAACCCGGGTCCTCTCCCTGCCCACACACACACCGAACCAGTAAACCAAGGCTCTAAGCCGCGATAGAACTCCGCCCGAAATATTTTTATATTAATGTTTCCTGTTTCCCCCCAAATCGATGAAGAACCCTAATTCGATTAACTCCAAATCGAACCCCAATTCAACGTTGTTAATCAGATTATTGTTAGGGCTTTCGATCCCCATATGAAACCGAGCATGTATGTATGTTTAATTACCTGTTTTGAAGTTATATGGATGGTGAACACTCGATGAGCAGTCGCGACAGTAGGTTGGATCCAATTCGTGTGCAAATGTTAATGAAAATCAAATTAACTTCGTGTGTAGCTTCGTGTGATTCTCTAGTTGCAAAGCCCTATGTTAATGTGGGTGTAAAGTACTCGGATGTTGGGTTTCGACAGGTTGCAGGTCGCGGGTAATGTGGTGTTTGAATTGATGTGTTTTTATGTTTTCAGGTCAATCGAACCCATAGGAAGTTTATATAGGATTACAAATTCGTTAGTGTGCATTTACTTTTGATTATAATTATTGTTCAGTGCTCGAATTCGTTGGTGGGTCGGCCGAAAGTTAGGTTTAGTGGGTAATCCGCACAAACGATTCTAATATACAAATTGATATGGCCCCTGAGTTCGAAACTCCCACTAGAATATGTCGGTAGCTTTTGATCGAGTCAAAACCGTGTGTTTCGTGGCTATTGGGATCGCCGGAAGGGCGCCGGAATAGTGACCGGCGGGAGAGGGTCGACGGGGAGGGGGGTTGGTTTTAAATAATTTACAGAATGGTCCCTGTACTTTTAAAACTTATTATTTCATGTGTTAACCTTTTAAAACAAGTTTCAACATTTACAAAACTACCCCCTGGACTTATTAAATTAATTTTAATAATTTTTATAAATTATTTTTATTAATAATATTATTATTATTATTATTGTTTTCATTATTTTTATTATTATTATTATTATTATTATTATTATTAATCTTACTAAATGGATTGATTCGCGATAGTATTAACCGGAAAAAAAAATTCGGGTTGTCACACAATACCTATCCGTCGGCTCCAACACCAGAATTAAATGGTTGTAAAGAAAGTACTACACAGCAAACTCATGTATGTATCAGATAAGTACTCACAAAACAGAAACACGTTGATTCTAAGAATGTAGGTTGTACAACATAAAAATGGGTGAGCATACTTTTCCCCCAAGTTTGTAAATAATTGAAGTATTGAATAAGCGTAAAAAGAGGCCACGAAACTCACTTGTTCAGTGGTAAGAATGGATGATCAAGTTCCAAATGTTATATGCAATAAAAGGTCAAACACCTATTAACAGTTAACGTTAAGCATTAATGATACGTTTAATGAAAATAGTAACGTTCGGTTGGTTCGGGTCGTATCAGTTCGGTCACGCGGAACACACACAAGCAGACATACGTATTAGATCTTATGTAGATCGAAGTACTAGAAATCATTGCCATTGTCGATGATATTTGCGTAAAAGTGTCATTGTTATTAGAGAAGTACTTAGAAGATATTAGTGGTTGTAAATTAGTTCTTGATAATTGTAAAATGTTAACGTTGATTAGATTTGTGATAACATTAGTAGGTTTTATTGTGTTAACTTTAATATTGTCATTAGCAACGGTAACCGTGTCGATGTCACCTTAACATCACACGACATACATACACCACACACAAGAAGAAACTCACACACAACAACTCCAGTCGCGCGACAGGACCAGACGCACGACTCAACACTCCATCCGCATGAATCAACCATCATTCGTACGAATCAGCTTCATTCGTACGATTGGACCTTCATTCGTGCGACTCAGCATTCAGTCGTACCACGCAGCACCCAATCGCACGACTCAACATCCATACGCATGAATCAACCTTCATTCGTACGAATCAGCTTCATTCGTACGACTGAACCTCCATTCGTGCGACTAGGCATTCAGTCATGCGACACACGCACAATCGCACACATTCATTCGCAGGACTCAATCGCACGCATACACACCGTCGCAACTCAGTCGCACGACACACCCAGTCGCACAACGCAGTCGCACGATAGACACAGTCGCACGACTTAGCCGCACGACACACCCAGTCGCACGGCAGACCCAGTCGCCAGAACAGCAAAATCGCGACTGCAGAAGTGCAGAGCAGCCTTCGGCTGCTCCATGCACGAGATTTACACCACAAGCACTTCCAGAAACACATTTCACACACACACCAACCAGAAGAACTCACAAAAAGACATCACACGCACCCACACAACCTCATGTGCTCGGGTTGGCCCCAAGCACCCGAAACCCTTCAAGGACAGCAGTAAACAAGCAAGAAAAGGGACGACCAAGGTCGTCTACCTACAAGAATGGAGTAGACTCAGCTGTAGCCGAGATCTTGCTGGTGAAAACGCGAAGAAAGGTGCGGTTTTGGTGCAAGGAGGAGGAGAAAAGTGGAAGAAGAAGAAGATGAAGAGGAAGATGAAATAATGGAGGCTAGGGCTGGAAATGGGGTTTATATACCCAGCCCTAGTTTGGTAAAATGTTATATTTGGTTCCTGCACTTAGCCCCCGAGTTCCCAAGTTTGTTCGGTTAAAAACCACCTTAATCGGCTAGTTATATTAACGATAAAAGTGAAAATAATGATATTTTTAACTTAAAAATGGTTTTATTAATGACAATAATAATATATGAAAATGGTATATTTAATGATAACGATAAGGACAATTGTAAAGGTTTTAAGGATATAACGCTAACGATGAGAACACAAGTGTAAAAGATGATAAAGCAAGTATAATATCCACACGAATAGTTTATAAAGGTGAGGAATGAACGTTTAAAGAAAAGTTAATGGAATCCACGTTAAATGACGAACCTTTTGGTGACGGATGTCACATCTGTTTTGGTATTCTCACTTGAGTTTTATGACTCGGAGTGAGGGCTTACATGCTTAGATGGGTGTGCACAAAAGAAGTTACCTGATTCTTTTTCTATGTGCCTTTTATTTTAGGTGTAGCTTTCACCTTAGGCTTGGCTAGGACCCTACCTTCCAACTTCACCTTTTTAAATTATGATTTAGGTGCCTACACACACTCATAGGTCATGCAAGGGTTTGTTTCTTAGAGTATGTCTGTAATATTTGGTTTTTGAAGTGGAGGGTGTGAGATTAACATTGGTTGGAACTACCAAGTTGCACCTAAGGATTACATGCCTCTAAGTATTGTTATAAAAATGATTAAATTTACCAAAAAGAAGTTTTTGGTTTGATTTGTTAAATTTAAAAAGAAAGGTGATTAAATCTCAGCCTCATAATGTATATCTCAAGTTTCTATAAACTCAACCAACTTATAATTTAAAATTTATCATAAAATATGGGGTACATTATAAACCTTCAAGATGAGTTTTGGTTCACAATCAGATTTGGAAAGATGAAGTTGAAAAGGTTGTATATGAAATTTTTAATAAATCAAAGAACATCCAAATTTAAGTTAATGGAACTTGATCCCAACCCTTAGGTTTGTTAGACAAATAGTGTAAGAAGATACAAAACAAAAAATTTCTAATTGTATTAAACCTTTCCCTTACAAAAGTTAAAGAATAAAGGGCTTCTTCCTTATATCCCATATCTTTCAGAGCATTATTGACCTATTCTTTGCGAAATGAGTGTGATTATCATGGCGTAATAGCTAATGGGGGCTTTAAGATGTTTGGTTCCATCTACTTTTACTACTTCACATGTTTCAAAGAACTATTTGATATGATTCTTATAGATTGTGGGGTTAAAAGCGATAGTAGTAAAATAGTTGCTCATACTTAAAAAGGGATGAATGGTTAGAAATATTCACCATTAGTAGATAATATATAATGATACAACAATATTATGGCATGGTTTGAACATTAGATCAGTATCGTCAATAATAGAGATGAATAATTTAAGTGTTAAGAATTTGAGTATTTTAATAGTACTGACAGTGGTAGTTTTTTAGAATGTAGTTTGGGTGATGAGGAGGTCAAAAACGATTTAATATCCGTTTGGGTTTTAAGTAATAGATGTGGTGAATAGTGAAAATTTTGAAATTTAAACAAGTGGGTAAGGATAAAACGATACTTTGGATAGAAAAAGAATAAACTAAGCATTATCTATCAAAAGTGCAAAAGTGAAACCCAAAGAGTTTGAAATGAATCCGAAGAGAAAACAACTTCTGATAATTTTGGTTTCAAAAATAAACATCTTCTCATGTAATAAGAAGAAATTTAATTCTAAAGAAACATAGAATTTTTAAGTTGATGAACGTATATTATTTTATGCATGTCTAAAGAAATAGAGCTTCTAAAGAAAGTTATTAATCCTTCTATACCAATCCTTCTATCGATGCATAGTTTCAAAGAAAACACAATTTTCAAATTTTTGTTAGGAATCACTAGGCTTAACTAGGGATACGACTAATTATTAATAATAAATTAAAGATAAAAAAGACAAATATTTCAAATTTGTCATAGTTCATCATCCTAATCATAGAGTTAAGTTTAAACCTTGCTTAATCAAATTCTTTTTTGAAGAGATTTCTATATTGTTCATTTAAACTTTTACTAACATAATTAACTTCTTCGTAACACAATCACAAATGAAATGATACCTAATATTAATGTGGTTTGTCGTTGTGTGCTTCACTACATTTTTCATGATAAAAATGACATTTTCGTTATCGATTGGGATAGGAGTATTCAAGAAGGTCATTCCATAGTCTCTCATATGAGTTTGACTTCATAAGGATGTTTTTTTAAAGATTAAGTATAAGAGAACCTAACATTGCACTATAATCATGTTAATCAACCTCATTTCCTTTAAAATCAGGGCCTAATTATGTTTTTATAGAGATTAGAGTATTGGTAACTTTGAAATCAAGTGAAAGCTTACTAAGATATCTTTGACATAATTACGTTGGTTTATGAAGATGTCATCCGAGGCGTGCTTCACTTGTAGACTATAAGGCCCCGCTCCCGGGACGCTTACAGCTGGTCGATCATCGCACATAAAACGTACATTCTCATTTATCTTAAGTAAATATTGCAGCGAAAACATTCAAAAATGATATTTCATTTCATTATAAAGGCTTTTGCAAAATAATACATCGTTAATCAGTTACAAAATACATTGTTGCATTACATCACAAAAGCATTATATGAATGGATGTCGTCCAAAAGAGCTGAGTAGCCGCCCCATGCCATCCTCAGCAACCATTACCTGCCAACTGGAAACACATAAAGGTCAGCGTTGCTGAGTGAGTTCTAGTTTTATAATAAAACATACTTTTCTTTCATTAAAACCGTTCTTCACTTTCATGCGATCTTATATCATACGTACACATAGATAATATCATTATTATCTTCATCATTTATTCCTTCATTCATTCATTCTTTAACTTTCGTTCATTCATCGTACGTTCTTATCATTCATATTCTTTCCTCCTTACATCTTTCCTTTCTATCAACCCATAACCTTACCCTTCTGTTTCCTGGTACTGGACCTAGGCCTATCATAGACCTTCTATAACGGTGCACCGCACCTCTGGCCACAGTACCTAAGGTAAATTTTAGGTGTACCATTGCCATGTGCAATACTCTTCTGTTCCTGGTACTGGACCTAGGCCTATCATAGACCTTCTATAACGGTGCACCGCACCTCTGGCCATAGTACCTAAGGTATGCAGCAATGGTTCAATATAAAAGGTCAATACAGTGTCAAGCTTTACCCTCTTCATGGCATATAGCCACGATTACTGAGGTCGAATGACAAGGATCCTGTTTCGAGTCTATTGTGACAACAAGGTCGCTCACCCCATACATTTGCTTGCAAGCCTTTCTTACTTTCATTCATTCATTAATGCATGCATTCATTCATCATGTTCTTCTTTCATAATCTTCTACTTTACGTTACATAATACTTTCGTTTCTTTCATTAACATAACACGTAAAGCCAAGGGAAAGATAAACATACATCATAATAAGGAAGATCAACATACACAGTAGCATCATCATACAGGGCATCATCGTACATACATAACATACATCATGCATAAACATGCAATATCATCATGCCTAACATACCCTCTAAGACCCCAACAGACGTCTCACTTGAACTCACAGGAACTTCCACGTCAAAACTTATATCTGAACTTCCCCCTAAAGTCAAAAATTAAACTACGCCTTTCCTCGGGTACACTAGCCCTATTTGGGCGTATGGGCACCGTTCAGTCGCAGTGCCTCCCATGTGACTGAACATCATACGAATGGACCAATGTGGATGAACACCAATACGGATGAGCACCCCAATCGTGCGAATGGACCTCATGCGGATGAACACCAATGCGGATGAGCACTTATGCGAATGGGCTCTCAGTCGCATGACTCCCCATGAAATTGGCCCTCCAATCGAGCGAATGAAACTCAATCATACAGATGAACCTCATTCGCACCCTATTCGGCCGTATGGCCTCTAGTCGGTCGCCTAGCCCTAGCTGATGCAGAATGCAATTTATCCCGAACCCAATCTGCCATTTTCGACCTCCAAGCTCATCCAAACCCATTCTAAGCCCAAATCTACCATCCTAAACCTTAGGAATGCATACTACAACACCATTCAAGCACACACAAGCCCGGAAACAAACTCCAAACGTATGACACGCAAACACACCCAAATGGGTCAAACTCACACACACATAAAAACAACAAAATAAAAATAAACTAACCCAGAATTGCTTTTCTATGTTTCTTTTCAGGATATATATTCTATAGTATGCTACAATCAAAAAATTATATATCTTCAACTAAAAAAACTAATGCTAATACCATGATGGAATCACGGAACTAGAGCGTTTTACTCGAGGGTTATCATAAGATTTCCTCTCTACAACTAAAAGATACAAATCATGTTTCTAAAAGATTATAGTGATCAAAGGGTCATCGGATCCTCAAAACTCTCCACTAGTTCCGCCTCTGGTTTATGTTTTGCTCTGCTGTTGTATACCATGCACCATTGACAAGCTTAATATGAAACCTTTATGGTCAAGTGCACTTCGGCAATAATCTGTAATAAGAGAGAATATCATGGGCTTTATAAATGAAAAATAAATGAAATTTAAGATGGTTAAAATAACACTGAATCCTAACCTTTACAATTAACTTGAAATGTACTGTAAGCGTTGATGGTTGAATTTTACTGAAGACAGTTCCTAAAAAAACGAATGCACTGAAACAAAGAAACTGAGGGGTTACTATACTGGACATAAATGACATACTGGATCATATACACAAAATTAGTTAGCAAACAAGAACACCCAAAAGTCAACACTAACCAATTTTCAAATTAGGGTCAAATCAGGTTAATACTTTAAGTTCTTGTATGTTCATGAATCAATCTTTTTGCGGGCCAAAAAGAGCTTAATAAAGAAGTAAACTAGAATCGTAAAAATCCAATGGGTTTGCTAGTTTACAAATCCACATAAACTTGAATTCAGGAGTAGCTCATATTGTTCTTGTTCACAAACCATTGACATGAACTGAACCCAAAGCAAGTTCACTGGTCCAGCAGTCTTGAAATGTATAGATTTGGTCTGCAGTTTTGACGCTTTCACGGTTCTACTGACTGGTCAATGGTTTGGAACTTGAAACCAGCTGTTTATTATTTATTTACTTTAGGTTTTAAAAATATACGATTATGTATATGTATTAAATTCAAGAGTTGTTTTTATTATTTAAACAAATCAATACAAACTAAAACATTTGAAAATAAACGTATAATTTAAATCATCAAGCTGCTAAAACTAGCCAGTTGCCACTTGCCACCGGTTTGGTTTGTCATTTTTCAAAACTATAATTAGTGCTTCAGCCGGTTGATATTAATATCCTACTTTAATGTTATTACACAATTACTTTTTTAATTATTTCAAGTAATGGTTACAATTATTTATTTCTACTAACTAATAGTAGCTTCCACAGTTAAATATAATGTCTTGATTGATCATAAAATTCAAAAAAATAAAAAATACGAACCGGGTCAACCCGGCTCATTACACCATGCCATATAGACCCAAAAGAAAAGGAAACAAGCACAAGTATAAAAGTTTTTTTTGTACCTGCAATGCAAAACTGATGTCTGCTTCATCTACCTGCAAAGTCACTCTTCTTAATTTATCATCTCTAGATTGACCAAGTTTTAGGATTCCCTGCAAAATGACAGCAATTTATGAAAATTTGCTACAAACAAGACGATTTATTTTGAATATATAGTAGATAATAAAGGTGTTGGTTGTTACCTGATCACCTAGCACTCTACACATGCATGTAAGTTCCATTATACCAACGGGTGGTATCAATGTTGATTTGCAGATATCAATATAAAACTTGTTCAACTGAAAAATAACTGATTTTGATCAGAAAAATGGATAAATATAGAATCATAGATTACTATTCATCTTTGTATCATGGTTCATGAAAAATGATATAAATATGATGTGCCCACGAGTTCACTTAACGGGTTCTCACAGTTCATAAAAAAAATGTTGATATAACTATAATACTATACCTCTCCTATTGTTGTATCCTTTTTTCCTTTACGGAAAAGCTTCACAGCAGAACAGAGTACAATCTACACAAGAGAGGGTAGGAAATTAGTTTTACTTCAAAGAAAAGATTGGGTTGACCCACTAATCTTGTTTTGACAATTCATAAATAATGAATGTGTTAAACTGTTAATTATGGTTACAATGCAATATTGAAATAAATAGTATTCTAGATCTTCAAATGAAAGGGTTAATACTTTAAGCTATTTTCAACCCAATTGACCTATGTAACCCGTTGACTTTTTAGCTACAAATTTTGATTCGACACCTATTGATAGATAAAACACATCCAAACCAACCTGTTTATATGTAAATGGGCCAAGACCATCACCTTGAAATGTAACTGTTTAGCAAGATGACTTTGATTTTAATGGTAGGAAAATGGTACCTGTTGATGTTGTGGGAGGGACTGTATAGTGTCAACTATTGGTGATTTGTAAGCCCTTGACAGAGCAATAGCCATATGATCAACCCTCACCTACAACACATTTAAATAGAAACAATTAGATAACTATTTAAAACAAATTCAAATGTGGAGATTATTTAAGGAATCATTACACACAAAAGAAACTAAAATGGTGATGTGTAGTCATCTCAAATCACAAGTGAGAAATTTCATAATCCAGTTGATCAATACTAAACATCATATGGTGATTATTACATAGATACTCCACAAATCTAGAAGCAAGCTTACAAATTATATTTGCAATCTAATAAAATGAAATTAAAATCATAAGCCATTTAATGATAAAATTACCATGAATGTCAAAGTTGAAGTGCAGGTTGATTCTCTGATCTCAGATTCAAGCATCTCAATTGCACCCCTAGAAACCAAGAATAAAATTCAAGATGAATTTCTGCCTTGAAGAAATTAAGAGAATTTGTAGGCTATGAGACGATTATCAATAATTTTAAAAGATGCCAACCTGCAGATACCAAGAGCTTTTCTCATATCTCCAGATGCTGCAGCTACTTTCTGCATATGTTCAAATGGTGTGTTTTTAAATAATAAAATTTATAACACCTTCAACTTTTTTATTGTTTGAAGACACATGAATCAAATGTAAGTAGATAATATTGAGGTAAACTCACTCGTGCACAGAGTTCCAGTGCTTGAGGCTAGAAAACAGTGTAAGGAAGTACTTGATGGAACAAAACACGCATAATATAAATATTTTTCAACAGAAATGGATAGTACTAAACAAAGTATAAAGTAAAAGCCGTGAAATTGTTAATATTGTCTAGTAAAGTAACTGAAGAGAAGACCGTGAATGCTTACCATCAGCCGTTGTTTGAGAATGATCATGATTTGATCCTTGGAGTATGCTCGAAAAGACACAACCATTGGTTTACCTTGCATAAGAAAATTTAGAAACCTTAAATTAGTATGACACTAGAAAATTGTCTCCTTCCTAGTTAAGCTTTGAGAAAATGTATATAATTCAAAATGTAACAAAAACAGGAAGCAGGGTGTGTATACTCACACAAACAACACTAAGAAGTAGAGCTTCGATTTAACCCGCTACACGACGATTTTCGCGCTCGAATCCACCCGAACCAACCTTTTTGTCCCTTTTCTCCCTCTCTTCTTTCTTTGGCTGAATTTGTGAGTGTGGGGGAGGGTGTGGGCCGCCCTCCCCTCTTAATCTCCTACTCTTCCAAACTTTCTCCTGTTTTGACAAGTTCGGTCCCTCGACTTTGGGCTTTATTTCTTTTCTTCCTTTTTCTTTCTTCTTCTTCTTTCTTTGGCTTCAAAAGAAAATAACCGGGTGTTACATAGACCAAGAAAAAAAAGTCAATTCATCCATTAAACTCATTTCAGATTTTGACTTTAGAGACTTTGAAAATATTAGCAGAGCTGATCACTTATGGATCTAAAGATGATATCATCCATATATACTACAATATCAATATTTCTCCTCTTATCCTTTTGATTAATAGAGTTTTGTCTATTGTAACTATTATGTATTCATTTGTCAACAAGAAGTTTGAGAGTCTTAAACTACTTACTAGATGCTTGATGCCAGTAATAAAGGGTCTTATCAAGCTTGCATACACGGTGTGGGAACTTTATATCTTTAAACCTTAAAACTTAGAAGGTCGGAAAACATATACTTTTTCATCAATTATTCCAAATAAAAATGCACTTTTTACATATTTAAAAGACTTTAAAGTTTCTTGAAATAATAATTGCTAAGAATATTGTTATTGCCTCTATTCTTGCTACAAGAACAAACACTTCATTATAATTGGTGCATTCCCTTTAGTTGTAACCTTGTACCATTAGCGTTCCCTTATTCTTTATCACTACACCTCATTATCCTTCTTGTTTATGGAAATCTATTTAGTTCTAATTTCAATTTTCCTTTTTAGAAGTGCGTGTGAGATCCAAAATTTTTGTCTCTAAAATTATAAAAGTTTTCCTACATTGCTTTTACCGAGTTATTCTCTTTTAATGCTTCTTCTACCTTCTTAGGTTGTAATTGAGACAATAACCATGAGTATACATGAATGTTTGATTCAAGTGTTTTAATTCTTATCTTAGCTCCTCTTTCATTTCCACCAATTATACTTATTACCAAGTGCAACTTGTTGATCCTTAGTCTTAGCATTACTTCAAGTTGTTTATTGAACCTAAGGTTTGAAAAGTTAAGCTCAGGAGCTTCCAAGCTGTGACCTATTATAGTGCTTCTACTACTTTCATTAAGGGTGTTAGGGACAAGTAGTGAAATTTTATTATCTGCAATAGAGTCATATGCATTGATGTAATCATCACTAGCATGATACTCTTCATCTTAATAACTTTCTTCATTATAAGTAACATGTTCCAAACCAGCATTAATACTTAGATGGATATATGACATCCATCATAAACAAGTGTGTTGACTTTGATGTTAGACTTTGCGAGTGACTTTGGACTTTGACCTGAAAGTTGACTTACCATTGAATTGGACTATGATTAGTGCTTTAGACACGTATTATACTTGAATTGTATGATACGAGCCTAATAGAGGCAAATAGGCCTTAGACATATAGATTATAGGATGTTCACTAGATTGCTCTTGGCATAATGGTTTTGTGCCTTGATTGGGACTAAGAACTTAAGAAACATAAGATCATAAAGATTTACATTAAAAATGAAACAAAATCAGATCATCAGTGGACTTTACCTGAAGTCTACTAAATCAACATAATTCAACCAAAAATTAATTATAATAATTATATATCAAGTTATAGCTCGAAAGACTCATAAAAACTCAAATAAAATAATAATACAAGAATCGAAAGAAACACGAAATGAGATAGGAAGAAATTGTACGAGACGAGCCAAGGGCCAGGGTCCCTTGCCCCTCCCTTGTTTACGACTAAGAACAACAAGGGGGTCTCCACCTTATTTTGCTTTCTTTTTTAGTTCATTTCTTCTCCAAGTTTCTATCAAGATGAAAACATATCATCCATCCACATATCTTCATCATCATTAATCATCACCCCCTTCATTCTCATCAATTTTGGTCTTCTTCAAGCATTTAAGACTTGATTTTGTTCAATCTCTAGTTTACTACGTGTTATGGTAATTAAATCTATTTAGTTTGATGATTTGGTTCTTGTTAGTTCTTGTTTTTGATGATATTCATCATTTATCATATAATTCATCATCTAATAAAATTTTGTTTATGATACTAAGGATTAGATTGTGAAGGATTATGTATTTTTGGACTTGGATCATCACGCACCAGTAAATCCTAGTGACTTCTTTTTGTAGTTGTTTTTCTTGGTTGTAATCCATAGTATGATAGTACTTTGAGAAAAAATTTTCATAAAAAGACTAAAGAAATGTTAATGGAGTCATTAAACGGGTATAGACATGCATAGATTGGATTTTTCCATTAATTAACAAAAAACACAAATCAATATTAACAAAACATGATTTAATAAGACCGTATTGAAATCAATGGTTAATCATTAGTACAGATGAGTGAATAAGTCAACTAAAATATAAAATAAGTGAACAAGATGAGTCCTGGGTCAAACATGGTCAAATATCAAGAATAGGATTGGAATGGACGAAGGCTGGGAATTGGATAGAATGATCTCAGCAATTTGAGTCATTTCATTCACGTCATGTCTTGGTCATAAGAAGCCTATTTGGGTAACATTTCATGTCTTAAGGTAATTTTAAATCGCCCTCTAACTAACCTAAGTGGCGTGTCACCTTAATCACACGTCATTTGGTCCTTCTAACACATTAAACAAGACTGAAGGTCAATTCTGAATTTTTAGGCAGAATGTTGGTCCATGTTCAAGAGGTCATATCTCTCTCATTCTTTACTTATTTGAGTTGAGTCTTTTACTTTAGTTTAGGGACTAGGCTGACGAGTGTGGTTGGGGTCATAATATTGAGCCTAGATGTCCTTCATGAGTGTGTTCTTGTTCTTAAGTCCATGTCTTCTAAATCATGACTATTTAACGGGTTAACACCCCCACCTTCATTTTCATTATGCTAGCTAAGACTGACTTGACGTGGACGTACCTTTGGGTGAATACAACCTGGTTATGTTGGACTTGTACTTATACATGGGGCATGTTTGTTATTAGGATTGGTCATGAGTTTATGTTGGTATTTATGACTTCTTATATACTTATTCACACATATTTGTTGGAATTGACTTACATGAAAACTTATTTTGACTATTTAAACTTCTGAATTCACCAAAGTATGTTGACAATTTAGAGCATGTGTTTTTAGGTAATAACACTTAAGTGCTTGGACTCATACTATAATAAGACTCGTCTTATGATAGTTGTAATCAATCTGAAAAGTTTTTGGACAATGTTGTTTGGTGTTTAATTTGGATTGTTTGTTGGATTTCTTTGTACTTGGTCGAGCATTGTTCAGGTTTGGAACTTTTGACTTTGTATGTGCTCTAATGGAATTTTGTTATGGTACTGACTACTATCGGCACTACTTCTTTATGCGTCGAGGGACATCATGAGCCCCAATCTATTATGATGATTCCGTCCGTCGCATTCTTGTGCTTTCGCTATCAGCGAGGGTATGATAGGATATCAGTCTTATCGAATTGAGTTTTTGTTTTCTTAATATCTTCATGAATGTAGGTTGTAGGGTAGATATTTTAGGAGCATCATATAATGATGTTGGGATGTTTACCTTGTAACATGTTTTACTTCTTGCTTGATTGCTTATTGAAGTTTTGAAATTTACTCACGTAAATAACTAAATGCATTTATAAACTGATTTGCATAGATTTATACATATATTTTACATATATTTATACATATATTTTACATCAGTTAGATCCAATTTTAATTGATTTTTGACGATATTAGGATATTTTAGTCTAAATTCATTTAATTTAAATTTTCGGGATCAATCAACCCCAAGACACTTATACAAGATGAAAATTAAAGAAATAATCAAGAAGGTAGTCTAGGCACAGGTTATGCCTCATTAAACGTGCCCTCATGCTCTAACACTTGAAGACATATCATCCTTGATTACCATGCCCCCAAGTTGCAAGTATTACACTATCGTTCCTAGCGTTTCTGTGACAACCCGAAAAATTTCGGTAAGTTTTAGGATTTAAATTTAAAAAAAAAAATTCTAAAACTTATTTATAATTATCTTATGAATAAATAATAATAATAATAATAATGTAAATAATAACAATAATAATAATAATAATAAAATTTATTATTATTAACTAAACCCTAAAAAGTTTGGGTGAAAAATGTAAAATCTTAAAACTTGTTTTAGGTACTTTTAACATGAAATAATAAGAGCTTGAATGTTGAGGGACCATTTCTGTAAATTTCTTAAAAAAAACCCAACCCACCGCCCGTTCCCCAATTTCTTTCTCCGGCCACCTCTCCTGCGAGGCTCCGGCGAGCCACCACAGCCAAATCATTGCATTCCACTCGAATTAATCACTTCCGACACCTTCTAGTGGATGAGTCGAACCTAACCCACGAACCAATTTAAATAAATAAAGCTGTGTAGTGCGATTCCCACCTTCGACCGAAAGTTCGGCCGACCACCAAAATAATCGACCACTAAACCTCAACTATAAATAAATTAATCGAAAGAGAACGATCGTTTGAGCATTTAAAAACTTCCATTGAGTCCCATTTGGTCTGAAAACACACAAACCCACGATTCAATCCAACCCGTTGGTCGCGGACCTGCAACTCATTGTTTCTCAACAATTCGAACTCGAAACAGGTAAAGGAACATACCTACATACTCGTTTCATCGTAGGGGATAAAAGCCCTATGAATCTAACTGTTAACATTGGCGAATTGATCTTCAATTTGGTTGGGTTTCGAACCTAGGGTTCTTGGATTTGGGATTATCCAATTGGTTGTGCTTAATACTAATTGGAAGCGGATTCTTGTGCGGCTGTAAGCCTTTGGCTCACCGGTTCAGACTCACAATTGCATCCTTGAGGTCACTGGTTCGACCCTTGCAACCTCCTATTATTTTTTTAATACCTTTTTACAGTTTTAAAAATATACAAAAATTTTCAAAAATCATAAAAATAAGTTTTAAAAACTTCCTCTATTTCAAAATCATCTAAGTAATTTCTATAAATTTATTTAATTAAAAACTCCTTAATAATTTTTATAAAATATTATATACAAAGGTTATGAATAATTATTTTTATACAAATAGATTCTAAATAATAATTTAAATTATTAATTTATTATTGAGCATTATATTATCTGTAATTATGGATAACATAATTAATAATTAGATAATTTATATTATGTTTTATCATGTAAATATGTTATAATTTAATAATATGTTATTATTTATTATTTATACATAATCTATGTTCAATTATAATAACATTATCATATAAATATAATGTTTAGATAATTTGTGTCTAATTATAAATCTTACTATTAGATTTTATAAATTAAATTATGAAATAATAAAGTATCCTATTTGTGTTTAAAACATGATAAACACAAAATTAGATTTTATAAATTTAATTATAAAATCTTACAAAATTAAATATAAACTTACATGTTTAAATAATATCTACAATTTATTAGAATATAATGATATGTTAAAATCATTAATAAATAAATTAAATTTTATAAAATATAAATCTTTAGTTATTAAAGAATTAACAAATATAATTAAATTATTTAGTTATATGTTTATAACAAATCACAGAAAACCAAACCCTAGATCAATTGAACACGAGGTTCAAGATCTAACTTATTTTGGTTTTGGATTTGCATCTGTTTGCTTATGTGAATTATAATTCCTTAGCAGAAATTTACTAGCTTGTCAACACCACACAAGGACTGAGGTGAGTTCATACTTAACTGTTCTCCTTTTTAATCATTTAAATATTTTGGGGCTGGAATACATGTTGTAATTACATTACAAATTATTTTGTGTATTATGTTAAATAATAATTGAATCACATTTATGATTATATATGGTTATATTGAAAATCCTTCTCTGTAAACTGGGCTATAAACAAGGTAGGGATCTTTTGGATAGTACTATCGGAGAGTACTGACCCCCACAAAGGTTTGGACATGTGGTCCTTATCAGATGCACAAAGATCTCGCTATCATTCGGGATGACTATTCTGGTGTGAGGAGGCAGATTGTGCGCTATATAAGTTTTGCCATTATAGTTCCACTTACAACCAATATGAGGATAAATGTAAAGAGAGGATTCGCGCCCTCTGATTTGAATTATTATAAATAACATAATATACACATGAAAGGGATATTAAGCTATGATACATGGGCAAATCCTATGTGAATGATTTGTTGGGCTTGTACATAGTGGGTATGTGGGATAGCGGGTTCACCTTATTAAAAAGGGTTCCGACAGGCTATTCATATACCGGTGAGTAATTTAAACTCACACTTTTACAATAAACCCTTCTTTGAATGATAATTGATGATTTATCAAATATGTTTTACACACCTATGAACTCACCAACCCTGTGTTGTGTCACACCCTCAAAATCCACGTGCGGAGTTCTACTGCGAGGCGTGTGAACAAACCAGGATCACAGTCAATAGTTACTTGGAACGACTCTATATGCAACGTTTAACATAACAAACCAAAGTTCAAACTTTGTAATACATGCGGAAGCGTTTAAACAAATAAAACAAACCCAAAATATAAAGATAAACATATATATATCATTGTTTAAGCGTTAGGATGCATGCTTGACCCGTGTAGTGCTCCTAACAGCAGTCCAGATTTAATGACCTAAGAATAGCATACTAAAAGTCAACACACGGTTATTGAGTTCAAGAGTTTGCATTTAAACATAACAGTTTAACAAAATTGTATATCAACCCAATGGTTGGTTAGATCGAGAGCTTGCGTTTAAACATCCCAGTTTAACAATAGCGTGTATCAACCCAACGGTTGATCAGTTTAAGAGTTTGCAGTTAAACATCCCAGTTTAACAATAGCGTGTATCAACCCAACGGTTGATCAGTTCAAGAGTTTACAGTTAAACGTCACAGTTTAACAATAGCGTATATTCAAGCATGTGCATTGTAATGGCTAGCTAGCCCATTCCCAAACGATATTAAATAGTGATTTCGACATTGAAGCTGACTGTGTTATGTTTGCCTCCAGCCACGATGTCATATCGTGACTAATGTTCATAGGACAAATTGCACCCGGTTGACCTCGAGTCACACAAGTGGGGCTCGTCACACCCAGTAGTACTACCCAACTTTCCCCGCTATCCAATATTAACAATTCGAAAGTGTGAGGACCTTTATAATGATAAACAGCACTATATTAATATCATACACATCTTAAATATATAATGAAAACGTTTGTAACATTACCAGTATGCTATCTCCCCCAAAAGAGTTTTAATAAAATGAACTTACCCAAAAGAGATTTAGTAAAATAGTGGGGCCTGAACTCACCTCGGTTCTCGTGTGATGTTGATAAGCTAGTAAATTCCTCCTAAGGAATTATAATTCACATAAGTAATTAAATATAAATCCATAATCTAAATAAGTTAGATCTTGAACCTGGTGTTCAATTGATCTAGGGTTCGGTTTTCTGGGATTTGTTATAAACATTAAATCATTTAATTATTTTTGTTAATAATTAATGATTTATATAACATTTAATTAGTTTAATAATGATTTTAACATATCATTATATTCTAAATAAATTGTAGACGTCATTTAAACACGTAAGTTTATATTTAATTTTTGTAAGATTTTATAAATATTTAAATTTATAAAATCTAATTGTATTTATATTATTGGGATTAATCCATAAATAATATAATGTCCATTAATAATTTGATGATCTAAATTATTAAAAATCCACTTTTATAAGGATTATAATTTATAACATATGTAATAATTATTTAAATAAATAAATAAGGTTTTTAAAGAATTAAATTTCCACAATTATTATTATTTTTCCATTAAAATAATATGGTGCCCAGTTAATGGATTAATACTTTAAATCATCATTTAAAGTCTATTTTTATAAAAATGGTTATTTATAATATTTTTAAATATTATTTTATAAATTTTATTTAAGGTACTTTTTAAATAAATAAATTACAGAAAATCACTTAAATGCTTTTAAAATAAAAGAAGTTTTTTTTAAAAATTATTTTTATAATTTTTGGTAATTTTTGTATATTTTTAAAATGCTTAAAAAGGCATAAAAAAAATAATTAGAGGTGCACGGGTTCGAACCCGTGACCTCCTCCCCATAACCCTGCGCACAAACCAGTGAGCCAAAGGCTCTAATCGCAACAGGAGCCGGTTTGAATTTCTTTTAAATACAATCCCGAATGTTTCCCCCAAATCAAGAACCCTAGAAACCATTTCGATCAAATTGAAGATCGATTCGGTTATGTTAATGCACAGATTCATGGGGCTTTTGTTCTCTATAAGAAATCGAGTATATAGGTAGTTTCAATTACCTGTTTCGATGCTCGATAGGTGATGTTCGGTTAACTGCAGGTCGCGCCCGAATGAGGAATTTAAACAACGATCAATCGTAGATGAAAATAAAATTAACTTCACAGGAAGTTTCCAATAATCCTAATGATCAAAAGCCCTCTGGAAATTTAGAGGTTTGTAACTTGAATATGGTTGTTCGATCAGTTGCAGGTCCGCGAATGAGAAAGGATTCGATTTGAGTTGTTTGTGTGTTTCTGGTGCAATTGAAGTTGTAGACCGATTAGGTGTATTTATAGCATTGTTTAGGTTCAATTAATTCGATCATTGTTGAGTTTTAGTGCGATTTGGATCTGTAAAAGGGGCCGAAAGTTTCACGTGGGTGTAGATCGATCGCACTCAGTTTGTTTCAAAATTATTGTGGGGCATTGTGTTCGATTTTGTCTACGAATCATTTGATACCGGTTTCATATTTTACAATCGAGTATTGAAGGGGTTTCAGGGTCGCCGGAGTTCCGCCGGAGGCCGGCCGGAGGAGTCGCCGGAAAATCGAGGGATCGGGGGGTTGGGTTTTAAAATTTACAGATATGGTCCCTGGGGTTTTACAACTTTATTATTTCATGATTTAAGTTTATAAAACAAGTTTTAGAAATTATAAAACTAACCCTGGACTTTATTAAATCAATTAAATTAATTTTGTAAATAATAATATTTTCATTATTATTATTATTTTCATTATTAACATTATTATTTTTAATAATAATATTATTATTATTATCATTGTCATAATTTTTATTATTATTAATACTATTATAAAAATATAAAAATAAATTGTAAATTCACTTAAAATTTATATTAAATCACAAAAAATTTTCGGGTTGTCACATTATCCCCCTGTTAGAGGAATTTTCGTCCCGAAAATTAAGATGTACTAGCAACATTCTTGAACAGGTTGGGATACTTGCGCATCATTTCGTCCTCTCGTTCCCAAGTGAACTCAGGACCACGCCTGGAGTTCCACCGAACTTTGACAATCGGAATCTTGCTATGCTTAAGTCGTTTAACTTCCCTATCCATGATTTCGATTGGTTCCTCGACAAACCTGAGTTTCTCATCTACTTGTAGTTCCTCTAAAAGCACAACAAGTGATTCATCGGCTAAACACTTCCTTAGGTTTGAAACGTGAAACACATTATGGACTCCACTCAGTGAATCAGGTAAGGCTAGTCGATAGGCCACTGGACCTATTCTTTCCAGTATCTCAAATGGTCCAACATACCTCGGATTCAGCTTTCCTCGCTTGCCAAACTGAACTACGCCTTTCCACGGTGAGACTTTTAATAACACTTTGTCACCAATTTGGAACTCTAGAGGTTTCCGTCTCTTGTCAGCATAACTTTTCTGTCTATCTCGCGCTGCTGCCATATGATTCCGTATCTGCACGATCTTCTCAGTGGTTTCATGGATTAGTTCGGGACACGTTAGTTGACTATCACCAACTTCAGCCCAGCAAACTGGTGATCAACACTTTCTCCCATACAAAGCCTCGAAAGGTGCTGCCTTTATGCTAGTGTGATAGCTGTTATTATAGGAAAATTCCACCAAAGGCAGGTGAACTTCCCAGTTGTTCCCAAAGTCAATCACACAAGCACGTAGCATATCCTCCAAAGTCTGTATGGTACGCTCACTCTGACCGTCCGTTTGTGGATGATACGCGGTGCTCATATCCAACCGCGTCCCCAATGCTCGTTGTAAAGATTGCCAGAAGTGTGAGGTAAATCGAGCATCACGATCAGAGATAATGGAAATTGGCACCCCGTGCCGGGAGACTATTTCCCTTAGGTAGATACGAGTCAACTTTTCCATGCGGTCAGTCTCCCGAATCAGTAAGAAATGTGCGGATTTTGTCAGACGATCTACAATTACCCAAATGGTATCGCACCCGCTGGGAGTTCGAGGTAGTTTTGTGATAAAGTCCATGGATATCTGTTCCCACTTCCATACTGGTATTTCTGGCTGCTGGAGTAAACCAGATGGTCGCTGATACTCCACCTTAACTTTAGAACAGGTTAAGCATCTGTTTACGTATGTGGCAATGTCAGCTTTCATGTTCGGCCACCAGTAAAGAACTTTTAGATCGTGGTACATCTTATCTGAGCCCGGATGAATGGAGTACCGTGACTTGTGAGCTTCGTCCATTACTAGTTCACGTAGGTATCCACACAAAGGAACCCATATTCGATCCATGAAGTAGCGGATTCCGTCAGATTTGGTTTCCAGTTGCTTTTCCATGCCTCGTAGCGATTCAGCCTTCAAGTTTTCGTCTTTTAATGCCTTAAGTTGAGCATTACGTATTTGATCAGGTAATCCGGTGCGAATGGTGAGTTGTAATGCTCGAACTCGTCTTGGCTTGGGTGTCTCCTTCCGACTCAAGGCATCTGCTACTACATTAGCCTTGCCAGGATGATATTTGATCGCACAGTCGTAGTCGTTCAACAATTCGACCCAACGACGTTGTCTCATGTTCAGCTCTTTCTGTTCAAAGATGTGCTGGAGACTCTTGTGATCGGTGTAAATGGTGCATCTGGTACCGTACAAGTAATGTCTCCAAATCTTCAAGGCAAAAATCACTGCACCCAATTCCAGATCATGGGTGGTATAGTTCTTCTCATGAACCTTCAGTTGTCTCGAGGCGTAAGCTATCACCTTGTCGTGTTGCATCAGGACACAACCCAATCCTTGAATGGATGCGTCACAATACACCACGAAATCATCTGTCCCCTCTGGTAGTGCCAATATCGGTGCACTACAGAGTTTCTGTTTCAATAGCTGAAAAGCCGCCTCTTGACTTTCACCCCATTTGTATGTCGTTCCTTTGTGGGTCAAAGCGGTGAGAGGTTGTGCAATCTTAGAGAATCCCTCTATGAATCGTCGGTAATATCCTGCTAACCCCAGGAATTGCCTTATCTCAGTCGGTGTCTTCGGTGTAGCCCAATTCTTTATCGCCACAATCTTGGCAGGATCAACATGTATTCCCTTCTCATTAACAACATGACCTAGGAATTGCACTTCACGTATCCAAAAGTCACACTTAGAGAATTTGGCGTACAGTTGCTCATTCTTCAACAATTCCAAGATCAATCGTAGATGCTCTTCATGGTCCTCCTTGGTCTTAGAGTATATAAGTATGTCATCGATAAACACAATAACAAACTGATCGAGATAGGGTTTGCACACGCGATTCATGAGGTCCATGAATACCGCAGGTGCATTAGTCAACCCAAAAGGCATGACCAAGAATTCGTAATGACCATAACGAGTACGGAATGCGGTTTTGGAGATGTCCTCCTCACGAACTCGGAGTTGATGATAACCAGACCTCAAGTCGATCTTCGAATAATAGCTTGATCCCTGAAGCTGATCAAACAAGTCATCGATACGAGGTAGAGGATATCCGTTCTTGACTGTGACTTTGTTTAATTCTCTATAATCGATGCACATTCGGAAAGTGCCATCCTTCTTCTTAACAAAGAGAACAGGGGCTCCCCAAGGTGATGAGCTAGGTCGGATAAAGCCCTTATCTAAAAGCTCCTGAAGTTGTGATGACAACTCCTGTAGTTCGTTTGGTGCTAATCGATAAGGTGCTCTAGCAATCGGGGCTGCACCGGGAGTCAGTTCAATTTGAAATTCCACTTGGCGATGAGGTGGTAGTCCAGGAAGATCCTCTGGAAACACCTCTGGAAAATCTCTTACCACGGAAATGTCTTCTATTTTCTTTTCCTCGGACTGCTGGTCGGTGACGAGTGCCAGAATAGCCACACGCCCTTTTTGTAACAACTTTTGCGCCTTCATGTAAGAGATAATACCCATTACTGCACCACTCCTATCGCCTCGGACTGTAAGAATTTCGTCACCAACAGGGATTCGTATGATCTTCTCGTGACATATGACTTCCGCTTGCTTATTAGAGAGCCAATCCATGCCTACCACAACGTCGAAACTTCCTAGTGTAACAGGCATAAGATCTATAGCGAAAGTATGACCAGCGAGTTCTATCTTACAATCTCTAAGAATGTGTGTTACATGGATTTGTTTACCGTCGGTCAATTCTACGGTATATTTGGATTCTAAGGCAGAAGGGATATCACTTAGAAGATTACAGAACTTTAAGGATATGAAACTCCTATCGGCTCCAGTATCAAACAATATCGTAGCAAAACATCCATTGACAGAAAATCTACCAGTAATAGTTGTAGGATCATTTAGAGCCTCACCTGAGCCAATGACGAAGGCTCTCCCTTTGGCTCCATTATTGTTACCACCGTTACCTTTGTTGTTGTGGTTGTTGTTGCCTTGATTGTTGTTGTTTTGGCCAGTGCCATTACCGTTCTTCCTCAGCTGCGGGCTGTTGTTCCTGTAGTGCCCTTCTTTCCCACACTCAAAGCAACCCTTTCGAGTCTCTTGAGTTTGCTGTGGCTTCCTAACCAACTCACCACGGCAATCCTTAGACAAGTGTCCCATTTTACCACACCGCTGACACTTGTAATTGTCACATCTTCCAACATGATGATAGTTGCACCGTGGGCACCTCGGATGTTTACCACCATAACTGCTCGATCCTTGATTATTCGAGGCTGACTGGTTGAAGTTACGATTGTTGTCGAACCTCCTGTGTTGTTGTTGTGGTGTTTGTTGCTGATGTTGACCACCGGACGATGATGTTCTATTGTTGTTGTTGGTGTTGTTAGAGGTATCCCACTTTCTCTTGTTGTCGGACACGCTCGCCGCAGCGCCCCGTTTTGGTAACCGTCCTTGTTCCACAGCTTCATCAGTTAGTTTATGGGCTAGGCGGATAGCTTGCTGGATAGTAGCCGGGTTTGAGGAAGTAACCATACTCCTAATCTCTGGCACCAATCCCCGGATGTAGTGTTCCACTCTCTTGTGCATTTCGTTTACCATTCCTGGGCATAGAGTGGCCAATTCATGAGTTCTCGTGGTATAAGCCTCAATTTCTGATCCTTGCATCTTCAGTTGCCAGAATTCCACTTCAAGTTTTTGTACTTCACTTCGTGGACAGTATTCCTCAATCATCATATCTTTGAACTCGTTCCACGGGAGTTGATCTGCCATGGCTTGCCCTAGCATTTGCACTTGCGCATTCCACCAAGACAATGCAGCACCATCCAACGTTCCCGTAGCGTATTTCACCTGGTCAGCAGGCAGACAGTTACATTTTGAGAATACGGACTCCGTTTTCTCAAACCACCTTACTAACCCTACAGCTCCCTCGGATCCACTGTAGGTGTGAGGCTTGCAGTCCATGAAGGACTTGTAGGTACACGTTGGTGGTCCTGCTGGCTGTCTTATTTGGGTAGCAGCTACCGCTGCCTGAACTTGTACGTTGATTAGAGCAGCCAATTCTGCAGGGGTCATATTGATAGTACCAACGCCTTGGTCACCGGCACCTTGGTCACCGGCACCACGTCCACGCACGCGTCCTCGTCCACGACCACGTCCACGTCTTTGGGCGTCCATTATTCACTTTATATTCACAAATATAATAATGAGTAATGAATCAATCCTTTTTATCTCATTGAAGTATAGTAAACAATAAGGAAATAATGAATTCATCATCACCACAACATTTATAACAGATTGAGTTTGTTGTTTGGGTGGGGAAACAACTCTTTCCACATAGGTTCCAAAATAAAGAAACGCTACGTAGTCCGAATCGTTTAAAGGAAATAGAATAGAATCATTCAGCTATGTCGTGCTGTAGTGTATAGACATTGCTTGTGAGTCGCCGGACTCGGTATTGTTCCATGTTCAGTAAAAAGGTATCCCATTTACCTTATGGACTTGTGTATTGACCATAGTTTATCACTCATCCCAGAAATCCCCAGGTAAGCATACCAGGTCTCGCAATGAGATATATGCGATATGCTAGCCTTAGCCCGAAGGCTTTTTGCCAGGAAATCCAGAATACAGGTGTCTATGTGTCACACAAGTTCATTTGGTTCATGGAATTCAAAACCTCGATAAGATTTTCATAGATTAGACATAAAGTCTAAGGATTTGAACCTACGATGATAAGTTAAGTTTAGGAAGTCTAGAAACAAGTAACTAACTAACTGTGTGCGGTTATAGTCTAGTGTATATGCAACCTAGTTCTCTATAACCAATGGCTCTGATACCAATCTGTCACACCCTCAAAATCCACGTGCGGAGTTCTACCGCGAGGCGTGTGAACAAACCAGGATCACAGTCAATAGTTACTTGGAACGACTCTATATGCAACGTTTAACATAACAAACCAAAGTTCAAACTTTGTAATACATGCGGAAGCGTTTAAACAAATAAAACAAACCCAAAATATAAAGATAAACATATATATATATCATTTTTTAAGCGTTAGGATGCATGCTTGACCCGTGTAGTGCTCCTAACAGCAGTCCAGATTTAATGACCTGAGAATAGCATACTAAAAGTCAACACACGGTTGGTGAGTTCAAGAGTTTGCATTTAAACATAACAGTTTAACAAAAGTGTATATCAACCCAATGGTTGGTTAGATCGAGAGCTTGCGTTTAAACATCCTAGTTTAACAATAGCGTGTATCAACCCAACGGTTGATCAGTTTAAGAGTTTGCAGTTAAACATCCCAGTTTAACAATAGCGTGTATCAACCCAACGGTTGATCAGTTCAAGAGTTTACAGTTAAACGTCATAGTTTAACAATAGCGTATATTCAAGCATGTGCATTGTAATGGCTAGCTAGCCCATTCCCAAACGATATTAAATAGTGATTTCGACATTGAAGCTGACTGTGTTATGTTTGCCTCCAGCCACGATGTCATATCGTGACTAATGTTCATAGGACAAATTGCACCCGGTTGACCTCGAGTCACACAAGTGGGGCTCGTCACACCCAGTAGTACTACCCAACTTTCCCCGCTATCCAATATTAACAATTCGAAAGTGTGAGGACTTTTATAATGATAAACAACACTATATTAATATCATACACATCTTAAATATATAATGAAAACGTTTGTAACATTACCAGTATGCTATCTCCCCCAAAAGAGTTTTAATAAAATGAACTTACCCAAAAGAGATTTAGTAAAATAGTGGGGCCTAAACTCACCTCGGTTCTCGTGTGATGTTGATAAGCTAGTAAATTTCTCCTAAGGAATTATAATTCACATAAGTAATTAAATATAAATCCATAATCTAAATAAGTTAGATCTTGAACCTGGTGTTCAATTGATCTAGGGTTCGGTTTTCTGTGATTTGTTATAAACATTAAATCATTTAATTATTTTTGTTAATAAATAATGATTTATATAACATTTAATTAGTTTAATAATGATTTTAACATATCATTATATTCTAAATAAATTGTAGACGTCATTTAAACACGTAAGTTTATATTTAATTTTGTAAGATTTTATAAATATTTAAATTTATAAAATCTAATTGTATTTATATTATTGGGATTAATCCATAAATAATATAATGTCCATTAATAATTTGATGATCTAAATTATTAAAAATCCACTTTTATAAGGATTATAATTTATAACATATGTAATAATTATTTAAATAAATAAATAAGGTTTTTAAAGAATTAAATTTTCACAATTATTATTATTTTTCCATTAAAATAATATGGTGTCCAATTAATGGATTAATACTTTAAATCATCATTTAAAGTCTATTTTTTATAAAAATGGTTATTTATAATATTTTTAAATATTATTTTATAAATTTTATTTAAGGTATTTTTAAATAAATAAATTACAGAAAATCACTTAAATGCTTTTAAAATAAAAGAAGTTTTTTTTAAAAATTATTTTTATAATTTTTGGTAATTTTTGTATATTTTTAAAATGCTTAAAAAGGCATAAAAAAATAATTAGAGGTGCACGGGTTCGAACCCGTGACCTCCTCCCCATAACCCTGCGCACAAACCAGTGAGCCAAAGGCTCTAATCGCAACAGGAGCCGGTTTGAATTTCTTTTAAATACAATCCCGAATGTTTCCCCAAATCAAGAACCCTAGAAACCATTTCGATCAAATTGAAGATCGATTCGGTTATGTTAATGCACAGATTCATGGGGCTTTTGTTCTCTATAAGAAATCGAGTATATAGGTAGTTTCAATTACCTGTTTCGATGCTCGATAGGTGATGTTCGGTTAACTGCAGGTCGCGGCCGAATGAGGAATTTAAACAACGATCAATCGTAGATGAAAATAAAATTAACTTCACAGGAAGTTTCCAATGATCCTAATGATCAAAAGCCCTCTGGAAATTTAGAGGTTTGTAACTTGAATATGGTTGTTCGATCAGTTGCAGGTCCGCGAATGAGAAAGGATTCGATTTGAGTTGTTTGTGTGTTTCTGGTGCAATTGAAGTTGTAGACCGATTAGGTGTATTTATAGCATTGTTTAGGTTCAATTAATTCGATCATTGTTGAGTTTTAGTGCGATTTGGATCTGTAAAAGGGGCCGAAAGTTTCACGTGGGTGTAGATCGATCGCACTCAGTTTGTTTCAAAATTATTGTGGGGCATTGTGTTCGATTTTTGTCTACGAATCATTTGATACCGGTTTCATATTTTACAATCGAGTATTGAAGGGGTTTCAGGGTCGCCGGAGTTCCGCCGGAGGCCGGCCGGAGGAGTCGCCGGAAAATCGAGGGATCGGGGGGTTGGGTTTTAAAATTTTACAGAAATGGTCCCTGGGGTTTTACAACTTTATTATTTCATGATTTAAGTTTATAAAACAAGTTTTAGAAATTATAAAACTAACCCTGGACTTTATTAAATCAATTAAATTAATTTTGTAAATAATAATATTTTCATTATTATTATTATTTTCATTATTAACATTATTTTTTTAATAATAATATTATTATTATTATCATTGTCATCATTTTTATTATTATTAATACTATTATAAAAATATAAAAATAAATTGTAAATTCACTTAAAATTTATATTAAATCACGAAAAATTTTCGGGTTGTCACACGTTGACACTTGATTTTACATGTATTCTCAGGTATCTACTAGGAGCTATGGACATGCACGTAGGATCATATAAGAGCTCAAGATACATATTGGTTGTTGATAAGACATGATTAGACGTATTGTTAAGAAACAATCTATATATTTATTTCCGCTGCGTATAATATCTAATGCTCTGAATAATAATGGATTGATTATCTAAAACTTATCATATAGATAACTGCATCTCATGTGTAACTACTGTGTTCGATCCTGTTTGCTCACCCATCCGTGATAGATTCCAGACCCGGAATTTGAGGGTGTGACAGATTGGTATCAGAGCCATTGGTTATAGTGAGTTAGGAATTGCATCTAGCCTATAGCCACACACAATAGTTGCACAAAGTAAATTGCCTTAGTTAGAGATTGACTAAGATTAAGAAGTTATATGCCTTATGTGATTCCTCTTATACCTTGATTCCTATTAATACACACACGAATCTTAAATCATATTCTAAGGCATTGTGTGCCTAATTCAAGTGATTTCAAACTCAAAAACTCGATTGTTATTCATGGTTTTCAAAATTCGTCAAAGTCTGTGTCTTACAACTTGAAACATGTAATGCTGGAAGAGCGTGATGCCTGTATCTCGAGGTGTTCTGTCTAGGCAAGGTATTCGTATAAATCCAAATCAACCGATGGACCTGTTTACCTTACCTGGGAACTCTCGGGATGAGTATCTGCTTATAGGTACGCATGTCTTCAACAAAGTTGTGATTGACCCAATACTTTGATTAGTCAACCTACTCGCTTTGACTTACGAATCAAACGATTACACCTGGAACATCTCATTGCTATTATGCCAAATTCTGGATTGTCGTTTTCATGTTGAATAGTATATTATCCAATTTCCATGAAATTCTTAATGATCTTTCAGAATGGCTTCTCGTCAAATCCGTTCACGGTCTAAAAACTCTGGTCGTAAGATTGCTGCTATTGTAGCACGTGAAGTTACTGTGGTCAATATACAAGTCTTTAAGGCAAATAGGTCAAATTACCTTGATATGTTCTATTTGGTAATCTAAGCTACACTTGTCCTAATTTAAAGAGAGACTTGTTTCCCTAGTACTTGCCCTGACATGGTTATACCTGAAATCCTGAAAGTATGAAGGATAGGCAGCTATCATTAGACATATTATACTTATGTGCTTGTAGTTTATTTGCTATTACTTAAGTCCTATCCTACTTAGAGCCTTCATGGTATTTCCATTCATGATGTTAATTTTATCTTTTAAGAGGCATTCCTCCACTTAGCATTTCAGTAACTGAGGAACTGATTGAATGCTTAGAATGAAAGTGGACTATAGGAAATATAGAAGGGTGATGATACCCACTATACATACATTATATTATTCTTTCGGATAATGCTAAGAAAAATTAGGATGTCGTGTAACCGATTTAAGCACATTCTTAGTATACCGGTGATGTTTATAAATAGGGTTACTATTACCTAAGGAATGAAATGCAAATTGTAAGGGAAAAATCAGTTGGATTACAATATCGTTTTAACACGTACTCAATGAACAACTTGCGGTTCGCGTGACATGATTTCGTGCGACAAAATGCATGTTGATACAGATCGCATGCGAAATAGAAGAAAAGAATATGGTAGACATGCAGTCGCGCGAAATAGAAATCAAGAATACATTTGCATGAGAAGTGGATTCCACGTGGCAAAAAGGTGAAGCATGCAAGCATGCAATGCGACGCGAAATTGTTATATGCATGCGAAAGTTGTAACAAACTACATGCATGCGAAAAACACATGCATGCGAAATGCAGAAGAGTCGCATGCATGATGCAAAAGTGGGATGCAAGTATATATATGCATGTGTGTGCGTGCAAAGTGGTGTGTGCATATTATTTCCAATTAACCAAGAGTGCATGTTCAGTTTGTATATTCGCTCATGTTAAGCAGATCACTGTATGTGATTTCCACCTTCGGGTGAGATCGATCTAGTATCGATTTTCATTGTAATCATTCGACAATATACGTTTGATTTACAATGATTTGTGCTGAATGTTTTTGTTCTCTCGGTTGATACATTCAAACCGCGCACCCGTCTTCGCGTGTTATCAAGTGCAACAATCTAACGAAGTGAGATCGATCGTTTTAAGGACTTTACATTTGGTATCAGAGCAAGGTGTTGCTCTTGATACAACGGATCATTATTCTGCGATCTTCCGTTCGAGGACGTTAAACAAGTTGCAAGTTATCCGGTTTCATCAAAGTTCCATCCGAAACTGAGAACACACAAGAATTCAATTCGAGTTGGATGATTTTATGAAGATTTGAAGCGTACAAATTGCATCCAATTCGAAATCCGCGTCTGCGAGAACTTTTCTTCTGAAAGGTTTTATTGAAGATTCGGTTTATTGAAGAAATTGAAGACTAATTCGGTTCAAACAAAATGGTTGAGGTGATGTATTGATGCGCACACCAAGTGTTTGAGAAAATGCTCAAGTGACAAAAACGATATCATAATCCAAGGGGGAGATTGTAAGGGAAAAATCAGTTGGATTACAATATCGTTTTAACGCGTACTCAATGAACAACTTGCGGTTCGCGTGACATGATTTCGTGCGACAAAATGCATGTTGATACAGATCGCATGCGAAATAGAAGAAAAGAATATGGTAGACATGCAGTCGCGCGAAATAGAAATCAAGAATACATTTGCATGAGAAGTGGATTCCACGTGGCAAAAAGGTGAAGCATGCAAGCATGCAATGCGACGCGAAATTGTTATATGCATGCGAAAGTTGTAACAAACTACATGCATGTGAAAAACACATGCATGCGAAATGCAGAAGAGTCGCATGCATGATGCAAAAGTGGGATGCAAGTATATATATGCATGTGTGTGCGTGCAAAGTGGTGTGTGCATATTATTTCCAATTAACCAAGAGTGCATGTTCAGTTTGTATATTCGCTCATGTTGAGCAGATCACTGTATGTGATTTCCACCTTCAGGTGAGATCGATCTAGTATCGATTTTCATTGTAATCATTCGACAATATACGTTTGATTTACAATGATTTGTGCTGAATGTTTTTGTTCTCTCGGTTGATACATTCAAACTGCGCACCTGTCTTCGCGTGTTATCATGTGCAACAATCTAACGAAGTGAGATCGATCGTTTTTAAGGACTTTACACAAAAGTTAGAATTGTAATTCTAAAATCATGCAATGGTAGGGTTAAGTTGTGCTCTTTATACTGACAAACTCCATGAATTGATAAAACTGATGTCATACCTTATGACATTAGACCAAATAGAACTAAGGACACTGGGAAAAATCTAGTGAGTAGTAGAATAAGCCTCTTTGATGGTTTATATGATTTGATTTAATGCCAATGTTGTGAACCTAGCTATGTTGGTTGATACGATTAAGCTAACATGTGTTAAACGGGGACATTAAGAAGGTTGGAGTTCTGACCATTACCATAAGTGTGCCCTAGGTTGATTAGGACCCCAAGACAAGTTAGAAATAATCAGAGTTAGGAAATGATTATAACTAGAAAGTAAGAATAGTTAAATTATGGAAATAAAGGTAATACATCACACGGTCATACCTATATGACTGAAGCAAGCCATATTCAACAAGACCAAATGTTGTTTCATGCACATACCTTATCATCGGTAGCTACACATCTATTTGATACCAGGGTTGATAATAGTTTTGATTCTTCTGGGATTATTCTTTAACCTAGCGTTAACCCTAGTTGCTTAGAAATTATCTCTAGACACGGAGTGTCAGTGTCTATCATCTCTAATCGTGACGCACGATTTACATCTATCTTCTGGGGTAAACTTCAGAAAGCTCTAGGTACTTGCCTAGATATGAGCACAGCCTATCCTATCACCCTAAGACTGATGGTCAAAGTGAAAGAACCATACAAACTCTTAAGGATATGCTTAGAGTTTGTGTTATTGATTTTGGAAAGAACTTGGAAGGTCATCTACCTTTGGTAGAATCCTCATATAAAATAGCTATCATTCGAGCATCAAGGTGGCACCATTCGAGGCCTTATATGGACGTAAATGTAGATCACCGCTTTGCTGGGCAGAAGTTGGAAATAGTCAACTTACTGGCCCAGAATTGATCTTTGAAATTCATGAGAAAATTGTCCAGATAAGTGAACGCATGGCTGCTGCCAGGGATCGCCAGAAAAGCTACGCTGATAAACACCGCAAGCCACATGAATTTCAGGAAGGAGATAAAGTTTCACTAAAGGTATCTCCCTGGAAGGGAGTTATACGCTTTGGGAAACGAGGGAAATTGAACCCTCGCTACGCGGGACCTTTTGAAATTGTCAGAAGGATTGGCCCAGTAGCCTATGAATTAAATCTACCTGGCTGAACTTGGTGGTGTGCACAATGTTTTTCACGTATCAAATCTAAGGAAGTGTTTATCCGATGAATCACTGGTTGTGCCTTTAAAGGAACTGCAAGTATGTGAGAAACTCAGATTTGTTGAGGCACCAGTTGAAATCATGGATAAGGAAGTTAAACAATTAAAGCATAGCAAGATTCCGGTTGTCAGAGTTCGGTGGAACTCCCGACGTGGTCCTGAGTTCACTTGGGAACGAGAGGACGAGATGATGCGCAAGTATCCTAACCTGTTCAAGAATGTTGCTAGTACTTCTTAATTTTCGGGACGAAAATTCCTGTAACAGGGGGATGATGTGACAACCCGAAAAATTTTCATAAGTTTTAGGATTTAAATTTAAAAAAAAATTCTAAAACTTATTTATAATTATCTTATGAATAAATAATAATAATAATAATAATAATGTAAATAATAACAATAATAATAATAATAATAAAATTTATTATTATTAACTAAACCCTAAAAGTTTGGGTGAAAAATGTAAAATCTTAAAACTTGTTTTAGGTACTTTTAACATGAAATAATAAGAGCTTGAATGTTGAGGGACCATTTCTGTAAATTTCTTAAAAAAAAACCCAACCCACCGCCCGTTCCCCGATTTCTTTCTCCAGCCACCTCTCCGGCGAGGCTCCTGCGAGCCACCATAGCCAAATCATTCCATTCCACTTGAATTAATCACTTCCGACACCTTCTAGTGGATGAGTCGAACCTAACCCACGAACCAAATTAAATAAATAAAGCTGTGTAGTGCGACTCCCACCTTCGACCGAAAGTTCGGCCGACCACCAAAATAATCGACCACTAAACCTCAACTATAATTAAATTAATCGAAAGAGAACGATCGTTTGAGCATTTAAAAACTTCCATTGAGTCCCATTTGGTCTGAAAACACACAAACCCACGATTCAATCCAACCCTTTGGTCGCGGACCTGCAACTCATTGTTTCTCAACAATTCGAACTCGAAACAGGTAAATGAACATACCTACATACTCGTTTCATCGTAGGGGATAAAAGCCCTATGAATCTAACTGTTAACATTGGCGAATTGATCTTCAATTTGGCTGGGTTTCGAACCTAGGGTTCTTGGATTTGGGATTATCCAATTGGTTGTGCTTAATACTAATTGGAAGCGGATTCTTGTGCGGCTGTAAGCCTTTGGCTCACCGGTTAAGACTCACAATTGCATCCTTGAGGTCACTGGTTCGACCCTTGCAACCTCCTATTATTTTTTAATACCTTTTTACAGTTTTTAAAAATATACAAAAATTTCCAAAAATCATAAAAATAAGTTTTAAAAACTTCCTCTATTTCAAAAGCATCTAAGTAATTTCTATAAATTTATTTAATTAAAAACTCCTTAATAATTTTTATAAAATATTATATACAAAGGTTATGAATAATTATTTTTATACAAATAGATTCTAAATAATAATTTAAATTATTAATTTATTATTGAGCATTATATTATCTGTAATTATGAATAACATAATTAATAATTAGATAATTTATATTATGTTTTATCATGTAAATATGTTATAATTTAATAATATGTTATTATTTATTATTTATACATAATCTATGTTCAATTATAATAACATTATCATATAAATATAATGTTTAGATAATTTGTATCTATTTATAAATCTTACTATTAGATTTTATAAATTAAATTATGAAATAATAAAGTATCCTATTTATGTTTAAAACATGATAAACACAAAATTAGATTTTATAAATTTAATTATAAAATCTTACAAAATTAAATATAAACTTACATGTTTAAATAATATCTACAATTTATTATAATATAATGATATGTTAAAATCATTATTAAATTAATTAAATTTTATAAAATATAAATCTTTAGTTATTAAAGAATTAACAAATATAATTAAATTATTTAGTTATATGTTTATAACAAATCCCAGAAAACCAAACCCTAGATCAATTGAACACCAGGTTCAAGATCTAACTTATTTTACTTTTGGATTTGCATCTGTTTGCTTATGTGAATTATAATTCCTTAGCAGGTATTTACTAGCTTGTCAACACCACACAAGGACTGAGGTAAGTTCATACTTAACTGTTCCCCTTTTAATCATTTAAATATTTTGGGGCTGGAATACATGTTGTAATTAAATTACAAATTATTTTGTGTATTATGTTAAATAATAATTGAATCACATTTATGATTACATATGGTTATATTAAAAATCCTTCTCTGTAAACTGGGCTATAAACAAGGCAGGGATCTTTTGGATAGTACTATCGGGGGGTGACTGACCCCCACAAAGGTTTGGACATGTGGTCCTTATCAGATGTACAAAGATCTCGCTGTCATTCGGGATGACTATTCTGGTGTGAGAAGGCAGATTGTGCGCTATATAAGTTTTGCCATTATAGTTCCACTTACAACCCATATGAGGATAAATGTAAAGAGAGGATTCGCGCCCTCTGATTTGAATTATTATAAATAACATAATATACACATGAAAAGGATATTAAGCTATGATACATGGGCAAATCCTATGTGAAGGATTTGTTGGGCTTGTACATAGTGGGTATGTGGGATAGCGGGTTCACCTTATTAAAAAGGGTTCCGACAGGCTATTCATATACCGGTGAGTAATTTAAACTCATACTTTTACAATAAACCCTTCTTTGAATGATAATTGATGATTTATCAAATATGTTTTACACACCTATGAACTCACCAACCCTGTGTTGACACTTGATTTTACATGTATTCTCAGGTATCTACTAGGAGCTTATGGACATGCACGTAGGATCATATAAGAGCTCAAGATACATATTGGTTATTGATAAGACATGATTAGACGTGTTGTTAAGAAACAATCTATATATTTATTTCCGCTGCGTATAATATCTAATGCTCTGAATAATAATGGATTGATTATCTAAAACTTATCATATAGATAACTGCATCTCATGTGTAACTACTGTGTTCGATCCTGTTTGCTCACCCCTCCGTGATAGATTCCAGACCCGGAATTTGAGGGTGTGACAGTTCCACTATGTCTTATGATTCTAGTACCTCACCCCCAAGGTCACTTATGGTTTTAAAAGCTATTACATGCATGGTAGAGGAGCAAAGTTGTAACCAACAATAGGGTCGTGCCCAATTAGGCATACATTGTGGCCCACCTTATGGACATCCTACAATTCAACTTTTGGCTAATTTGAAGAAAACTTCTTCCAATTCTACCACACCATTCCATCTCATATCCTTAGTTTAATATCAAGTTGATTAGTTTAGTTTATAGATTTCATTCTTAATTCCAAGAATCAAGAACCATTTAACATATTTCAAATTTTATAGTGATGTTTGATTATGTTATTACAAGTTTGATCTTTGTTGTTTATTATATTACCATGCTTTGCTAGTGTTCTTAACTTACTTGGGTAAGATGAACCTTATTTGATCTTTTAATTTCATGTATAGATTTAATGTTGATTTGTGTTAGTGACTACAAGTGATGATCTTTTTGACTTTAAAAGTGAGCATTTTACATCAAAAGTGAGCTTTTTAAAACCTTTGGAAAAATATAGTGAGCTTTTTACATCAAAAGGGGCTACCACTACCTTTGACTCATGAAAAGTGAGCTTTTAAAACCATACGCGAAGAGGTATTACACTCAAAGTGTGACGAGTTCGTTTGTATCACTACCACTACCTTTGGAAAAATAGTATCAAACCACAGGATCTATAGCGACTAGTGGGACAAAATCCTTGTTTAAAATCATGCACTTGATACTTTAGTTCCTACATTATTGTAGATGTCATGTCATAAGCGTGGCAACTTTCAAAATTATTATGGGTGTCGATAACCTTAATCGGAGTCACTCCTTTTTATGGCACTAACACATACATTATTGTTGCAGTTCATGGAACGACTTTAAGTGGTTTTCATGTCATAATCTTCACAAAATTTTCCAGTTTCCTCACTATTGAATTTGAATATAAGAATAGCATATCTATTTATAATTTAATGGTTCAGGTCCACTTATTTTTCCTTTATATATTTTTAGTCTTTACAATGGATTTCATTGGCCTAATTGAAAATAGGAATATGTAGTGCGATTCAATAGATGACTTCTGATGATTCGTGATCACTAATATACAATAACTCATAAGATGATTATACAGTTGGTTGCTTTTCTATTCCTATTAAAAATATTACTATTCTTCATAAGAATACCACGACTGAAAAAAAAACAAAACAAACATAGCCCCTTGTGGGGTTTGACCTGAGGGCTTACACATTACCATGGGATTACTCTACTATCGAGTTTAAAAAAAGACTTGGTTTATTGAATTCATGAACGGGTCATTGTACTATGTAAGTAAAATAGATATTATATAAAAAGTAATGATCTTTTAAGAATCCATATATTGAAGTTAATTGTATCATTAAGGAAGTCAAAACCAATTAACTCATTATGGTGATTGATATATATTTGCATTTACTTTTGCTTTGTTATTTTATTATTTACTTAATCACTTACGCACATATCTTTTGAATTTTGATGGCGAGACAATGCATCATATCTTGGCAAAGCTTTAACAGATATGATGGGTGTTCTTAGATAGAATACAATGCTATAAATCTAAAGCTTAAGTTACGTGTGAAATCATAAATATTTATATACCACTGCAAGCATATCATGAACTCTTTAAAATCCAACAATCAATCAGGACTCATGGCAGGTTCATTAGAGGTGTGCTTGTTGAATATAACACTTTCAGTCTCCTCAATAATCCCATCATCATTGTTGTATAGTCTATAATCTTTGCCTTGTGAATGTATTCAATAAACTATCCATCTACTGATCCTCAACAAACTTGGCTAATCATCTTTGGTATCTAGGACGATGCACATAAAAAACGGTTTTAGAAACCTAATGTATGGTCTTATTTGTTTAAAATTTCATAAGAAGTTTTCTCATGTTCTATCGGTAGTTTGGAGTCGGATAACATAGTTCTTACAACCTCAATAAGTCTCATGTTCCTTCTCTCAATAATACTATTTAATTTGCCATGGAGTTCTACGAGCATAATATTACATAATGATACATTTACCCCTTCATAATATGAATCAAGAACATAGTTTTGAAAGTCATTTTCTTAATCACATATGATAATATTGACCTTGTGACCAATTTCATTCTCAACTTTCAAAATGAATGAATTTAAGGTTTCTTAAGTTTCATTCTTAATTGGTTTTAAGGAAGAACACTTAGGTGTACTTTAAAATGTTATAAATAATTATAAGAAGTATGAATTTTTACCTAACTTTTACACATGTTTGGACCAAAGAGTTCCACATACTGTCAGTGTAATGAAGTAGTGACTAAGTTCATCTCTTTCGTTCTATGATGAGATTATGTTGTTTTCCCTTGAGTCAAACAACACAATAATCAACACATGTAAACTTATTATTTGGTAAACAATTTACACATATTGTTATAGTTTACATAAGCTAATCGTTTGTGCCAAAATGATGATTCATCAATAGATGCATTTGACATGAAATATTATACATTCTTAGTGAGAAATATTTTTCATATCAGGCATGTACATGTTGTCCTTCTTGGGTTTTTTTAATTGAATTTAGTCATTTGGAATTATGAACCTATGACATAAAACAATGCATTGATATTGTGGGAGAACATGTCATACTTTAGATCACACACTTACGACACATAACATATTGTAATTCAGTTCTTTCATAAATTTACCTTTTTAAAGCTTACCTTCCCGGTTCTAATTGATCATCCTCTTCCGAGACTTAGCCTCCTTTAGAATCACTACTACAGGTTACAGATCCTCTATCGTAACGTTTAATGTTATTTATCATGGAGTTTTCATTAGCATGTGCCTTGAACAACCGCTATCCACATTATTGTTCTTCTTTTCTTGCTTCCTTCTATCATGTATGTTTTTCTAAACATTCAGCCATCTATAATCCATATTCTTTGGATTGTAGTAATTAGTCTTGGCATAATGATCTCAATCACCACACGTATATCAAGCATTCCATGTTCTTCCTTCTTTTCACATTATTTATCTTGTTTGGGTTTCTTAATATTTTTATCGATCTCTTTCACCTCATCCAGCAATTGTAGCTTCCTCAATATCTGCCTTGACTTAAAATTAAGATGGGTGTTGAGATCGACTTTAATGACACCTCAAATGAACAACTTACATATTCATCAGATGTAATAGAGGAACTATTTTCAAATCTTTTAGATGGTCTTTTAACACAAGACTATTTTATTTATAATTTTTTTTTCCCACAATTGTTTCTTACAGCTTTTCTTAGAATTAGGTTTCTTATTGGTGATCATGTATTGATATAAGAAAATACTATTCTTACTTTGAATGATTACATCTTGTGAGATGTCCATATGTTCAACTTCAACTTCTTTATCATTTTTGAAGTCTATAGACTTTGCGTATAATCACATTTTGGTGCATATATAGGTGTAAAATCATGAAGCCATTCAATAGCATAGCTAGAGTTCAATAGTTTTCATTTACAAAAAATATCTTTTAAACTTATTAGATTGACAAGAGTAACTTTTCTGCATATGATTAAGTTTTATAATGTTTTCTTCATATGCAATATCAACATTTTATGCAATTGATCCTTCTAAAAAATAGATTTTAGGATCTGAATAGACTTAAAACTTTTAACACAAAAATATTGTGTTTTCTATACATGTTGATTTTGGCAATTCATTTAGAAGTACATATATGTCCTCTTACCTTGTTAGTTAAGCTTGATACATTTGCCATTAAAGCATTTTTTACTACTGTAATCTCTTCAATCCTATAAATTTGTTCTTGTTATAAGACCACAATAGCAATGTGTTGAGCTTGGGGTGTTGGATCGTATGCTTTAGAAGGTGCAACATTAATAGATCCTAAATATGTTATGGAGCTTCACATTCTTAAGCAAAATGACTCGTCTAACGGTTGAAGTATTTTAGCTTGCTTTTTATTAGTCCAAAACCAGACCTGCTTCCCTTCTAGAACTTCCTTCTAATTTTTTTTGAAACCACTAAACTTTGAAAGAGATCGATCATAGCTATTTGATAGTTATGTAACATCTGATCATATTGAAAACCCAAACCCGCTTAATTGAGTCTATTTTGAAAAAAAACAAATTTATTTAATCACCTATTTATTGTAGTGTTCCAAATACAATAACTATGACAATTTATTCAATTTAAATTTTATATTTTATAAAAAATAAATTTTTATGAATTAATAAGATTTCATAAATAATTATGAGATTTTTACCATTTATTCAAAGTAAATAATTCAATTTTAGAATTTTACAAAGAGTAATAAATTTTATAGATTGTATTGTTAATAACGAGTTTTAGTTATAAAATTAAAATAAAGAATTAAATGTAAAGTTGTTTATAAAATTTAAAAAGGTTATAAAGATTTTACAAAATAAGATAAACAATTTTTTCAAATTATTAAATTAGAGTTTTATTAAGTTTGGGTCATAAATATAAATTATAAAACTTAATTTAGAAGAACGCTTCAAAGTTTGACATAAAATAATAATACTCCAAACATCAGGGGCCTAAGTGTAAATCACTTAAAACCCAACCCTCTCCCTTTTTCCCCCACTGTCGACCCAACATCCGGCCACCTCTCTGGTGAGCTCTGGCGAGGTGGAATTCCTCAAAATATAATCATTTCAAGTCAATTAAACCGCCCCATTCCTCTAAGCATGATTCGAACATGTAATTGATTGGAAATTTACACAAATTGTATGTTTTCTTAACCAAACTTGAAACCGAAGTTGCATTCAAAACATTGAAACCATTTGACTTGAAACTAAAGAAATCAAACCTATATAATTGAGGGTAAACCCTCTACTCGATACCCCTAAGCTCCCTAAGCTCTCAATTCTTCTTGAAACACACGCTCACTTGGAGTTCGATCACCATCTTTTTTGTAGAAGACGACATAAGGCTCGGCAAAACAACAAACTCCAAAACTAAATATAACAAGTGAAAGCTGCATTCACGCAACAACTGACTCCACGCGAGAAGGACTTCCACGCGAAAGGATTAGCCGCGCGACAAGCTTGTCGCGCGAGAACTGTTTGTTTAGTATAAATAGCTTAGTTTTCGTTTTGTAAAATAGCTTTTGATCATATTTCACTCCTGTACTGTGTAATTTCGCACAAGACCTGTAATAGGTTGTTTTTGTTCAATACAATATCATTTGTTATCAATTCGATTCTTCTTTCAATCCTATCATGTTTACATTCCGCATTCATATGATTGAGTTCGTGGTTTGATTGTTTCTTGGGAGAATTCATGGTTTTACAATTGGTATCAGAGCAATAGGCTCTAGAACCACGATTTGAAGAAGTTTTGGATTGAGTTCTATTTTTTTTGGTGATATTCATCATTGATTACGTGAGATTCAGCTATGGTGATGTTATGCTGCTCAAATTTTGAGAATTTGGATTGATCTGGACTGATTTAGTGGACTTTAGTTAAATTTTAATCATAATTAAGCTTAAAATTGAACTAAATTCATTAAAATCGGACTAAAATGAGTATAATCATACTTATTCAGTGAATTGGAGGTAATTTTCGCTTGAAAGCACTTGGAGAATTGACTGTGCACGAAATTGGAGTTTTCGCGTGCGAAAGTATCAGTTTTCGCACAGGCAGTTATATCATTTTTCACGCGATTTCGCTTGAAGGGTAAAGTGAAATTTCGCTCGAATTTAAAATCTCGCGCGAAATATTTGGGTCGCGCGAAAACTGTTTTCGCACGATAGCTTCTCTCGCATGAAAAGTCTGATTTTTGACTTTCTGATCAACATGTCTTCAACAACACCGAATCTAAAGCATCTTACTGCTTCTCTTCATCTTGATACTAAAATTGGTACTGGTAACAAGCCACCTAGACTTCTCAGCGAAGACGATTATGCTGATTGGGCTTACTGGTTTGAGAATCATGTTATTTACACGGAACCTAAGATGTGGAGGTCGATTCAGTATGGTCTGTATATTCCCATGTACAAGAATGACAAAGGGGAAATGGTCAAGAAACCAGAACATTTATAGGACGAAGATGACATGAAGAGGTTAGAGCTTGATGATAAAGCTTATGCTGCCATTACTATGGCATTGACTATTGAAATTTCACATAAGTTCAAAGAGTTCAGAGGTGCAAAGGTGTTATGGGATGCACTTGAAACTCAGATTATGGGCAATAAAGATATGAGGGAAAGCAAAAAGGATATGTTGAATCAAGAATTCAACATGTTTAATCATATTGTGGGTGAAGAGTTGGAAGTTCAGATTGCCAGGTTTGTTAGACTGGTAACTAAAATGAAGAGTGCTGGAATTACTCTGGAACCAATCACGGTGAACAAGAAGCTGCTGAACTCACTTCCATACAGTTGGAACAACAACTATACACTGATCAAGAGAACCAAAGACTTGTATACTCTTCCATTGACTGATCTCATTTCAACTATCAAGTCATATGATATGGACGATAAGCAGCGAGCTGCTAATCATCTAAGTTCTCTGGGTGCTGAAGGAACTGCTCTTTATGCTAAAATGGCTAGTAATCCTAATTACTATGTCAGTTATACCCAAATGTGTCAGCAATAACAAACTGGAAGTTCAGCATCTTCTTATATGCAACCAGTAATGAATCCTCAAATTCAAGTTCCAGCTGCTCAACACTATTCCCCCATCATCCATCAACAAATCCCTCAAACTCAAGCTCCTTAAAGTGGTCAACATGCTTATGTTGCTACCACAAATCTTTCAAAGCAGACAGTCCAGATTGCTGAGGAACATCTTGCCCTATTCACTACATTCATGTCAAGCTATGAAGCTTTCATGGCTGGTAGACTCACTGCTCCTAATGTCTTGGTTGATGATCTTCAACAAGTCAATCCTAATGATGTTGAAGAAAATGACATCAAGTACCAAATGGCCATGGTGGTATACAGGGCAAAGAACTTTGATAGACGAACTGGGAGAAAGATGTTTGGTGTAAACAATTCTAGCAAAATCGGATTTGACAAGTCTAACCTGAGATGTTACAATTGTGACAAACCAGGTCATTTCGCTAGAGAATGTACTGAACCCAAGACTGGTCAAACTGAAGGCCCTAAAAAGATGGTGACTGTGGAGATTGAGTCAAAGAAAGACAAAGCTAGTACTTCTGGTGGTAACAAAGCATTGGTTTCACAAACTAATGCTGAATATGACTGGTCAGATCAAATGGAAGCTCTTGATCTAACTTTGTCTACTGCGTTCATTGCCAAGATTGTTACTGAACCTGAAGAAGAAGAGAACCTGTTTGCTGAGTTTGTTTCTGATGATCTGATGGAAGGTTTGTTTGCTGAGAAAGAAGAAGAAAAGGTGGAAGTTGAAGAAGAGAAGGTGGAAGTTGAAGAAGTGAAAGGGAAGTTAAAGAAGAGAAAGAAGAAGTTAACTGTGAAGAGAAAGCTGAGAAGAAAGAACAGGATGAGAAGGTTGCCGAGAAAAAGATAGCTGTTGAAGAATACACTGTTGAGCCTCCAGTCAAATGTCAATGTGAAGATCAAAAGACTGTTGAAGTTGCTCCAGTGGAAGAACCAGCTACTGTAATGAAGGCGTTCATGGTTAAGAAGGTTGAGGAAACTGAAGGAGAAAGTTCTGAACCAAAGGTATATGATGGTTTATGCACAAATTCATGTGTTGAGAAAGTTCAAAGGTATAGAGTTCATAATGAGAACTTGATAATGGAAGTTGAAAAACTTCAGTATCAAGCTCGAAAACACAAATCAAACGAAAAGATTTTCAAAGAAAAACTTGAAGGTTTAAATAGTACAGTATACAATTTACAATTAAATCTTCATGATAAAGAATGCACAAATAATGATTTGACAAATAGAAACAATGAACTCGCCATAGAAATTAATAGACTCAACAGTGAACTAGCCTCGGCTAAATTGACTGTTGAAAAATTTGAACTTTCATCAACTATGGTTGAAGGGATTATCAAGTCACAAATGACACAGAAGATAAAAGGAGGAAAATGCGGTGTTGGATTTTCAAACATTGCTCCTCCAATTAATCATGATTATTCATGTTTACCTTCATCTGATGTTATTTCTGAGTCTGATATGAGCTATGGGATAGGTTTCTCTCCATCCTTAGAATTAAAACCGTCAGTTAAAGTAGATCTTTCTGTTGATCCTATCATAATAACAAAACCTAAACAATCAACTGAAAATTTTTGTGCAGATCATGTGAAGGTAGACGGTTTGGTTGAAGAGTGGGAGAGTGACAGTGAGAGTGAAACTGAAAGTGAAAGTTTGAAAAATAAGAATGTAAATGCTTTAAGATCTGTTTGTAATCAAACTTTATCAAGAAATGAAAAGATAGTTGATTTGAATGAGACAAAATCAAATAGTAAAAGCAATTTGAATGAAATTCAAAGGGCAAATAAAAAGGCACAAATTGCAAAGGATTTTAAAAGTAGATTTGTTTCTAAAGGTTTAATTGAAAATGAAGAACATATTTTTAAAGAAACGAATTTTCGATTCTTTAAAAATAAACTTCATCATAATGCTAACCTTGTGAATCAAGATATTTGTAGCCCAGATTTGCAAGTGAATGATCTTTCTGCATTCAATCTGAAAATTCAAAAGCCTGGTCCTGCTCCAGCACCAATTCGCATATCAAATCTTGGTCCTTCTCCAGCACCAATTCGTATATCAAAGCCTGGTCCTTCTCCAGCACCAATTCGCATATCAAAGCCTGGTCCTTCTCCAGCACCAATTCGCATATCAAAGCCTGGTCCTTCTCCAGCACCAATTCGTATATCAAAGCCTGGTCCTACTCCAGCAAATTCTAAGACTGGTCCTATTCCAGCAACATCAGTTCCAAAAGTCACAGCTGCTAAATCTCATATCAAAAGTGTCACACCCTCAAATTTCCATAAACGGGGTATTACCGTTAGGCGTGTGACTTCCAGGATCTCAGCCACTAGTTACACCAAACGACACGTTAATTGTAAAACATAATTCATTTTTGAAGTTTAATATTACCAAAGACCAAGTTTTTAAAGTAAACATAACAGAAGTTGCGGAAGCATAGTAAATCTTAATTGTTTAAATGGCGCAACACGCGCAAACCGAATAAATGAAAGTTACTGAAAAAAATATTAAATAAGCCACGTGAGATAATAAATGCATGAGTGAATGCTCCTAATTGTGCGCGTCTTGTGAACCTGAAAGAAACATGCTAAAGTGTCAACACAAGGTTGGTGAGTTCACAGGTTTTGATAAACAGAACATAAAGTAAACCGATACAGTAAACAAAGTAATATCAGTAGGTAGCTAGTCTACTAAACCAGTTACTCAGTGTATGAAGTTCGAAACCGAAGCTGACAATCGAAACTGAACGCCTCGGCTGTGAATACCAGGTCACAGCAACAGAACTTAGGTCAATTAAACACCCGTTTGACGAACATTGTGCTAGCGTGACTAGCCCGGGTGGGGTTTGTCAAACCCAGTAGATCTACTCAGAATTGCCTCGCTATACTACATACATTAACGGTTCGAGAGTGAGGACTTTAGTGGTATCACACTAGTAAACCGGTGATATTACAATAATACTGATCAACGAAAATGAAATTGTTTCCACGTTTCTACTTGCGTAGTAACGGACCGAATGAAATTGTTTCCACGTTTCTACTTGCGTAGTAACGGACCGAATGAAATTGTTTCCACGTTTCTACTTGTGTAGTAACGGACCGAATGAAATTGTTTCCACGTTTCTACTTGTGTAGTAACGGACCGAAGGGCAAAGTATACGAACATAGTATCATGTATATGCAGTATCACAACAATCCAATATAATGTAACGTTTATGAAAACAGCATGTTTCTCTCCCCCAAAAATAGTATAAAGTAAAAGTGGGGCTGTAAACTCACCTTAATAGCACCGCAACGAACAAACGAAAGTACAGTGATTAAGATTCCTGATTAACCTGGATTAAATTAATATTTAACTTATGTCAAGTGCAAGTAATAGTATCGTACGGTTTCGTGTTCACGGCTCGGGTACAAGCTAAGTACGACGCTCACTCATAACCACACCCACTAATCAAATATATTGTGCAAAACCCACATATAAGTATATATATCAGATATCCTTGCATTAATATTTATTCACAACACGTTATAGTGTACATATTATTTACCCACCACTCATATAGAGCATGCACCAACATATTGACTTATATGCATATATATTTATAATCTACCCAACAAGTACAAATACGCATCCTCACACAACCTGATATGACCATACAATGGTGAATTATTAACATATTATAAGATATACATACAACACATGTAATGCAGTACCTTCATCATGCATTCCCAACATGAATTCATAAAATACAATTATGGAAGTACAGATGTGCACATCCATCAACCACCATGGCCACAGTCACGCATATATATATATATATTTATATATTCACAAACACACAACACCTACCACTAACATATATATATGAATCCTCTAACATATATATATATATTCAATGAATCCACTTTCACGCATATATATATTTACAATCACACCACAAAACACACAAACAAACACAACAGCCCCCCTTTTCCATGCGCCTACCCCACAACTCTCACCCATTTCCCCACACTCATGTGCCCACTATCCACTATTGCAACATGAATCCTTCCACAAACAATCTGCTTTGATCGACTACAAAAACATACAACTAAATACGCATACACAACGAGCACACGCATACCTTTATATATATATATATACACACACAAAATACGTATATATATATACACAAAAATATACATATAGCAGCATATACATACATACATTCAACTCATGAAGAACCAAATATATATATACACACAGAACACTTGCACACACAAATATATACGCAGAATACATACATATGTACATACGTAACGCAAATACATACATGTACGGGCAGAAACATATATGTACGCAGAAGACACAGACGTATGCAGAAACATATACGTACGTAGAAACATATACGCAAACATACATACACGGAACTTATACGCAACCATACATACACAGAACTTATACACAGCCATACATACACGGAACTTATATGCAGCCATACATATTAGTAACACAACATAAACACAACACACGCACACACTTACGAACGCCGGGACACACACCGAAACCGCAACCATTAAGCCCGAAACCGTACAAGATCGAACAAAGTTAACGATCAATTAAGAAACGTATCGAACGAACCGCGACTGATCCGGTTGATTGGTTGTTATCGGAAAGGCCCTCAAAGGACGTAGGTGAACGAGAGCTCACGGTTGAAGAGGAACGTTTTGTCGTCGTGAATAAGAGGTTGCCATCGCGAAGGGGGTCGCCGGTAGTGAAACCATGAGGGTTGGTAGTTGACAAGAGTCAAGGGAGAGGAAGAAACTATGATGGTTGAGTGATTGGATCGTGGGTCAAAGACAAGAAATTTTCTGTTGAATTTTAGAGAGATTGGACTGACATTATATACTTGATTACAAAGCTAATTATAAGGAGAAGATTATGTAAGCTATTACTTTCTGTTGATTATACAATAATACATAATATTCACAATGATGGAGAGGAGTGATTTGAGGAGTGATTTTAGGAGTGATGATCATGATGATGATGTTGTCTGTTAGTGGGGTAGAAAAGGTGATAGTTTTAAAGTTTATCAATTAGTTTAATTATTAATTAGATTGTTAGTTTAATTACAATCAATGAATATAACAATAATCTCATATTATATAATAACAATAGGATTGTTTATTTATAATCTAGTAAGACGAGGTCGAGTTACAAAACGGTGTTCACCTAAATATACGGGTTGTCACAAAAAGTGGTCATAATTCAACAATTTCCTCGAATCTGCAAAAGATGAACAAGCAATTATCAAATGAGGCAATGATTCGAGAGACTGTGCAGAATGTTAAACCAAAAAGTCAATCTGACTTTGGTTTTTATGACAATTTTCATAATTGTCATCCACAGTTTGTTTTCCACACACAACAAAGGAAATGTTATCAGTGTGGAAACATAAATCATTTAGAAAATAATTGTCCTTTTCGACAAAAATCACTAAGCAAACAATGATTTCATAATTCTATTGCTCACAATAGAAAATTGTTTTTCACTCGTGGAAAATTTGCAAAACAAATGAAATCAAAAGTTGATAATGCTTATAATGTCGAAAAGCATAAGAGTTTGAAAAATGATTTAAAAGAAAGAATCAAGGTGAACAATGTTAATGAAAAGACTGATGTGCTAAATAAATATAATAATCTAAAATCTTTCTGTCTTAATGCAACCCATAGCGTGCTTAAGTCATGTTTGACTTGGGTACCAAAAGCTAAGTAAGTTTGTTACTTATGCAGGGACAACCGCAAAAGACTATTGAAAGCCTATGGTATGTAGACAGCGGTTGTTCAAGACATATGACTGGGAATTTATCATTACTACAAGATGTTAAGTCATATAATGGTGGAAGAGTGATTTTCGCAGGAGACAAAGGAGGTCGAATAACTAAGCGTGGTACAGTTACTAATGGTGTCCTTAGTTTTGAGAATGTTAACTTTGTTGAGGAATTAAAACATAACCTGTTAAGTGTGTCTCAAATTTATGACAAAAAATATTCTACACACTTCACTAACAAAGAATGCTTAATTTTAAAACCGGGTTTTGTTATTCCTAATGAATGGGTTTTGATGAGGACTCCGAGAGACAATGACACATATCTTCTTGATATGCATTGTTCTACCTCTTTGGTAACCGCTTCTTGCTTATTATCCAAAGCCTCGGAGAATGATTCCATGTTATGGCATCGTCGGTTAGGACATGTCAATCTTAAAAATATGAACAAATTGGCACGTGGAAATCATGTCATTGGTTTACCGGAAAAAGAATTTTAATTAATTGAACATTGTTTGTCATGTTCAAAGGGTAAACAACATAAACTTCCTCACAAACCAATTGCACACAACTCAATCGAATCAATCTTACAACTCTTACACATGGATCTATTTGGTCCAGTGAGTGTTTTAAGTTTGGGTCGAAGATCTTATTGTTTGGTTGTTACTGATGACTTTTCTAGATTTACATGGGTGTTTTTCTTAGCATCTAAGGATGAGACTCCACACCTTTTGATCAAATTTATTAATTTGTTGGAGAATCAGACAGATAAAAAGGCAAAATGCATCCGAAGTGACAATGGGACAGAGTTTTGCAATCAAACGTTAAACGATTTTTGTGAATCCAAGGGAATTGCTAGACAATTCAGTGCTGCAGGCACTCCTCAACAGAATGGGGTTGCAGAAAGAAGGAATAAAACATTGATTGAAGCTGCTAGAATAATGATATCTGCTGCCAAATTACCTTTGTTCTTTTGGGCTGAAGCAGTAAATACTGCATGTTATGTTCAGAATCGTGTTTTAATTAATAAAAGATTAAATATGACTCCGTATGAAATATTTTACAAACACAAACCCAAAGTTAAATATTGTTTCTTTGGTTGTTGTTGTACTGTGTTGCATACAACTGAATCAACTTCAAAATTTTCAGAAAAGGCTGATGAATGTTACTTTGTGGGATATGCTGCTAATAAGGTTGCATATCGTGTTTATAATAAAAGAACCAGACAAATAATTGAGTCTTTTAACATTGATTGGCACGAACTTAACATAACTGATGCAGGTTCAGCTCCTTCATGGGTTTATGATTATGAATCTTTGTTCATAAATTTTAAAATTTCTAAACCTTCGTCTGCAGATTCTAATTCTCAAGCAATATCTTTGGAGAACAAAATCATTGAGGAACTTCTATCTTTGATATCTGATGATTCTGCTATTGCTTTATCATCCAAGGCTATTCCTACAGCTTCTGTACAAGTATCTGAATGTTCTGAGGTTTCAGATATTCCTTCAGGACAAATTCCTAACCAGGAGTTGGAAGAATCATTGAGTTCACCTTTATCTTCATCTTCTTCAGATACTATGGATACACCAATAGAAGTCATTCAAGTTCCCTTTAAAGAATCTCCAAATGTGTCCACTGCTTCTGAAACTCCCATTTCAGATGACACAATTGAAGAAAATATTGTGTATCAATCTAGACAATCTGAAGAAGTTCTTGATAATGTTGAACACATTACTAATTTGGAAGATGGGATGGTTGCAGATGATATTCCTCAATTAAGAATACACAAAACTCATCCAACTGAAGCAATCATTGGTCCATTGCATGAAGGTGTAATTACCAGAAGTCGATCAGGAGCAATCAACACATGTCTTTATGCTTGCTTTCTATCACAAATAGTGCCCAAGAATGTGGAAATGACACTCAAGGAAAACAGCTGGATAGAAGCAATGCAAGATGAGTTGATGCAATTTAAAAAGCTGAATGTTTGGCATCTTGTTGAACTTCCAAAGGATAAGCTTCCGATTTGAACAAAGTGGATATTCAGAAACAAGACGGATGAAAAAGGTGTTATAGTTCGGAACAAAGCACGTCTTGTGGTGCAGGGATTCTATCAAGTTGAAGGATTGCATTATGAAGAAGTGTATGCTCCAGTTGCAAGACTTGAAGCAATACGCATATTCTTAGCCTTTGCTTCATACATGAATATCAAGGTATATCAGATGGATGTTAAAACTGCCTTTTTATACGGAGAAATGAAGGAAGAAACATATGTTTGTCAGCCTCCAGGATTTGAAGATCCAGATCATCTTGATTATATTTACAAGTTGGATAAGGCATTATATGGTCTACATCAATGTAAGGGACAAAATATTTGGATTACGATATCGTTGTTGGTCGCATCAACAAAGTTGCGAGAGGCATGCAAGTCGCACATGCATGCATGCATGCGAGAGAAAGCAGATTCGCATGCATGTGAAAATGCATGCATGCGAACAGCAGACAGGCGAGTCGCATATGCATGCGAAGGCAGGCTAGTCTCATTGTCATGCGAGATCGTGATGCGAGTCACATGCATGCGAAAAGCATCTCTTTCGCATGTATATATATGTGCAAACGAGTTCAGTTAGAGGGGTGCTTCACTTTACTAAGAGTTGTCTAGATAGTGTGTGTGTTTTCTCTGTTTATGTCGCTCAATTGAGCAGATCACATGTTGTGATTTTCCACCTTCGGGTGAGATCGATAGTATATCGATTTTCATTGTAATCATTCGACTTTGGAATAAACATTTCAATTACAATGAGTTTGTTGTAAACATTGAAAACACCTTGTTATCTAGATTGATTTAAAGTAGAATGTGCACCCGTCTTCGCGTGTTATCAAGTGCAACAATTCAAACGAAGTGAGATCGATCGCTTTTAAGGACTTTACATTTGGTATCAGAGCAAGGTGTTGCTCTTGATACAGCGGATCATTATTCCGCGATCTTCCGTTCGAGGACGTTAAACAAATTCAAAATTTGTAGACCGCACACCAAGTGTTTGTGTAAATGCTCAAGAGACTTTGTTGCATGATTTTATGAAGACTTGAAGCTCAAAAGTTGCTGCATCAAAGTCAAATATCCGGTTGTGCGAGAACCTTTATTGAAAGGTTTTATTGAAGATTAAATTTGTTGGAGAACTCAAAACGATATCATAATCCAAGGGGAGATTGTAAGGGACAAAATATTTGGATTACGATATCGTTGTTGGTCGCATCAACAAAGTTGCGAGAGGCATGCAAGTCGCACATGCATGCATGCATGCGAGAGAAAGCAGATTCGCATGCATGCGAAAATGCATGCATGCGAACAGCAGACAGGCGAGTCGCATATGCATGCGAAGGCAGGCTAGTCGCATTGTCATGCGAGATCGTGATGCGAGTCGCATGCATGCGAAAAGCATCTCTTTCGCATGTATATATATGTGCAAACGAGTTCAGTTAGAGGGGTGCTTCACTTTACTAAGAGTTGTCTAGACCGTGTGTGTGTTTTCTCTGTTTATGTCGCTCAATTGAGCAGATCACATGTTGTGATTTTCCACGTTCGGGTGAGATCGATAGTATACCGATTTTCATTGTAATCGTTCGACTTTGGAATAAACATTTCAATTACAATGAGTTTGTTGTAAACATTGAAAACACCTTGTTATCTAGATTGATTTAAAGTAGAATGTGCACCCGTCTTCGCGTGTTATCAAGTGCAACAATTCAAACAAAGTGAGATCGATCGCTTTTAAGGACTTTACATATTGTAGAAGATAAATCAAGGCTCGGCAAAACATCTTGTGCGAAATCCAGATCCACGCGAAAGCAATAGTCACGCGAGAAGCAGACTGTGCGAAGAGCAAGCTTCCACGCGAGAACAGCTTCCACGCGAAAGACATGGCCGCGCGAAAGGCATCTCGCGCGAGAACTCACTGTTTAGTATAAATAGCTTAGTTTTGTTTTGTAATTAAGTTTTTCGTTCTTTTTATCATTTTGTACTGTGCGAAAATAGCACAAGACCTCTAACTGAACATTTGCTTGCAAATGGTTATTCACGAGGCGCAATTGATCAAACCTTATTCATTCGTAAATCAGGCGATGACATTATTCTGGTTCAAATCTATGTCGATGATATCATTTTTGGCTCTACAAATGATAGTATGTGCACGGAGTTTGAAGAAGTAATGAAGAAGAAATTTGAGATGAGTTCCCTTGGCGAAATTTCATTTTTCTTGGGTATTCAAGTTACTCAATCTGAGACTGGTATTCTCATCCATCAAGAAAAGTATGTTCAGACTATTCTTGAGAAATACAAGTTTCAAGATTCCAAAGTAGCTCCAACTCCAATGGCTTCTCGTCCTACTCTTACTCCAGATCCATTAGGAGAATCAGTTGATCAACATCTGTACAGATCGATGATTGGTTCCCTCATGTATCTCACTGCAAGCAGGTCGGATATCATGTTCCCTGTTTGTCAGTGTGCCCGCTATCAGAGTGATCCAAAGGAATCACACATGAAAGCCGTCAAGCGGATTTTCAAGTATCTCAAGGGTCAACCCAAACTTGGTCTTTGGTATCCTCGAAATTCCGATTTCAATTTATTTGCTTATACTGACAGTGATTATGGTGGTTGTAATTTAGACAGGAAATCCACCACAGGAGGATGTCAATTCCTGGGCAATCGACTCATTTCTTGGCAGTGTAAAAAGCAGAACACTGTATCCACATCCACTACCGAAGCTGAATATGTGGCTGCATCGAGCTGTTGTTCCCAGCTTGTCTGGATTCAACAACAACTTCTCGATTATGGTCTCAATATCTATGACACACCCATTTGGTGTGACAATACGGCAGTTCTGAACATCGTTAAAAATCCCATTCAACACTCCAAAACTAAACACATTGACATCCGCATCCATTTTATCCGTGATTGTTTTGACCGAAAACTTATTCATTTAAAACAAGTGTCATCAACCGAAAACATTGCTGATTTATTTACCAAGGCATTTGATCATTATCGATTTGATTTACTTGTGCAATCATTGGGAATGATTAACTTTGGATAAGATTGGTTTAATGAATCTTCACAAAAAGATTTTTCATTTTTTTAATAACAAATAAAATTGTAATTGTTTCTTTTTCTTTAAAAAGACAATCACAATTTTAGGGGGAGATAATTAGAAAACAAGTTGTGAAAAATATTTTTGGTTTTAGGGGGAGTTAAGATCAAAGGATTGAAAAATAACAAGAAAAAGAAAAAGAAAAGAAATTTTCATACTGAAATGAGAAATGATATTACAAAATTCTAAATGAGTCTAAGTACTTTCAAAGGCTTAAATACGAATATACTTGGATTATGATTGATATGTCGATAGGCTTTGCTTTCAGAAATGAAAAGATCATAATTGAGTGATTACAATTGAATTAAAGAGATATGATTTAGTGGGGAACATATCAGGATTCTGTGACAATGTCTACAATGTTCTAACACAGACTGAGAGCTATAATCTTGTCATACTCAAGCCTGCATTTGTTTGATTCAGTGATTATCATAACTATATATATAAAAGAGAAAATACAAAAAGACAAAAAGAAATAAAAAAAAGGACAAAGAGAAAATTAGTTGAGCAAATAATTAAGCAAAAAGATGCCAAAAGGCCATATAGGATATAAGATGCCAAGAAGCACAAAGCTGAATATGTAGCTGCATCGAGCTGTTGTTCCTAGCTTGTCTGGATTCAACAACTTCTCGATTATGGTCTCAATATCTATGACACACCCATTTGGTGTGACAATACGGCAGTTCTGAACATCGTTAAAAATCCCATTCAACACTCCAAAACTAAACACATTGACATCCGCATCCATTTTATCCGTGATTGTTTTGATCGAAAACTTATTCATTTAAAACAAGTGCCATCAACCGAAAACATTGCTGATTTATTTACCAAGGCATTTGATCATTCTCGATTTGATTTCCTTGTGCAATCATTGGGAATGATTAACTTTGGATAAGATTGGTTTAATGAATCTTCATAAAAAGATTTTTCATTTTTTTAATAACAAATAAAATTGTAATTGTTTCTTTTTTTTTAAAAGACAATCACAATTTTAGGGGGAGAAAATTAGAAAACAAGTTGTGAAAAATATTTTTGGTTTTAGGGGGAGTTAAGATCAAAGGATTGAAAAATAACAAGAAAAAGAAAAAGAAAAGAAATTTTCATACTGAAATGAGAAATGATATTACAAAATTCTAAATGAGTCTAAGTACTTTCAAAGGCTTAAATACGAATATACTTGGATTATGATTGATATGTCGATAGGCTTTGCTTTCAGAAATGAAAAGATCATAATTGAGTGATTACAAGTGAATTAAAGAGATATGATTTAGTGGGGAACATATCAGGATTCTGTGACAATGTCTACAATGTTCTAACACAGACTGAGAGCTATAATCTTGTCATACTCAAGCCTGCATTTGTTTGATTCGGTGATTATCATAACTATATATATATAAAAGAGAAAATACAAAAAGACAAAAAGAAATAAAAAAAAGGACAAAGAGAAAATTAGTTGAGCAAATAATTGAGCAAAAAGATGCCAAAAGGCCATATAGGATATAAGATGCCAAGAAGCACAAAGCTGAATATGTGGCTGCATCGAGCTGTTGTTCCCAGCTTGTCTGGATTCAACCACAACTTCTCGATTATGGTCTCAATATCTATGACACACCCATTTGGTGTGACAATACGGCAGTTCTGAACATCGTTAAAAATCCCATTCATCACTCCAAAACTAAACACATTGACATCCGCATCCATTTTATCTGTGATTGTTTTGATCGAAAACATATTCATTTAAAACAAGTGCCATCAACCGAAAACATTGCTGATTTATTTACCAAGGCATTTGATCATTCTCGATTTGATTTCGTTGTGCAATCATTGGGAATGATTAACTTTGGATAAGATTGGTTTAATGAATCTTCACAAAAAGATTTTTCATTTTTTTAATAACAAATAAAATTGTAATTGTTTCTTTTTCTTTAAAAAGACAATCACAATTTTAGGGGGAGAAAATTAGAAAACAAGTTGTGAAAAATATTTTTGGTTTTAGGGGGAGTTAAGATCAAAGGATTGAAAAATAACAAGAAAAAGAAAAAGAAAAGAAATTTTCATACTGAAATGAGAAATGATATTATAAAATTCTAAATGAGTCTAAGTACTTTCAAAGGCTTAAATACGAATATACTTGGATTATGATTGATATGTCGATAGGCTTTGCTTTCAAAAATGAAAAGATCATAATTGAGTGATTACAAGTGAATTAAAGAGATATGATTTAGTGGGGAACATATCAGGATTCTGTGACAATGTCTACAATGTTCTAACACAGACTGAGAGCTATAATCTTGTCATACTCAAGCCTGCATTTGTTTGATTCAGTGATTATCATAACTATATATATATAAGAGAAAATACAAAAAGACAAAAAGAAATAAAAAAAAGGACAAAGAGAAAATTAGTTGAGCAAATAATTGAGCAAAAAGATGCCAAAAGGCCATATAGGATATAAGATGCCAAGAAGCACAAATCAAAAGATATGTCTAAAGACATACATACTATATGGTATATATTTTCTATTTTGAGAATATTTTCTGACCATAGAAGGCAAAATCAAAAGATGGGGCATGTAAGTCCGGATGGCTTGTAAGTCCTAAACATCTTGAGAGGGCAGACGTAAGTCCGGATGGCTGTTAGTAAGTCCTTAAACTTGTGAATATTCCGTGTTAAGAGATATTTCTCAAGCTAGTTATGCTCAAATAGTTATATTTTAGGAATAAATAAATGGTATCACTGATCAACAATGCATGGTTTAAGTCAATTTGGGGTGACTTGAAATCTGAACAGTGTCTTGAAGGATAATAATTATTTTACAGAAGTTCTGATTATGGGATCCACTGACTTATATTAAATAAACACAAAACATGATATATATCACTCATTATGTTTCTGAGTAAATCTGAAGTATAAGTTTAAAAGGACAAAAGATATTGACAATCAACTTAACCAGTTATTTTAAATAAAGCCGGACAGAGTCTTAACTTGAAAAAGAACCTTATGATCTCATTATGAAAATTCTTACAAAACAAACAAATCCGATCTTAATTTTTTAATTGTTTTCATTATTTGTTATTTTGTGTGTATAGTGCTTTTTATTCTAGTTTTGTGTTGTTTCACTTTTTAAGACGAATAAGTAACAGATAAATTTTAAAAATTGAAGATTCATTAAATTAATTGGTCACTTGGTAAATAAAACATTTTGTTGTCATAAATAATTGAGAATAAAAAGGTTTGAGAATTTTGAAAAATAAGAAAAATTTTAAAAGTTAAAAATTTGAAAAAATTTCATCTCGCACGAATTGGATTAGTCACGGAAATCTTGTCTCGCGAAAGGACTTGTCGCGTGATTTGTCTAGGGTTTAAATATCACAGTGACTTAAACGAAATCATTTTTCGCACAAACCCCATCCGAAAAGCCATTTCGCTTCGCATCCAAAAACCCTTTTCGCTACTTCTCTGAAAATCAAAATGCTGAAATCATTTCATTCTGGCTTGTTGTTCTGATTCTCATTTTGTTCTCATTACATACATAGTGTGTTTTTAAAGGTATAACATGTTTGTTTTGGTTACTATAGCGATTAAATGTAAAGGGAACTTAACAACTTGAAACTAAAATCTTAAAAAATGGACTTAAAAGTTGAAATTGAAAGATGAAATAGACCTAATGGACTTAGGCGACAGTGAGGGAATGAATTTCATGGATTAAAATCATGGTTTGAACTGTTAATTTGAAAGTTGTGTTGTGCGAATCGCACAAGGGAAATGAACAGACGCAAAATTGTGATTTCGCGTGAGATCTGTTCTCGCGTGAATTCTGTTTTCGCATAAGGTTTGAATTTCATAAAACATGAGTTTTCGCGCAAAACCAGTTTTCACAAGATCTTGGACTTTCGAATGAAACTCACTTTCGCTTGAAATTTGATTCTCGCACGAAATGAGATTTTCGCTTGAAAGGAGTTATCGCATGAATATGGTTTTCGCTTGATATAATATTATTTGAAAACTTTTCTAAGTGTTTAACTGTTTTGTTTTGAACAAATGGTGTTGTTACATAAACTTAGTTTTTGTTTGATAAAAACTTAATTGCTGAACTTTTACAATTGTCTAATGCTTTTAGTGCAAATGAACATTTTAATGTTGTTATTTTATCTGAGTGTAGACGATGTTTTGATGTACAATTAAGTTATTTTGAAATGTTCTAATCATGTTTGTTTGTGATAATGCAGATGGCACAGATGATTTTTAATAAAAATCATAACTGTGTAGCATACTTAGATGACGTTCCTGAGGGAAGGGAATTGTTTACATCAATGATCGAAGGACTGAAGAATTCTCGCATAGTGTATGCTATATCAGTTGACCCAGCTATATATTCTGAGTTGATAGATTCTTTCTGGAGCATTGCTGCTCTAGAAAAAGATCAAGCTGGAAATCAAATTATCACTGCTACTGTCAAGGATAAAAGAGTGACAGTTTCCCAATCTATACTGAACAGAGTTCTTCTTTTTGATGACCAAGAGGGTGCACCAACACGATTGGATGATGATGTAGTGATTGACTGTCTGACTCGAATGGGATACGAGTACAGATATCCCAGTCTGGAAAAGAAATGGCTACCACCATATTGGAAGTATATTTTTCATGTGGTGATTCACTGTTTAAGCAACCTGAAGGCTGGGATGGATAGTTTGAGTGCTGTTTTCGGATCCTTATTAGTATCACTGGTGGATGATCTTCCATTCAGTATTTCTGGAGTAATCTTCCAGGAGATGGTGAAAAATGCCACAGCTAATCTGGGAAGGAAGTTCATTATGTATCCCCGATTTATCCAGCTGGTGATCAACGACGTATATCCTGAGCTTGCCACTCAGAGGTCTCCTAAATACGTTGTACAGACTATCAAGAAGGAGATTTTTACTCATCTCACTGGAGAAAGAGGTAACAAATGCTCTGGTGAAAGTTTTGCTAAGATTGGAAAATTTTCTGAGATAGAGGAAGATGTTGGTGAGTTGGGAGGAGGTGCTCAAACTGATGAAGCACAGACTGGCACGTCTACATCTGGTGCTAGAGATGACTTAGACGAGGAGATTGAAAAGTTATTTGAGGATGAGCCTGTGAATGAAGAAAGAATGGAAGGAATTGTTCATTCTGCTTCCAGTTCAGAGACCGCGAGTGATCAGATAGGGAATGTTCCCTGTGTGATTCAAACTGATCAAACACCTTCTACTCCAACCTTATCAAGATAAAATGTTGAAGATATGGATACGGATTATGTCCCAGAGGAGTCTCCCAGCACATCGATGAGGCGAAAACGTATGGCTAAGAGGAGAGACTTTCCAGCAAGGAAAAGAGGTCGTGGTGGTATTCCCAGGAGACCACGAACACATGTGGTTATTACTGAGACTGAGCAAGAGCACACTACTGATGTGACTACTTCTGCTCATGAGACAGAAACAGTTCCCGTTTCTGAATCAGCAAATATTATTGAATATGGTTTCACTACTCCTCTTAGGGAAGAAAATTTGGAGTTTGATGTTGATACGTTTTTGAATACTCCTCCTGTAAGGCCCACCTTTCTCAGGGAAGCCTCACAGTTGGTCATTCACAGCAAAACATCGATTTAAAACAGTCATTTACTCATATGTGTATAAATATATATTGCAGCGGAAAATACTGTAAATTTCAATCCATTACAATAGAAATATAAACATTGTCTTTAATTCTTAAAAACTATTTAAAGTCCTCTTAATCTTTACTTCATCAGGGATGCCAGTCTTCTAGTGCCAAGAAGCTTCAGTCCCATGCTTCTATCCCATAGCTCTAACTCTCACCTGTCAACTGATATGCATACAAAAGTCAGCTTCGCTGAGTGAATTCTAGGTTTACTTTGCTAAATAACTTTTGTAAAATATATTAGTTTTATCAGTTAAAAATAATCATTGTCTATCAAAATATAACTACACACAGGCTATCACTTTATCAATACTTTATCATTACTTTATCATTTATTGTTATTTGTTACTCTTCTTTATCCGTCAATTCTCTGTCACTGTCGGTGCCTAGGCTCGCCTAGGACTTTAACGACATGCCAATTAAGGACTTACTATCGTACCCGATCAGGCCATTATTGTCATGCCAATGTAGGACTTACTGACCGCCTGTTCGGGCATACTTTATCACTTTATCACTGGTGAGGGTACAACGAATGCAACCCTCCTTTATCAATTGCTTGCAAGACTTTACTTTATCACTTTATCAAGGTACATGTTATGGGCCTCATAACCTTTATTTACGTTCCACTTTCTGGTTTAAGTTATACATAATATAACACAACGCTTTACAAAGCAATTCACCACTATAAAGATTCTATCCCTATAAGGAAAACACGTCATCAATGCCTTAGAAGAACCCTATTCTGTATAATATAGAGTATAAAACTTTACTTTAAAAAGAACTGTTAATAAAGATATGTGTTTAGTATGCACACCGCCCCAAAACATTTAAAACATGTATAAAATAGGGGACCTAGAACTCACCTGAACTTGTCCAATAGCTTAGATTCTAAGTCACTTAAGCTATAGCCTGAATACTCTAGCTTCACGAAAGTTAATATGTAAAAACATCATTTTCTTCATAGTTTCGCCCATAGTTTCACTACAACGAAACTGCAGTTTCGCCTGCAGTTTCGCTGGGCAGCACTTCTACTAGTTTCGCTAGACTGATTCGATGCCTTGAGCGCCCAACTTTCATTAGAATTTCCTACTTTCGCAATATCTATAGGTCAGTCTGGGTCTTAGCGAGATTACCGGCGAAACTGTAGTTTCGCCCGGGCGAAACTGTAGTTTCGCTGGAATTTCTCCTAGTCTCGCTAAATGAATACGCAGTTTCGCTGGTTAAATGCTTAAATTCGCTGGATCGCGGCCCAATTTCACTGGATGAACAGAAACTCAGATCCAGCCCGTTTTTAACCCAAAATCTTAACTTTTTACGTCCAAATCCTTAGTTTACCTTCCATGAAACCAAATCTAATCTTTTTACACGTTTTCATACGTAAAAATCGACCTTTATGTGTTTCTTTAAACTTTTCAAAACCCCAAAACCCTAGAATCCGGGTTTGATCTACAGAGGGCCTTAGAGGTCGATTCTTACCTTGTTTTATTGCTCTTTCCTTGTGTTTTGATGCTCCAATCCACCAGAACTTCAATCCTTCCAACCTTCAAGCTCCAAATCTTGAATTTCTTCACTTTCTCTCTCTACTTTCTCTCTGTACAAATTTGGTGGCTAGGGTTGTAATGTGATGGAATGGGACTGATTATGCGTGTTTAAGGGCTGATTAGGGCCCTTAAACCCACCAAGTCTAGCCCATTAAGGCTAATTTGATCCATAGCCCAGTAATATACCCCTTTATGTCTTAAATTAACCCTTAAAAGCCCATTATTATTAAATGGCTCGTTTCGGGAAATTTCGGGGCGTTACAAGTCTCCCCCCTTATTTAGGTTTCGTCCTCGAAACCTGACTCGTCATTAAACAGATCAGGGTATTGGCGCCTCATTTCCTCCTCGGATTCCCAGGTGGCATCCGACCCCTTTCGGTGTTTCCATTGCACCTTGACTTGTTTGACTACTTTATTTCTCAATTGTTTCTCCTTCCGCTCCAGTTTAGCCACTGGTTGTTCTACATAGTTCAGCTTCTCGTCCACCTCGATGTCATCTGGAGGTACGACTGCCTCATTCGGTGCTAAACATTTTCTTAAGTACGACACATGAAAGGTAGGGTGAATCCCACTTAACTCTTCTGGAAGGTCTAGCCTGTAAGCTACATCCCCAACTCGTGCTAGTACCTCGAATGGTCCGGTGAACCTGGGACTCAATTTCCCCCTCTTCTCAAATCGGATGATTCCCTTCCGTGGTGACACTTTTAGCATTACCCTGTTACCCACGCTGAACACTATTGGTCTCCTTCTTTTGTCGGCGTATGACTTTTGTCTATCCTTTGCAGCCTTCATATACGCCTTGATTTTCTCCAACTTTTCTGTTGTGGCTTCCACGACTTCTAAGCTTCCTAACTCTTTCTGACCGACATCACCCCAACAAATAGGAGTTCTGCACCGTCGACCATACAGTAACTCATATGGGGGCATCTTAAATCTGGCGTGGTAGCTGTTGTTATACGAGAACTCGGCTAGTGGCAAATGATCATCCCAGTTACCGCCAAATTCGATAACGCATGCCCGAAGCATATCCTCCAGTGTCTGGATCGTTCTCTCCGATTGCCGTCGGTCTGCGGGTGGTATGCGGTACTAACATGCAACCTCACACCCATCTCTTCATTGAACTTTTTCTAAAACTTTGAGGTGAACCGCGTATCCCTATCTGAAACAATCGATACGGGCATACCATGTCGCGCCACAATTTCTCGGATAAATAGTTCAGCAAGCTTTTCTGAACTAATTGCTTCCTTGATTGGCAGGAAATGCGCACTTTTAGTCAGTCTATCAACAACCACCCATATCGCGTCACGGCCTTTTGTCATACGGGGTAGTTTGGTGATGAAGTCCATGGTAACATGTTCCCACTTCCACTCTGGCACTTCTAATGGCTGAACATAACCATAAGGTCTTTGGTGCTCAGCCTTCACCTGTAGGCACGTGAGACATTTGTTTACATACGCAACCACGTCTCTTTTCATCCCAGGCCACCAATAATCTTTCTTCAAATCGTGGTACATCTTATTTGCGCCTGGATGTATTGAGTAGCGGGTCTTGTGCGCTTCATCCATAATCTTTTCCCGCAAGTCACCATGCTTCGGAACCCATATCCTGCCATGGAAGGTTTTAACTCCCAAGGTGTTCTCTACCAATTCATCCACTTTTCCCACCATCCTTTCCTTATTGATTTGCTGCTCTTTTAAAGCATCCATTTGAGCTTTGCTTATCATTCTCATAACATCTGGGGTCACTACTAGTTGGCACGCCTTCACCCGAATCGGTTCATATCCTTCCTTTCGGCTCAGGGCATCGGCTACCATGTTCGCTTTACCCAGGTGATAATGGATTTCACAGTCGTAATCCTTTATCAACTCCAACCACCTCCTCTGTCTCATATTTATGTCCTTTTGCTCAAAGAAATATTTCAGACTTTTATGGTCGGTAAATATGGCGCACTTGGTTCCATACAAATAGTGTCTCCAGATCTTCAATGCGAATACTACTGCGGCAAGTTCCAGATCATGAACAGGGTAATTAACCTCCATGTCCTTTAGCTGTATGGATGCGTAAGCTATAACCTTTCCTCTTTGCATCAACACACAGCCTAGCCCGCAGTAAGAAGCATCGGAGTATACCGTTAGGTCTTCATCTCCCTCCGGTAGGGTTAGTATAGGAGCTTTGGTCAGTCTATCCTTCAATTCCAGAAATACATCTTTCTGTTCTTTCCCCCAGTCGAATACCACGTTCTTCCTCGTTAACCTTGTTAATGGGGAAGCTATCTTTGAGAAATCCTTGATGAACCTCCTATAGTAGCCAGCTAATCCCAAGAAACTACGGATTTCGGATGGCGTCTTTGGGGAATTCCATTGCGTAACTGCCTCGACCTTTGCTGGATCAACCATGACTCCTTCGGAATTTATAATGTGCCCTAAAAACTGCACCTCCCGTAGCCCGAAGGCACATTTAGAGAACTTCGCATACAGTTTCTCCTTTCGTAAAGTCTCTAACACCTCCTTAATATGACAAGCGTGGTCTCCTTCATTCTTTGAGTATATCAAAATATCGTCAATGAAGACTATCACTGATCGGTCCAACATCGGCCGACACACGCGATTCATTAAGTCCATGAATGTCGCAGGAGCATTGGTTAGCCCGAAAGACATAACCAGAAACTCATAGTGTCCATAGCGCGTTCGGAAGGCCGTCTTTGGGATATCTTGCTCCCTTACCTTCAGTTGATGATATCCGGATCGGAGATCTATTCGGGAGAACCAGCTTGCCCCTTGCAATTGATCAAACAGATCATCTATTCGGGGTAATGGGTATCGATTCTTCACGGTCAGCTTATTCAACTCCCTGTAATCTATACACATCCTCATGCTGCCATCCTTCTTTTTCACAAACAGCACGGGGGCACCCCATGGGGAAATGCTGGGCCTAATGAATCCCTTGTCAAGGAGTTCCTGCAGTTGTGACATGAGCTCCTTCATCTCGGGCGGAGCTAGGCGGTAGGGTGCTTTGGCAATGGGTTGGGCTCCTGACAGTAAGTCAATCTGAAACTCTATCTCTCTATCCGGTGGTACTCCAGGCAGATCCTCCGGGAATACGTCAGGAAAGTCCCGCACCACTGGTACATCGGACATCTCTTTCGCCTTATCTTTAACATCCTTGACATACGCTAGATAAGCTCCGCACCCTCGCCTCATACATTTCTCCGCCTTGATCATGGAAATGATCCTTGGAACCTTACAATTGTTATCACCATAGATCGTAACCGGACTACCATCTGGAGCCGTTAATCGGATCATCTTTTGTTGACATATTATGTTAGCATCGTGGGCAGCTAACCAATCCATCCCTAGTACGACATCGAAACCTCCTAAGGGCATGGCAAACAATTGTGCGGGAAAGTAATGACCTCCTAGTTTAATGTGGCAATCCTCTATCAATCTGACTATTCTAATGGACTTACCATCGGCTGTTTCTACTTTGAAGGCATCATCTATTTCCTTAGCTTGGGCATCTAGTGTAGCATAGAAGGATACAGATACAAAACTCTTACTGGCACCACTATCAAATAATATGGAGGCACAGACATCATTGACAAGGAACGTACCTGACACTACGTCCGGGTCTTTCCTTGCCTCCTTCTTGTTCATGGTAAAAGCCCTTGCCTTGACCTTGGGCTTTCCATCATCTCCCTTGTCCTCATCCCTGCTTGTTCCCGAGCCTCCCGGCTTAGCTTTCTTGCAATCACTGCTACAGTGCCCCGACTCGTGGCAGTTGAAGCACTTGTCCACTTTCGGGCACTCTCTCGCCATGTGTCCAGTTTTCCCACACCGGTAGCACCCAGGGCTACCCATTCGGCATTCTCCGGGATGCCTCCTCCCGCACTTCCCACATTCCTTAACTTCTTCTACCCCCTTCACGATCGCTTGTTTTGCATCCACTCTCGTTTTCTTGTTTCCTGGCTGGTAGGTACCACCCCCATACCTCTTCCCATTATTATTCCAAACCTTCTTTGTTTCACCCACTGTCACCGGCCTACGATGATCGTACAACTTCCACTGAGGTCCACTGCTGACCTAAAAGTACTAGGTCGGGCAGTGACCATATCCCTACGAATGTCCAGAGGCAACCCTTGTATATACCTCTTGATCCTTTTAGATTCGGGAGTCACCAAGTCAGGCACCAGACGTGCCATTTCGTTAAATTTTGTAGTGTACTCCTGGTGAGTCATATTTCCAGCCTCCAAACTCACAAACTCTTGCTCAATCTTGTCAAGCTCCCTTTCTGGGCAGTACTCCTCTACCACCAACCTCTTCATATCCGGCCATTTCATCCTCTCAATAGCCTCCTCTCCGTAAGACTCAACAATGTTATCCCACCAAACAATGCTGGATCCAAAAGGGAATGGGAAGTAAACTTCACCTTTTAGTTTTCACGGCACTCACTGATCTTCAGTACGGCCTCCATCAAACGTTAGGGGCTTACACCTCTGAAAATCCCCGTAGCTGCACCCCTTCGCCCTCTCTTCCACTTCAGGGCCATCATGGTTACCCAGACGATCTCCCTCGTCGCTCAACTCCTCAGTCTTGACTGCCCCTTTCTTATCAACTTTTTCTGAAGCCGTACTCTTCTTACTGTCGCCCTTAACCTGCTCCACAAATTCCGCAAGCAGAGTGGGCATCACTCTAGACATGACCTGATGCACCTCTTAGGTAATAGCTTCCTTTACTGTCTCTTTCAGTTTGGCCTAATCAGGGGTAGACCCCTCGGCTCCCGTTTCTAACTCAACCTCCTCCTCCTTAATCAGTTCCTCAACCGGCTTTCTGGTTGACCTTTTTGTTGGCTTCACAGTTGCACTTGCAGTTTCCTTTGCCTTAGTCGGGGGCCTTCCCCTAGTGCTTCTCCGGGTGACCATGGTTGGAACTTCTTTCTTAGGTGCCATTCGTTCTATATCCTATAAGATTCAGAATGTTAATATGGTATTTCAAGGCAAGTTCAGTTCACGACAACTTTTGTAAATTTTTAATAACAGTGGCCAGTTGTGATTAACTACTTACAGAACTTCTCGTGCCATAAACTTTCCTATCCTGAACCACACCAACACCAGAACCTACTATACCTAGTCTATGCACGTATAAGTCACATAAATTCAGATAGGCATCACAGATAACATTATCATACTCTACCTCGACTCTTACTTAAATAAGAAGGCACTACCCCTCGGAATAATACCTACAACATACTTATTACCTCTTGGCATGGAGCTTCTTGGACTGGCATCCTTAACACTTGGTCCCATTATCTGTTTAAGTTTAGGTTTATAAAATAATTTTCCCAAATCTCTTAAACATTGGCTCTGATACCAACTTGTAAGGCCCACCTTTCTCAGGGAAGCCTCATAGTTGGTCATTCACAGCAAAACATCGATTTAAAACAGTCATTTACTCATATGTGTATAAATATATATTGCAGCGGAAAATACTGTAAATTTCAATCCATTACAATAGAAATGTAAACATTGTCTTTAATTCTTAAAAACTATTTAAAGTCCTCTTAATCTTTACTTCATCAGGGATGCCAGTCTTCTAGTGCCAAGAAGCTTCAGTCCCATGCTTCTATTCCATAGCTCTAACTCTCACCTGTCAACTGATATGCATACAAAAGTCAGCTTCGCTGAGTGAATTCTAGGTTTACTTTGCTAAATAACTTTTGTAAAATATATTAGCTTTATCAGTTGAAAATAATCATTGTCTATCAAAATATAACTACACACAGGCTATCACTTTATCAATACTTTATCATTACTTTATCATTTATTGTTATTTGTTACTCTTCTTTATCCATCAATTCTCTGTCACTGTCGGTGCCTAGGCTCGCCTAGGACTTTAACGACATGCCAATTAAGGACTTACTGTCGTACCCGATCAGGCCATTATTGTCATGCCAATGTAGGACTTACTGACCTGCCTGTTCGGGCATACTTTATCACTTTATCACTGGTGAGGGTACAACGAATGCAACCCTCCTTTATCAATTGCTTGCAAGACTTTACTTTATCACTTTATCAAGGTACATGTTATGGGCCTCATAACCTTTATTTACGTTCCACTTTCTGGTTTAAGTTATACATAATATAATACAACGCGTTACAAAGCAATTCACCACTATAAAGATTCTATCCCTATAAGGAAAACACGTCATCAATGCCTTAGAAGAACCCTATTCCGTATAATATAGAGTATAAAACTTTACTTTAAAAAGAACTGTTAATAAAGATATGTGTTTAATATGCACACCACCCCAAAACATTTAAAACACGTATAAAATAGGGGATCTAGAACTCACCTGAACTTGTCCAATAGCTTAGATTCTAAGTCACTTAAGCTATAGCCTGAATACTCTAGCTGCATGAAAGTTAATATGCAAAAACATCATTTTCTTCATAGTTTCGCCCATAGTTTCGCTACAACGAAACTGCAGTTTCGCCTGGGCAGCACTTCTGCTAGTTTCGCTAGACAGATTCGCTGCCTTGAGCGCCCAACTTTCGTTGGAATTTCCTACTTTCGCAATATCTATAGGTCAGTCTGGGTCTTAGCGAGATTACCGGCGAAACTGTAGTTTCGCTGGAATTTCTCCTAGTCTCGCTAAATGAATACGCAGTTTCGCTGGTTAAATGCTTAAATTCGCTGGATCGCGGCCCAGTTTTACTGGATGAACAGAAACTCAGATCCAGCCCGTTTTTAACCCAAAATCTTAACTTTTTTCGTCCAAATCCTTAGTTTACCTTCCATGAAACCAAATCTAATCTTTTTACACGTTTTCATACGTAAAAATTCGACCTTTATGTGTTTCTTTAAACTTTTCAAAACCCCAAAACCTTAGAATCCGGGTTTGATCTACAGAGGGCCTTAGAGGTCGATTCTTACCTTGTTTTGTTGCTCTTTTCTTATGTTTTGATGCTCCAATCCACCAGAACTTCAATCCTTCCAACCTTCAAGCTTCAAATCTTGAATTTCTTCACTTTCTCTCTCTACTTTCTCTCTCTATGAATTTGGTGGCTAGGGTTGTAATGTGAAGGAATGGGACTGAGTATGCATGTTTAAGGGCTGATTAGGGCCCTTAAACCCACCAAGTCTAGCCCATTAAGGCTAATTTGATCCATAGCCCACTAATTTACCCCTTTATGTCTTAAATTAACCCTTAAAAGCCCATTATTATTAAATGGCTCGTTTCGGGAAATTTCGGGGCGTTACACCTCCAGATTTTCAAGGGAGAGAAGAATCAACCAGTACTCCTCGTTCGATAACTTTAGAAGAAAGAGTAAAGAACTTTGGAGAAAGAAAGCTTTGAGAATGTTAAGTTGATTGCTGAATTGAAGAAAGATAATGAAGAAAAGACAAAGATGATTAACATGATTCATCTTGATTCAGCAATAAAAGATACAAGGATAGTCTCGCTCGAACAACAAATGAAAAGCTTGTTTGATTATTCTTCAGGGTTGGAGAGACAGCTAAATGAGCTTAGAGAGTTTATATCTCAGACTTATTTCCATCAACCACCAGTTATCAGGTCTACTACGGTGGTTGGTGAGACGAGCAGGCGTTCTCCTAGCCCATCTCCTGCTGAAAATGTTCAAGAAAGAGAAACAGTCAACGAAGCTCAAACTACTGAAGAACAGCCAAGTGTTAGTACTGCTGAAGATGATCCTATTTCATCTAAAGTACCTATCACTGAGGTCTTTACATCTACAGCTTTCGTTGAACCAGAACATATGATGCCTCTACCGGTAGTTAATGAAGAAGATGATGAGGATTTAATTGATTATGATGATTCAGAAGATGAAGATGATAATGATGATGAGAATGATGATAATAATGATAATGATGATGGTGGAGATGATGGTGGACAGGATGGAGGAGATGATGATAATAATAATGATGATGATGATGGAGGTGATGCTAAAGGATTATCTTCTAATCCAACTGGTGATACTAGCACTGATAATGCCACTCGACCAAGTGCTAGTGATCCAGAAGGATATGATCCACTTGACCCTGCTACTGAAAGTTTGTACGAAAAGGAGCTTTATTCATTCCAACAATCTTCAACTGGTGATGTAGGCGAAGAGTTTGACTTGTTTGATGATTTGGATGATGAAAATGAGTATACGGATATATTTGGGAACAATCTACAGGATTTATTCAAAGATATTAATCTTGAAGAAGGAGAAATTCCAACTGAGACTATGAGTGTTTCAACTCCTACTGTTACAACCCAGAAAGAGTCTACTGGACAAATTGCTTTATACACTAGAGGAGGTTTAATGTTCAAAGCACCACCACCACCTACTGAAGCACATTTTCTGTTTATTTCAAAGCCGAAACAGAAGTATGGTGAAATGTCTAATGTTATCAGCTGGGGTTATGATGGCGAGAAAAGGTTGTATGTGATAAAAAGAAAGAATGGAGAAATTGATTATCTGAAAAGCACACAAGACTTCCATACTCTACGTGCTGCTGATCTATACTCCATGGGCAAAGCTCCATTCTTTAATGAAAGCAATTACAGCGAAGCTGAGCTGATGAGATCTATGATACGAAGCGAGATGAGAACAAATTTCAAGGACTTCAAAACTGCTAAATCAAAGGTGATTGATGACTCTACAAGAATTGATGAAAATACTAAAGCTCCGATAAAAATAAGAGTCTATCAACATCCAAAATTCATCAGAAAAGTCCCTGTTCATGCCCCTGTTCCTCCAAATTCTTTCATTGATCCAGCTGACTTAATGAAATTTGGCAAAGACGACTTGATCAAGCTACTACACTGTCCCATTTCAGCTGATGAGTCTGTTTATTTCTTATCTTGCCAATATGTCTGGATGACAGATCGAATCCTTCAACATAAATGGTACGCTTATTCAGGTACTTACAAGAGAGCAAATGTTGATTTTGACTGAAGATGTTTCACCGAGCCTAGGGGAGATTGTAGAAGACGATATAAGGCTCGGTAAAACATCAAACTCCAAAACTAAAGATAACAAGTGAAAGCTGCATTCACGCGACAACTGACTCCACGCGAGAAGGACTTCCACGCGAAAGGATTAGCCGCGCGACAAGCCTGTCGCGCGAGAACTGTTTGTTTAGTATAAATAGCTTAGTTTTCGTTTAGTAAAATAGCTTTTGATCATATTTCACTCCTGTACTGTGTGATTTCGCACAAGACCTGTAATAGGTTGTTTTTGTTCAATACAATATCATTTGTGATCAATTCGATTCTTCTTTCAATCCAATCATGTTTACATTCCGCATTCACATGATTGAGTTCGTGGTTTGATTGTTTCTTGGGAGAATTCACGATTTTACATTTTTCATCGACCTGCAACCTAATTGTTCATCATATTCCACCTGATTTTAATTAAAATTGATAGAGGGATTTCGATCATATGCACCATTAGAATATTTCAGGTACCATGATTTTGATTATAATAATCATTATCTTCTTGAACCGAATCTACCACAATCGCGAACCCATTCCTTCTAACTATCATCGATTCTATCTCAATCCAGGTAATTAAATACTTGTATACACTCGATTTCATGTGGGGATTAAAAACCCTAACTTTTCATAGATTAACAAGATGGATTTGGGGTTTAATTTGTACAAATTCAATCTAGGGTTCTTGAGCATATGAAGATTTTTACAAACATAATTTTTATTAATATTTTTTATGTTTCAAGACAAGATTCGGGCTTTGGCCCACCAAATAACATTCTCCCCAAACATACTTGAGGTCCCGGGTTTGAATCGGGATTCCCTCATATTATTTTTAAAACCAGTTTTTATATACTAGTTAATTACAGAAAATTATAATTATATTATTAAATTATTATAAAAATTATTTTGTGAACTAAGACCAATTTAGAAATTATTAATTAATTTCTGAAAAGCTTTTAAAAAATATAATTTCTACATTTAATTATCTTTTACAGAATAAAAATGTTAGTAAAAGTTCCATCAAATTTACTTATAAGTCTTAAAGTTATATAAGAATTATTTTGTCAATCATATTTATTCTAGAAATCTTTATATTTAATTTCTTGAAATTTTAAATCATATAATTTTTGCATTTTTTCTTTATTCATAGGTTAACAATATAAAATCATTATATAAATTATTTAAAAGTTCTTTTTTTTAAGAAACTATATAAAATAATTTTTAAATACAACATAAATTATTCAAATTATTTTGCAAGTCATTTAAATTATTCAATTAATTACTTTTGACCAAGTTTTTTTATAATTAAAAATTAAATTAATTATTTCTTTTCTTACCTTAATGCTCAACCGTTATTTAATCAATTATTATAAATTATATATTTAAATAATATTTAATTTCACAAATGAATCACTATTATTTGCAATCCTAATTACTTAATAAATTTATTCTATTTAGTCAAGCTATTACAGTATTTTTAAACTATTTATTAAAACCCCAAATCACAATTAAAACCCTCATTCATGTCTATTCTTTAATCATTATATTGTTTTAATCTAAGACACCATTCCTTAGGTTAAAACCATGAGATAACAGATAGTGTCTAATCTAGCATATTATTCAAACCACATTATTATACTAAGTGAGTATCCAATGCCCTTTTTTATGTGTTTTATATTTTCAGGAAATCATATGATTCAATATTGAATTATTGATATTCATTGTTATTCTATTTCATTCTAAAATTCAATTCAAATCATGTTATTTTATTACTTGCAATTATGTGTTCATAGTTAGATAAACTTGATAAGAACATAATCATTAATTCATGCAATCATAGTAACAATGATAGATCTGTTAGTTTGACAAACCCATCCCATTTGTTTAGTCACGTGGTGATTAGAATCAGAGTCAGTCAGTCTATAAGCTTCGTTTATGGACCGGGTCAATTCAGTCATTAGATTTGATTGTATTAGTTTGTCTTTTATGTTACATTATTGCATTATATGTCTTGACATTGACATGTGAATTGAATTGTTTTCAATCATTTTAATCAATCTATATACGTATTCAAACCCGTGTTTACTCACCGGCTAATTTGTTAGCTGACTCGTTATTTTTTCATATAATTTTAGGATGCAGTTTAGAGGACTTCTTCATGCTCATATAGGACTTGGACCTAGATTAATAAAAGAATTTATTATGTTATTTGAATTTTTATTGCATTCTATTGTATCATTTGATTAGTAGTATTTAATGAAAATAATATTTAATATTATTTTAACTTATTTAATTTTCATGTGCTATAAACAATTGATTCACATTCGTCTGCCTTGATGATTCCGCCATCGGTCAGGGTGTGACAAGTTAATATATATTTTCTCTAAATTATTTGGATGAATATGGTCCTGACCTCTTTAGAGAGTTGGAAGAAGTTTGTTTATCCAGTCATAAAGGCTCCATTAGATGGATTTGAGTTAACTTATGGGGCTAGTGCTTCTGAACGGTGATGCTCAAGATGAATATGCAGTTGATGGTTCATGATAAGTGATCAATGGAACTCGGTATGAGATAGTTGGAATTAGGTGGTGAGTGGGTAGGTGATAAATAGGAGTGTAATAAGTAATAGGTGCATGTAAATTTACAAATCTTTAATAAATGAAATTCTTTGTTCCTTATTGTTTGCATCATTCTCTATCTGGTATGCATACACTGAGCATTCCATACAGTTATCCAAGTTGTAGGGTCTTCAATTTCTTACTTCTTTGTATTATAACCGTGTATATTTTCCAAATATATGGCAAACTTTTTGATGTTATCATTATTGTTAATCTTCACCCCAGTTGTTCGTAATTCATCCACAAGTTGAACATATCTGATACACTAAACAGTCATGGTATCTCCTCTGATGTAATTGATGCTTTCACAACTTTCCTTTAGCACATCTCTCTTATTCTCCTGCATTTCTTTGATCCCTTCATTGATTCTTCTTAGAGCATACCATAGTGTTTTTGTAGTCTTGTACTTCTTCAATCTATGAATGGTAATGTTGGAAATGACCATTTCAATCAACTTAAAAGCCTTGAAATCAATATTAGTTCTACTAAAATCTTCTTCAGACTACTTTGATGGATCCTTTGGAATCAAATCACCTTCTTCTCTAATAGCTTTGACCATAGGTATGTAGGGTCATTTAATGATAAAACTCCATATAATGTGATCTTGATGTTTGATTAAGCCTTCCATCCTGGTCTTCCATATATCATAATCATAAGGAATAAACATAAAGGTTCGCTTGTGTTTTCATTCTCAATGTTAAACTTTATTCTAGCAACAATTTTTGAATAATATGAAAGAATATCTCATAGAAATCAAATGATGTGAATATGATTAAATTAATAAATCTATAGCCAAAGCTATAACACACTTGTTGGATCGTTGAACTGCTAATCATACATAAATTTGTAGTTGATGGTGTGACAACCCTAAAAATATTTTATATATACTACGTCGGAAAATTTTCTTCATTTTTATTACAACCAAGATTTATAATTGAATATACTTATGCATGGTTGCATGCATGCTTATATATGAAAAATTTACGTATGCATGTTTGCATGCATATATATAAGTTGAGTATTCTCGTGTGCATGTATGTTATATATCCAAAACCCACACGTACGAGTATATAAATACAAAATTTTACGTAAGCATGTTTACATATGTATATATAAATGGAAAAATTCTTTAGTATGCTTGTATTTGGGTACGGTTAGAATGTATATATATATACATATATATATATATATATATATATATATATGTTTATGTGTAAATAAATATATTATAGATACAAGTATTATGAGCTTGTGATTAGTTATGTTATATGTGTAAACTATGGATACATATACTTATGCTACAAATCTACATATACATGCGTGAATATATGCCTATATATGTATATATATACATACTAAAACACCAATAAACATAATCACATCAAACATCAACTAAAAACCTAAACTTAAAACCTAAAACTAACACCCAAACCACCCTCCCAAACACGCTCGGTTTTTACCTCACCACCCGAAACCATCAAGATACCACTCAAAACCACCACCACCTTCGGTCACCTTACTTAACCCACTACCACATCACCTTATCCTATCCATGTGACTACTTAATTTGCTCTAGTTGAATTCCTTTCCAAAACCACCACCCTCGGCCATACCACACCCGAAACCACCAAACCACCACCTTATCACCGTCATAATTCATTGAACCAAGAAGGTAGCTAGTCAACACTAGTGAATCTTCATCATTACAAAGGGGAATATGGCAATTCCAAGAGCATCTCTCGGTCACCTCCCATTCACATTACTAGAGTCAAATCCTAGTATCTTAGACTACCACCTATCATTACCTTAACAATGAGGTGGCATTCTCTTGGGTAGAAGGCTTGAGAAACCGCCACCTCCCTAAGCTACCATTCTAGACTCTTGGTGAGTCATCACTCTAAACCGATCCATGCATTGCTTAAAGCTCACGGGACTTTTGAACCTTCACACATAAAATTCTAATCCTCCTAAACAAACACCACCATCTTTGATCTCTCTCGGCTTCCTTAAACACCACCAACATCCGATCACCATCACCTTTATTCGACCACCATCTCCAGCCACCTTCTGTTCCTTTCATCCTCGGTTTGTTCATCAAACATCACCACCATTAACTGCTCTCTCACTCTCGGGTACCACACAACAACAACAAACAACATCAACAGCAACAACCCGACCAACTAGAACACATCACCAACATCTACCACCACCATCCACGATCCTTACCACCTTGTTCTCGGATTCCAGAAGTGAAATATCATCAAGTTCATCATCAAAGGTGATCAAAAGGTTTAGTTACATATATGTTATTAAAACATATATATATACATACATATTGATATCTATGTATATAAAAGGCTTAGCCACCCAAAACCAATTTTGAAAAACTTTAATCCATGAACCTTGAATAATAAGTTCCAAAACTCAGGAACTTATGATTTAAAAAGATATATTTAAATTTAACAAGATATATATCATAATTATTTAAGAAAAATCATGTAAATATTAAATGAAAGCAATTGTGGGAATAAACATTGAAGAATTCTTGTTTTTATACTAAAATATTAAACTGGAAACTTTGGTAAAATTTTGATAAGTGAAATAATTTATATAAATTATTTTATAATGGAAAATAGAAGAAAATAGCAAAAATAGAAATAAATTCGGGAAAATTCTAATAAAATTACAGAATGATTCTTTTGAGGTATAAAAGCCTCTGGAATTATTTCAGAATTTAATTCCTTGTTGTAATAACGATATGAATTTTTATATTTTCTGCACTACATAAATCGTAATAAATACTTAAATTATATAATAAATTCTTATAAAATCATAGATGAATTACTATAACAAATACTACAGAATATATTATTTTCATAAATTATCGAGTAGTATAAATATTTTTTCTAAATATTCTAATTATTGTAAAAATTACAGAAACTGATTTGTTATGATCCGGACTTTGAGATAATTATATCATGTTCTGTTCTGTGTACGAAGTCTTCTGTAAAATTTTAGGAATTTTTCGTGAACAGGAGCTATTTTTAACTATTTATAGGAATATTATACAATTCACAAAAAATAATCTGTTAGGATTTGAATGTTATAAAAATTATGAGATGTTACTGAATTTTTGAATAAGATTCTATGAATTTTTGAGGATTTTTGGACAACAGTAGATATTTTGATGATTTATGTAGAATTTATACTAATTTTTGAACAAATTATGTATAAACAATTTGTGGAAAGTTTTGTGATAAACATTATTGGTAGAACTTCAACAGATGCTTACATCTGAGGCTCTAAAAATTTTAAAGAAAATGTTGTCTGACACTATGAACTGTTTTGTTAGGTTCAAGTAAGAAGGCACGGTGAGTTCATAGCCCCATTTTCCACCGTTTGGTATTCAGTAAAGTTTTGGGGGAAAAAGTATACTGTTTGGGTTGATGTATTATTTTGAAAATATTTTTGTTTGCTTACTGTCATTTGCGACACAACCATTAGTTCGAATGAGGAACCGGTCAATAATATTGGTAGCGCTATTTAGGAGAATATTTGCACTAACCGGATGAGGGTTACTGCTATTTTCCTGCATGTAACCGAATGGGGGTTAGGATGTAATATTATCTGATTTTATGATTATTTCGTGACAGTATGATTATGTTATGAGCAGGTTTGGTTGTAATTAATACATCAAGAAAATATTTTGTCTGGATTAAACCTATGTTCTCACCAACATTTTGTTGACTGGTTTAAGTGTACTTTTTCAGGAAATGAGTAATACGTTTGATTTCAGCTTTGAGGTTCATGATGGTTGGGGCGAAGTCGTAGGACGGGTTTGTGTAACACTGACCGTCAACATCGTTGACTGGGCTGTGTACGTGGACGCGCATTTCCATAGATTTTAGACATGCTGTAACTTAGTTGTAACAAATTACATCTAATTTTGGTATATTATGTAAAAAGATGTAATTCCCCTAATATTAATAAAAGCATGTCTGTATTATGTTTCCATTATATCTATGTTTGTTCACTATAAACAAATGCACTCAGATAATAGCTAGTCACATTCCACCCGTATCGTTCACGTTTCCGTCGGGATGTGACAGGTTGGTATCAGAGCCATTGGTTATAGGGAATTAGTTATTTTGAGAAATAACTAGACTATAACCATAAGCTCAAAGTATACTTTATGATTTGATGTGAATTTATGTGAATTAGGTGAAATTTTATAATTTGTATTCTAACCAAAAATTTTGATAAGTTAATGACTAACTTTTTTTTGTGAAATATTGTTAAGAAATTTTTGCAGTATGAATTCAGATAGTTATCACTATGAAACCGATCCTTCAGGAGATCCACACCATAGCAGTCCCAAAGAAATAGTACCTGAACTGGAACCTCAACAGACTATGGACATTACCCCAACAGAAATGGAGAATAAGACAAAATTTTATGTTAGACATGCATCAGTACACATGGGAGGATATACAATTAAGACTCCTAGGAAAAAGATACTACGTGGACACAAATTTAAAGCTAAGCAATCTGAGGATTTAGAAAGACAATCTCTTGATTCTGCTAAAGATGAAGATAGAATCATTAAGCCAAAGTTGGATCAGGTGAAGACAACCCGACAGACTCTTAAGAAACTTAAGAAGATACAGTTGGGAATCTGGAAAATCCAAAAGGATATCAAAAAGCTCAAGACACCCAAGAAAAGTATCTTCACCACGGTCTGGAAATGGCTTAGCAAAAACTGATAGTTTATAGTTTAACTCTTTAGAATAAAAGAAATAAGAGCTTAACTGATATATGTATTTTTGTGATAACATGTTTGTTTGAATTATGTTAAATAATTTTTGTGTTAAGATATTTATTTGTAATACTAATTTTGAAATTCACTATAGTGAATCATGCCGCCAAAAAGGAACACTCAGCCTGTCAGGAGAACAGCTCGAGTGGGGCGACCCAGAACCAGACTCGGGGAAGAAACACCCGTGAACCCGAATATCAATGAAAATGATAGGATATCCCATATAGTAGCCCAACAACTAGAAGCTACTTTACCTACCCTAATTAACCAACTTCAGCAAAACTTGAATATTGGAACTACCTCAAACCCACCAACAGGGCCTGAAAACATAAACATGGAAGAACAACAGGAAGAAGAAATCCTAAATGGAATGTCCAAAGGATGCTCCTACAAAACCTTTATGTCCTGTAGACCCCGGGAATTTGATGGCAAAGGCGGAGCAGTACAAGCTTTGAGATGGTTAGATGACATGGAAGGAGTTCTGGAAATCAGCAACTGTGCTGAAAATCTCAAGACACTGTTTGCTTCCCATTCCCTTAAAGGAGAAGCACAATCCTGGTGGAAAATGGAGATACACACTAGAGGTAGAAATATTATGAATAAGCTAAGCTGGGAAGAATTTAGAAACCTCGTGATAGAAAAATACTGCCCATACAATGAAATAGAAAAACTGGAAGCTGAATTCCTAGCATTAGATATGAAAGGATCCGCACACCGGGAGTACACTGATAGGTATAATGAACTATCCAGGTTAGTACCACACCTGATAACCCCGGAATCCAAAAGAATAGGAAGATATATTTGGGGTTTAGTGCCACAAATAAGAGGACTAGTGAAATCTGCTAGAACCAAAACCTTCCAAGAAGCAGTAATTTTGTCAGGAAGTCTGACAGATGAAATGATCAGGAATGGATCATTGAGTCATCAACAGGTAGGAGAGAAAAGAAAATGGACTGAAAATCATCCTGGAAGAAGATTTGGAGAAAGCTCTCAAAAAAGAATAGCCCGACCTCCACCAAGAAACTTTCTAGGAACAACTCAAGGAAAGAAAGTAGAAAAACCACCACAGTATAACATCTGTCAAAGATATCATACAGGAAACTGTATGACAGTGGTGTGTTATAACTGCAAAAGAAAGGGACACATTTCTAGAGACTGCAAAAACCCTACTAACTCTAAAACCGTCTGTTTTCAGTGTGGAAGTGAAAATCATTTCCGAAACGAATGTCCACAACGAAAGGGTAAGACTCCAGCTAATCAGAATAACCCCCGTGGAAGAGCTTTTATAATACAAGCTGATGAAGCTCGTCATGAACCAGAAGTAGTTACGGGTACGTTCCTTATCAATAACCAGTACGCTAAAGTATTATTTGATACAGGAGCAACCCGTAGTTTTGTCTCACATACTTTTAGACCATCAATTAGTTCAGCGTCTGAAAAATTACGTGATATTTATGTGATAGAATTAGCTAATGGTAAGATAATTGAAGCTGATAAAATCATTCCTAACTGCATCTTAAATTTAGATGAGTACTGTTTTGATATAAATCTGATACCTATTAAGTTAGGAGGATTTGATATCGTAGTAGGAATGGATTGGTTAAGTGCAAATCATGTTGAAATCATTTGTGATAAGAAAATGATTAAGATTCCTTTGGTTAAGGAAAACAAAATTCTCTGCACTTATGGAGATAAGCCAAATAATACTGTGAAACTGATTACTTGTGAAAAAGCACGAAAATACCTCAACAAGAATTGTTTAGCATTTTTGGCCCATATTATTGATACAAAACTTGATAAAGAAAATTTGGAAAGTGTTCCTGTTGTGAATGAATATGCTGATGTGTTTCCTGTAACACCCCGACCGACGACGGAATCATCGGAGCGGACGAGGGAATGATTGATTGTTCATAACTCATGATTGTCTAATAGTGAAAATAATATTAAAATCAGATTACAGGATAACATGAATTTAACAGATACAAATACAACAGTTAAAGACACAAATAGTAATTGTCTTTTGTTTTGACTAAGTCTGGGTCTTATATGAGCATGTAGAAGTCCACTAACTTGCTTAACCTGAAATCATGTGAGAAAATAAAGTCAGCTAACGAATTAGCTGGTGAGTAATCATAGTTTTGAGTATACATATAGATTGATTGATTGATTGAGAATAATCCAATTCACAAGGTAACGTTAAGACTTATATTGCAATAGTAAGCATATAGATAAACTGACACAATAACAACCCCTTGACTTGACACTTGCATATAATAGACTCCACACATACACCATAGATTAACTCCTGCCTCTGGCACAATCATCACTCGACTATTCATATGGGGTGGGTTATCCAAACCAGTAGATCTACCATTGATACCAGGATTGATTGATTGAATTAGGGTTTTACTGTCGTCCAGTTTATCATAGTATGGTCACATAGTTGCAAGTAATAACATAACCTGTCTTGTATTGAATTTAGAATGAAATAATAATAGAATATCATGATTGAATATATTGTATCACATGATTTCCCCCAAATAAGAAATGATATAAAAAGAGGATATGAATACTCACTTGATTGATGAGATTAGAATCTGGATGTGATAGATTAGACACCAACGATTTCCTTACGATTAACCTAAGGAACGGTGTCTCGAATTAGAATAATAATGATTTGGGAATTTATTATGATTTCCATTGGGTCTTGAATGGTAGTTTAAATAATCTAATTTTTATTTAGTTTGAATGTCCATAACTAAATAAAATAAATTTATTGAATGTGATTACGTTTAGAATTTAATAGGGATAAATGTGTTAATATGCGTAATCGTTTGATTTAGTGTGAAAAACAAATAATTAATTTTATTAATTAATCATGTGATAATTAATTAAAATATTTAATTATTTAAATGATTAAAAGAAATGAAAATGATTTTGGAAAGATTTATATATAAAACTTTTATATTTAATCATGATTTAAATGACTAATACAATAAATAAATAAATGTCAAGATAAAAATAACAAATATTATATTTGATTGTTAAACAGGTGTACATATTGAAATAATTGGATGACGTGATTTAAAGTCTATTTTTTTATAAAAATTTAACTAGTTATGTTATTTATTTGAAACAATTAATAAAATAAATAAATAAAATATTGAAATAAATTTTAGAAAATAATTTGGTTGTTTTAAAAATTTCTAATGTTTGTAAAAACATTTTTATGATTTTTAGAATTTTTTTCATAATTTTTAAAGGCTTAAAATGGCCAAAAAAAATGTTTGAGGTGGCCCGGGGTCGAACCCGGGACCTCCTGTGCAGAATGTGTGTTACGAACCAGTGAACCGAAGGGCCTAAGCCGCGCTAACAACCCGGTTTTAATTCTTTTAAGCTCGGTCTCGATTAAACCCCCAAATTTCAAATCGAGCCCTAGTTCGAACCAGACCCAAATCGAAGCTCAATTCGATGTAGAATGCTTCTGCAATCATGGGGCTTTTGTTCCCCATGAGAAATCGAGTGTGTGTGTGTGTTTAATTACATGTATGGTATTGATTTGGAGATAAACCTGATGAAGAACAAGTCGCGGCACTCGTGTCAATCGAATGATGCTCAAACGATGATTGTAATCAAATTAAACTCAAGGGAAGCTTCGAATGACGATTTGGAAGCAAAGCCCTTTGCCAATTTGAGTTAAAATCGCTCGGCGATTGGATTTTAAACAAGTTGCAGGTCGCGATTAGGAGAGTTCGAATGGTGTGGGTTTTTGCGATTTTTGGATGAAATCCAACTCAAGGAAGATTATAAATGGTTCCAATTTCGTTAATGCAGGTTTACTTTCGATTTTTAAAATCCGTAGTGGCCGATTTTGTGCGGATCTTTGGCCGACAAGCTTAGTGCGATCGGGAGAGAAAACAGGGGTGGGGTTGGGTACTTTTTTGAAATTACACAATTGGTCCCTGTGGTTTGACTGCTTTGGTATTTCATGTTCAAAGCTTGGTTTTTAAGTTTCCTAAATTACAACACAACCCCTGCACTTAATTTAAATATATATATTTTTTTCTATTATTATTATTTTTTTATAAATCATTGTCATTATTTTTATTATTATTAATATTATCATTATTATTATTATTATTATTATTATTATTATTATTAGTATGGGTATTGCAATTATCAACATATTAAATTTCATCGGTTACAAAAATAAACATTTTTATTGAAAATTCGCGATGTTACAGTCTCCCCTGCTTTAGGAAATTTCGTCCCGAAATTTGTTCACGAGGAGGCTGAGACGAAAAGATGAGGATACTGGGATTTCATTTGGTCCTCACGTTCCCAGGTGAATTCTGGGCCACGTTTAGATTTCCAGCAGACTTTGACAATGGGTATCCGACTACGTTTGAGTTGTTTGACTTCCCGATCCATAATTTCCACAGGTTCCTCAATAAAGTGCATAGATTCATCAATCTGTACTTCGTCGAGTGGAATGTGGAGATTTTCATCGGCAAGACATTTCTTGAGATTTGAAACATGAAACGTCGGATGTATATTGCTAAGTTCTTGGGGTAGTTCAAGCTTGTAGGCAACTTTCCCAATTCGCTCGAGCACTTTGAATGAACCCACGTAACGAGGTGCTAGCTTCCCTTTCTTTCCAAAGCGAATCACTCCCTTCCAAGGTGATACCTTAAGAAGTACGAGATCACCGACATTGTATTCCATGGGCTTACGTCTTTTGTCAGCATAATGCTTTTGACGATTTCTAGCAGAGAGCAAATTATCACGGATCTTATGAATTTTGTCGGTTGTTTCTTGAATCAATTCCGGACCAGTAATTTGTGATTCACCAACTTTAGACCATACAAGGCCTCAAATGGTGCCATCTGTTGGTCTGGTAACTGTTATTGTAAGAGAATTCAATCAACGGAAGATGGGAATCCCACGATCCACTGAAATTAATGACACCAACTTCAGACCATACAAGGTCCCCTTGGGGAGCACCAGTCTTATTTGTTAAAAAGAAGGATGGAACCTTTAGAATGTGTATTGATTATAGGGAACTTAATAAGATTACTATAAAGAATAGGTATCCACTCCCTAGAATTGATGATCTGTTTGACCAGCTGTAGGGATCTAGTTGTTTTTCAAAAATAGACTTAAGATCTGGATATCATCAATTAAGGGTACAAGAAGATGACATTTCTAAGACTACTTTTAGAACTGGATATGGTCATTATGAATTCCTTGTGATGCCATTTGGGTTAACTAATGCTCCGGCAGTATTTATGGATCTAATGAATAGAGTGTGTAAACCTTACCTAGATAAATTTGTTATTGTCTTCATTGATGACATTCTAATTTATTCTAAGAATAAGGAAGACCACAAACAACACCTCAGGTTAACCTTGGAACTGTTACAAAAAGAAAAGTTATATGCAAAATTTTCCAAATGTGAATTTTGGAAAAGAGAAGTACAATTCCTCGGGCACATAGTCAACCAAAATGGAATTCAGGTTGATCCAGCAAAAATAGAAGCAGTTAAGAAATGGGAAATTCCAAAGACCCCAACAGAAATACGTCAATTCTTAGGCTTAGCAGGATACTATAGAAGGTTTATAGAAAACTTCTCAAGAATAGCTCAACCGTTGACTAAATTGACTCAGAAAGATAAAAAGTATGTATGGGGAGAAAAGCAGAATGAGGCCTTTGAACTTCTTAAGAATAAATTATGTAGTGCACCTGTGTTAGCTTTACCCGAAGAAACTGATAACTTCATAGTCTATTGTGACGCCTCTCGTCAAGGCTTTGGATGTGTTTTAATGCAGAAAGACAAAGTAATTGCATATGCATCTAGACAACTTAGAGGTAGTGAAAAGAATTACACCACCCATGATCTAGAACTAGGAGCTGTAATATTTGCATTAAAGATTTGGAGGCATTATTTATATGAAACTAAGCGTATAATATATGCGGACCACAAAAGTTTGCAACACATCTTTGATCAGAAGATGTTAAATATGAGACAAAGAAGATGGGTAGAGTTATTAAGTGATTATGACTGTGAAATTAAGTATCACCTAGGAAAGGCCAATGTAGTAGCTGATGCATTAAGTAGAAAGGAAAGAACAAAACCTCTACGGGTACGAGCAATGAAAATGGAACTACGTTCAGATTTGTTAAAACAAATCCGGGAAGCTCAACAACAAGATCTGTTGAAACTGAAAGGACAAAGAAAAGACTTGAAAGAAGAAGCAGATGGAATTCTGAAATTCAACGGAAGAATCTGGATACCGAACAACAACCTAATAAGAACAACTGTTTTGGAAGAAGCTCACAAGTCAAGATACTCTGTACACCCAGGAAATAACAAAATGTACAAAGATTTAAAAAGTCAATACTGGTGGCCAGGCATGAAAAGATCAGTTGGAGAATTTGTGGAACAATGCGATGTTTGCTCCAGAATAAAAGCTGAATATCAGAAGCCTTCAGGATACTTGCAACAACCAGAAATTCCAGAATGGAAATGGGATCAAATTACAATGGATTTCATAACTAAGTTACCCAGGACCAGAAATGGATACGACACAATTTGGGTTATAGTTGATAGACTAATTAATCTGCTCATTTCTTACCTATCCGCTAAGATTACAAGATTGAGAGATTAGCAAGAATCTACATTAAAGAAATCGTGTCTAGACATGGAATACCTGTATCCATTATATCAGATAGGGATAGCAGATTTACTTCTAGATTCTGGCAAACTTTGCAAAAAGCTTTAGGAACTCAAATAAACCTAAGTACAGCTTATCATCCATAGACCGATGGACAGAGTGAAAGAACCATACAAACCTTAGAAGACATGTTAAGGGCTTGTGCTATAGACTTTGGTGGAAATTGGGATAGTCTTGCCTTTAATAGAATTTTCATACAATAACAGTTATCACTCTAGTATTGAATTAGCACCATTTGAGGCTCTATATGGAAGAAAATGTAGATCACCTTTATGTTGGAATGAAGTAGGTGATAAACAACTCACGGGTCCTCAACTAATCCAAGAAACTACAGATAAGATCACTAAAATTAAAAACCGGTTGAAAGCAGCTCGTGATCGACAGAAAAGCTATGCAGACAAACGGAGGAAACCATTAGAATTCCAAATTGGAGACAGAGTTTACCTAAAGATATCACCTTCTAAAAGTATCTTTCGATTTGGAAAATCCAGTAAGCTGAACCCTAGGTACATTGGTCCATTCAAGATTATTGATAGAATTGGTCCTATAGCATATAAGTTGGAATTACCACAGGAATTAAGTGAAGTACATAACACATTTCATGTGTCTAACCTCAAGAAATGCTTAACCAATGAAACCCTAAAAGTACCAATTCAAGAAATACAGGTAGATAGACAACTGCATTTTATAGAAGAACCAATAGCCATTGTGGGAAAAGAAATAAAGAAGTTAAGAAGAAGTAAAATTCCCATAGTAAAAGTCAAGTGGAATGCGAAAAGAGGACCGGAATACAACTGGGAAAGGGAAGATGAGATCAAGAAAAAGTACCCGCACCTATTCAGAGGTAATATCTAGTTAAGTTTTCTAAAGTATACCCCACTAAATTTTAGGATGAAATTCTTTTAACGGGGGGAGAATGTGACAACCTTAAAAATATTTTACATATACTACGTCGGAAAATTTTCTTCATTTTATTACAACCAAGATTTATAATTGAATATGCTTATGCATGGTTGCATGCATGCTTATATATGAAAAATTTACGTATGCATGTTTGCATGCATATATATAAGTTGAGTATTCTCGTGTGCATGTATGTTATATATCCAAAACCCACACGTACGAGTATATAAATACAAAATTTTACGTAAGCATGTTTACATATGTATATATAAATGGAAAAATCCTTTAGTATGCTTGTATTTGGGTACGGTTAGAATGTATATATATATATATGTGTGTTTACGTGTATACAAATATATTATAGATACACGTATTATGAGCTTGTGATTAGTTATGTTATATGTGTAAACTATGGATACATATACTTATGCTACAAATCTACATATACATGCGTGAATATATGCCTATATATATATATATATACATACTAAAACACCAATAAACATAATCACATCAAACATCAACTAAAAACCTAAACTTAAAACCTAAAACTAACACCCAAACCACCCCCCCAAACACCCTCGGTTTTTACCTCACCACCCGAAACCATCAAGATACCACTCAAAACCACCACCACCACCGGTCACCTTACTTAACCCACTACCACATCACCTTATCCTATCCATGTGACTACTTAACTTGCTCTAGTTGAATTCCTTTCCAAAACCACCACCCTCGGCCATACCACACCCGAAACCACCAAACCACCACCTTATCACCATCATAATTCATTGAACCAAGAAGGTAGCTAGTCAACACTAGTGAATCTTCATCATTACAAAGGGGAATATGGCAATTCCAAGAGCATCTCTTGGTCACCTCCCATTCACATTACTAGAGTCAAATCCTAGTATCTTAGACTACCACCTATCATCACCTTAACAATGAGGTGGCATTCTCTTGGGTAGAAGGCTTGAGAAACCGCCACCTCCCTAAGCTACCATTCTAGACTCTTGGTGAGTCATCACTCTAAACCGATCCATGCATTGCTTAAAGCTCACGGGACTTTTGAACCTTCACACATAAAATTCTAATCCTAATAAAAAAACACCACCATCTTTGATCTCTCTGCTTCCTTAAACACCACCAACATCCGATCACCATCACCTTTATTCGACCACCATCTCCAGCCACCTTCTGTTCCTTTCATCCTCGGTTTGTTCATCAAACATCACCACCATCAACTGCTCTCTCACTCTCGGGTACCACACAACAACAACAAACAACATCAATAACAACAACCCGACCAACTACAACACATCACCAACATCTACCACCACCATCCACGATCCTCACCACCTTGTTCTCAGATTCCAGAAGTGAAACATCATCAAGTTCATCATCAAAGGTGATCAAAAGGTTTAGTTACATATATGTTATTAAAACATATATATATATACATACATATTGATATGTATGTATATAAAAGGCTTAGCCACCCGAAACCAATTTTGGAAAACTTTAATCCATGAACCTTGAATAATAAGTTCCAAAACTCAGGAACTTATGATTTAAAAAGATATATTTAAATTTTACAAGATATATATCATAATTATTTAAGAAAAATCAAGTTAATGTTAAATGAAAGCAATTGTGGGAATAAACATTAAAGAATTCTTATTTTTATACTAAAATATTAAACTGGAAACTTTGGTAAAATTTTGATAAGTGAAATAATTTATATAAATTATTTTATAATGGAAAATAGAAGAAAATATCAAAAATAGAAATAAATTCGGGAAATTTCTAATAAAATTACATAATGATGCTTTTGAGTTATAAAAGCCTCTGGAATTATTTCAGAATTTTATTCCTTGTTGTAATAAGGATATGAATTTTTATATGTTCTGCACTACATAAATCGTAAAAAACATTTAAAGTATATAATAAATTCTGATAAAATCATAGATAAAATATTATAACAAATACTGCAGAATATATTATTTTCATAAATTATGGAGCAGTATAAATATTTTTTCTAAATATTCTAATTATTGTAGAAATTACATAAACTGCTCTGTTATGATCAGGACTTTGAGATAATTATATGATGTTTAGTTTTGTGTAAGAAGTCTTCTGTAAAATTTTGAGAATTTTTCGTTAACAGGAGCTATTTTTAACTATTTATAGGAATATTATACAATTCACAGAAAATAATCTGTTAAGATTTGAATGTTATAAAAATTATGATATGTTACTGAATTTTTGAATAAGATTCTATGAATTTTTGAGGATTTTTGGACAATAGTAGGTATTTTGATGATTTATGTAGAATTTATACTAATTTTTGAACAAATTATGTATAAACAATTTGTGGAAAATTTTGTGATAAACATTATTGGTAGAACTTCAACAGATGCTTACATCTGAGGTTCTAAAAATTTTAAAGAAAATGTTGTCTGACACTGTGAACTGTTTTGTTAGATTCAAGTAAGAAGACACGGTGAGTTCATAGCCCCATTTTCAACCGTTTGGTATTCAGTAAAGTTTTGGGGGAAAATTATACTGTTTAGGTTGAAGTATTATTTTGAAAATATTTTTGTTTGCTTACTGTCATTTGCGACACAACCATTAGTTCGAATGAGGAACCGGTCAATAATATTGGTAGCGCTACTTAGGAGAATATTTGCACTAACCGGATGAGGGTTACTGCTATTTTCCTGCATCTAACCGAATGGGGGTTAGGATGTAATATTATCTTATTTTATGATTATTTCGTGACAGTATGATTATGTTGTGAGCAGGTTTGGTTGTAATTAATACATCAACAAAATATTTTGTCTGGATTAAACCTATGTTCTCACCAACATTTTGTTGACTGGTTTAAGTGTACTTTTTCAGTAAATGAGTAACACGTTTGATTTCAGCTTTGAGGTTCATTATGGTTGGGGCGAAGTCGTAGGACGGGTTTGTGTAACACTGACCGTCAACATCGTTGACGGGGCTGTGTACGTGTACGCGCATTTCCATAGATTTTAGACATGTTGTAACTTATGTTGTAACAAATTACATCTAATTTTGGTATATTATGTAAAAAGATGTAATTCCCCTAATATTAATAAAAGCATGTCTGTATTATGTTTCCATTATATCTGTGTTTGTTCACTATAAACAAATGCACTCTGATAATAGCTAGTCACATTCCACCCGTATCGTTCACGCTTCAGCCGGGATGTGACAGGTGGATTTGGAATCTCTATTAATTATTTGTTTTAAAACATAACTATATACTAAGAATATATTTAACAATAAGAACACAAGTAGGATTTTAAAATCGTTTTATTTCATAGAAGTATTACAAGTTATAATGAATCTTTGTTATTCTAGGGTTCATACTAGAGCTAGTAACATTCCATGGTTAAGTTCCCTAATTAGATGCATAAAAGTGAAAAAGGAACACAAGGAAATTGATGATATAGTCGAGTAGTGAATTCTAATATGTTATATTGTTAAGGCAGCTTCATTACTTGGAAATGAGCCAACACTAAATTAAGTCAAGATGCTCATATATCACAGAAGTTTAAAATACTAAACAAGTATTGAAACAAGTCAGACCCAACCCTAACTTTAAACCCACCGAACACCTCCCTCTCTGGTGCTTTCATTAGCAACAACCATCCAATCTCCAGCCACCCTATCTATGGTGATATCCTTGAACCTTATAACACCAAAATAACCCTCTAGTCACCTCAAAATCGACATCATCACTAGCCAAAATAACCCTCCGACCTATAATAAAGAAATTCTAATTTTATTTCAAATAAAATTAATGTTGTTCTTAAGAAACCTAGAACTAGCAATGGGATTCAATACATCTAACTTAAAAAATGGTCCTAACAAAAATAACTTGTGTTCCTAATTACATATAAAGGTAAAGAAATACCATCAAGGAAATGAAATCTAACCACTAATATTTACATTGTCTTCAGTGATTTTGATGCTTTTGACGGAGATCTTATAGGCTCCTTCGATGTATTATCATGGGACTTTTATAATAGAAGAACTAGCCTAAGGTTAAGAAGATCGAACACCATGAAGAGAGAATGAAAGTATAACTTTGTAGCAAGATAGTTGAGAACAACCAAGGTAATCTAGGTTGCAAGTGACCATACGTTATACATACCAACCTTTCTTGAGATAACGATGAACCCAAGTTGTAGGAAAGGTATTAGTGGTTGTAAACATGGTTAAAAAATTGCTTGGCGCTAGTAGGGAAATAGGGTACCGACTACGGATGAATCGGATTGAAAGTTTATATGTTAATTTCCATACACACACACACATATACATACATACATACATACATACATACATACATACATACATACATACATACATACATATATATATATACATATATATAATATTTTTCAAAATTATATACAAGTTTTCAATTTTGACTAATTTTCACTAAGTTTTGACCGATTTTCTATGATTTGTGATCGATTTCAACTAAATCTGACCAAAGTTTGCCTAATTTGACCGATTATCATTATTTTTGGTTGATTTTGACCTTTGACTGATTATTTGATGGATTAGCAGAAATCGAATCGTTAGGTAACCAATTACAGATTAATATGCACTTAATCGGTGTTAGATGTTGAGTTTTGCAATACTGGATGGATGTGACAACTCGAAAAATTTCATGATTTATATATATGCAAATCTAGTATTTGTGTGATTTGTTTTTATATTTTTATTAGTATTTAATAATAATATTATTAATAAAAATATAAATAACAATAATAATAATAACAATAACAATAATAATATTGTTAAAAATAATAGAAATAATAACAAAAATAATAATAATAATGATAAAAATAATAATAATAATAATAATAATAATAATAATAATAATAATAGTAATTTATTTATTAAACTTGAAATAAATAAAAACTTGAGTCCAGGGGGGGCAGTTTTGCCAAATGTTAAACTTCAAATAAATAGTTTGAACATAAAATAATAAAGCTGGTAAACCTCAGGGACTAGATGTGTAAATACTAAAATTTTAAACTGCTTTCTCTCTCCCCTCTCGCGTTTTCCCGGCGATCCTCCGGCCGGTCACCAGAGCGGCTCCGGCGAGACCAAAAACCCGGCTTTAAGCTGCGGTTTTGACCCCACAATGCACCAAATCGAATGTGGGACAAAATGCAACAATCACGTGAACTTAATTTAAGGAAAAGCAACCGGGAATTGCGATTAATGGTCCACAAATCACTTTCGGCCGACACCACTACGAACACGCACTGAATCACAATAATAATTGTAATTGATTGCGCACTAATGATCTTCTGATTATTTAAAAACTTCCATCGACTTCCATTTGAGCTAAAAACATACAAACATATCGATTTAATCACCCCTTGCGGCCGCGACCTGCAACTAACCGAGCATCACATCTCGAGCATCGAAATAAGTAATTGAAGCCACCTACAAACTCGTTTTTTCAGGGGAACAAAAGCCCCATGGATTCAATCGATTACAACATCAAATTGGGGTTTGATTTTGAGTTAATCGAATTAGGGTTCTTATTGATTTGGGGATTGATTCGGGTTGTGTTTATAATTAAATGGAACCGGGTTCTTGTGCGGCTTAGGCCTTTGGTTCATCGGTCCCCGACTCACAATTGCATCCTTGAGGTCACGGGTTCGACCCGTGCAACCTCACTTTATTTTTAAAAACCTTTTTGCAGCTTTTAAAAATATACAAAAATTCCCAAAAATTATAAAAATAAGTTTTAAAAACTTTCCTTTATTTTAAAAGCATCTAAGTAATTTCTTTAAATTTATTTAATTAAAAACTCCTTAATAATTTTTATAAAATATTATATACAAAGGTTATGAATAATTATTTTATACAAATAGATTCTAAATAACAATTTAACTTATTATTGAACATTATATTATCTGTACATATGGATAACATAATTAATAATTAGATAATTTATATTATTTGTTGAACATAATCTATTATGATTATTAATTATTGAACATAATTAATAATTTGATAAATTATATTATGTTTTACCATGTAAATATGTTGTTATTTTTTAATTATATGTTCAATTAAAATAATATTATCATATAAATCTAATGTTTAGACAATTTGTGTCAATTTATAAATCTTACAATTAGATTTTATAAATTAAATTATGAAATATTAAACTTTTCTATTTGTGTTTTAAACATGATAAACACAAATTAGATTTTATAAACTAAATTATAAAAATCTTACAAAATTAAATATAAACTTACATGTTTAAATAATATCTAGAATTTATTTAGAATATAATGATATGTTAAAATCATTATTAAATTAATTAAATTTTATAAAAAATAAATCTTTAGTTATTAAAGAATTGACAAAAATAATTAAATGATTTACTTATATGTTTATAACAAATCCTAGAAAACCAAACCCTAGATCAACTGAACACCAGGTTTAAGATCTAACTTATTTAGGTTTTGGATTTGTATCTATTTGCTTACGTGAAATATAATTCCTTAGCAGGAATTTACTAGCTTGTCAACACCACACAAGGACTGAGGTGAGTTCATAACTATTCCCTTTTTAATCATTTAAATATTTTGGGGCTGGAATACATGTTGTAATTGAAATTACAAATTATTTTGTGTATTATGTTAAATAATAAGTTGATCACACTTATGATTACATATGGTTACTATGAAAATCCTTCTCTATAACTGGACTATAAACTAGCAGGGATCTTTTGGATAGTACTATCGGGGAGTGACTTACCCCAACAAAGGTTTGGACATGTGGTCCTTACCAAGATGCATAAAGATCTTATTGTCATTCGGGATGACTTGTTCTGGTGTGAGAAGGCAGATGTGCACTACATTAAGTTTGCCATTATAGTTCCATTTACAACCCATATGAGGATAAATGTAAAGGAGGATTTGCTCCCTCTGATTTGAAATTATTATGATAATATAATGTACACATGAAAAGGATATTAAACTATGGTACATGGACAAATCCAATGTAAAGGACTTGTTGGGCTTGTACATAGTGGGTATGTGGGATAGCGGGTTCACCTTAATAAAAGGGGTTCTGACAGGCTATTCATATACCGGTGAGTAAATTAAACTCACACTTTTACAGTAAATCCTAACTGAGGATAATTGATGATTTATCATTATGTTTTACTTACCTATGAACTCACCAACCCTGTGTTGACACTTGATTTACATGTATTCTCAGGTATCTACTAGGAGCTTATGGACATGCACGTAGGATCATATGAGAGCTCAAGATACCTATTGATTATTATCTGAAATATGATTAAGACATGTTGTCATGAAACAATCTATATTTATTTCCGCTACGCATAATATTACTCTGAACATTATTGTAATGATTATGTAAAATCCATCATATAGATATTTGCATCTCATGTGTAACTACTGTGTTCGATCCTGTTTGTTCACCCCTCCGTGATAGATTCCAGACCCAGAATTAGAGGGTGTGACAAATTGGTATCAGAGCCATTGGTTATACTGAGTTAGGAATTGCATCTAGCCTATAGCCACACACAATAGTTGCACAAAGTAAATTGCCTTAGTTAGAGATCGAATAGGATTAAGAAGTTATATGCTTAAACTTAGATAGTTGTTTTCCTAAATATAACTTTGACTCTTTGACTCTTTCCGATAATTCCTAAACTTATTCTCAACGACATGTGGGATCTACACTTATCATCGTGCCTAAATCAAATGGTTTTCAAATTCGTCAAAGTCTGTGTCTTACAACTTGAAACATGTAATGCTGGAAGAGCGTGATGCCTGTATCTCGGGGTGTTCTGTCTAGGCAAGGTATTCGTATAAATCCAAATCAACCGATGGACCTGTTTACCTTACCTGGGAACCCTTGGGATGAGTATCTGCTTATAGGTACGCATGTCTTCAACAAAGTTGTGATTGACCCAATACTTTGATTAGTCAACGTACTCGCTTTGATTTACGAATCAAACGATTACCCCTGGAACATCTCAATGCTATTATGCCAAATTCTCGATTGTCGTTTTCATGATTTCCATGAAAATTCTTAATGATATTTCAGAATGGCTTCTCGTCAAATCCGTTCACGGTCTAGAAACTCTGGCCGTGAGCACGTGAAGTTACCGCGGTCATACACAAGTCTTTAAGGCAAATAGGTCAAATTACCTTGATATGTTCCATTTGGTAACCTAAGTCATGCTTGTCCTAACCTAAAGCGAGACTTGTTTCCTTAGTACTCGTGCCTTGCCGAATTTAATCGAAAAACCCAGTTTTCTTAAATTCTCATCTATCTTACAGTAATTGTCCATACTTTGAACATTTGATATAGAATGCATCTATTGAATATATCAAAGTGTAAATTCTCACCAAACAATTTCATGATAGATGGACGCACCAGCGGGCAGAGGCAGAGGTAGAGGACGCGCTAGAAGAACTGTCCCAACAGGGATGACTCCTGAAGAAATACAAGCCTTGGTCAATCAAGGTGTTGCTGCAGCCCTAGCCACTCAGGCTGCTCAGAATGGTCATCACTATTCGTATAAAAAGTTCCTAGACTGCAAACCAGATATCTTCACTGGGGCAGAAGGGGCCATTGGGCTCATACGGTGGTTTGAGAAATGTGAATCCATCTTCGCTATATCTGAATGTCCAGATGAGAGTAGGGCCAAGTACGCCTCAGGAGCATTGAGTGGAGCTGCACTCTCGTTCTGGAAAACTGAAGTTTCAAGGCTAACTCTCTCACTAGCCAATGCTATGGCTTGGGAGGAATTCAAACAACTGATGATGGAAGAGTTCTGTCCGAGGGAAGAAGTACAAAGGTTTGAAACCGAGTGCTGGAACCACAAAATGGTGGGATCTGAAATTGAAAAGTATACCACCGAAAATCATGAGTACGCAACTTTGTGTCCTCATATGATGAAGCCTGCTCACAGAAGAATTGAAGGCTATATCCGTGGACTGTCTCCAATCATTCAGTCTATGGTCACTTCCTCCAACCCAACTTCAATCCAACAGGCCATTAGGATAGCTCACAAGCTGACTAATGAGGCTGTGGCACAGGGGAAGTTACCACCAAGAAACAAGGGTAAGGGTGTTGCTGCTGAAAGCTCGGGAAAGAGAAAGTTTGAAGATGCTAAAGACAGTGAGAGTCAAGGTACAAGCAAGAAGCAAGATCAGAAAAAGCACCATAACAATCAGGGCATTCCGCCTAGATGTCAGAGGTGTGGCAAGCGTCACCATGGCAAGTGTACTGTAATTATTTGCTACAAATGCAACAGGAGGGGGCACACTGCTCCTGAATGTAGGACCAAGACTCAAGACCAAGGAAAGAAGGATGGTAATCAGCAAAATGATGGCAAGAAGGGAGTTATTTGTTTCAGATGTGGAGAAAAGGGCCATATTGCTAAAGACTGCACTGGGGAAAAGAAAGATACAGCCAAGGGCGGAGCTTTCGTTATTGGCAAAGGTGAGGCTCTAAAAGACCCTAACGTTATTATGGGAAGATTTTTGGTGAACAATGTTTATGCTATAGTATTATTTGACACGGGAGCTGATAGAAGCTTCGTATCTAATACTTTCTATAAGCACTTGAATGTAAACCCTGTACCCCTAGATGAGCCATATGTTATAGAAGTAGCAAATGGTAAATCCCTGACCGCATCACAAATCCTGAAAAACTGTACACTAGACTTATCAGGTCATATCCTACCAATAGACCTCATGCCCATTACTTTGGGAAGCTTCGATGTGGTAGTTGGTATGGATTGGTTATCCAAAAACTCCGCAGAAATTATCTGTAAAGACAAAATGATTCGTATCCCCCTACCAAATGATGAAGTCCTATGTGTGGAGGGAGATAAGACTGGTGTTGTGATGGGAGTTATTTCCTACTTGAAGGCTTAAAAGTGTCTTCGAAAAGGACATACTGCTATCTTAGCCTTAGTCACTGACAAAGATAAGAAGGAAAGGAAGATTGAAGATGTACCCGTTGTCAGGGAATTTCCTGAAGTTTTTCCTGATGAACTGCCTGGGTTACCCCCTAGGAGAGAGGTCGAGTTTTCAATCGAGTTAGTACCTGGAGCTACACCTATAGCTCGGGCACCATACCGTCTCGCACCTTCTGAATTAAAAGAACTATCTGACCAGCTTAGGGAACTCCTTGATAAAGGATTCATCCGACCTAGCTCGTCACCATGGGGAGCACCAGTGTTATCTGTGAAGAAGAAAGACGGAACCTTCCGGATGTGCATTGACTATCGAGAACTGAACAAAGTGACGATCAAGAACCGTTATCCCTTGCCACGTATTGACGACTTATTTGACCAACTGCAAGGTTCAAGCATCTACTCCAAGATAGATCTTAGAAGCGGATATCATCAGCTGAGAGTCAGAGATGAAGATATTATGAAGACGGCTTTCAGAACGCGATACGGTCACTTTGAATTCACAGTCATGCCGTTTGGGCTAACAAATGCACCTGCCGTATTCATGGATCTCATGAACCGTGTATGCAATCCTTATCTAGACAAGTTTGTCATTGTCTTCATTGATGACATCTTGATCTATTCCAAAAATGAGCATGAGCATGAAGAACATCTGAGATTGGTCCTTGAACTACTAAAGAGAGAGGAGCTCTATGCTAAGTTCTCGAAATGTGATTTCTGGCTTAAAGAAGTTCAATTCCTTGGTCATGTGATTGATGCTAAAGGAATTCATGTAGACCCAGCAAAAATTGAATCCATCAAAAGTTGACCTACACCTTCTAATCCAACGGAAATTAGACAATTTCTGGGCCTAGCCGGCTATTATAGGAGATTTATCGAGGGATTCTCCAAGATAGCCCAACCATTGACCATGCTTACCCAAAAGGGAGTAGCATATCATCGGGGATTCAATCAAGAGGCTGCTTTCCAAACACTGAAACAGAAGTTATGCAGTGCACCTATATTGTCCCTACCCGACGGTATTGAAGACTTTGTAGTCTACTGTGATGCTTCTGTTCAGGGACTGGGATGTGTTTTGATGCAACGCGACAAAGTCATAGCCTATGCCTCAAGACAGTTAAAGGCTCATGAGAAGAACGATGCAACTCATGACCTAGAACTGGGAGCTGTTGTGTTTGCTCTTAAATTATGGAGACATTACTTGTACAGTACTAAGTGCACTATTTATACCGACCATAAGAGTCTTCAACACCTGTATAATCAAAAGGAGCTGAACATGAGGCAGAGGAGATGGCTTGAACTACTAAATGATTACGATTGTGCCATCAAGTACCATCCCGATAAGGCAAATGTTGTGGCCGATGCTTTGAGTAGGAAAAGACATATGAAGCCTCGTAGAGTACGAGCTCTACAACTTACCATTCAAAGCAACCTACCGGCACAAATCCTGAATGCTCAGACTAAAGCCCTGAAGGAAGAGAACATTAAAGATGAAAACCTTCGAGTGCTAGACCAACAGTTTGAAGTTCATTCGGATGGGATACGCTTTATAGCAGGAAGGATTTGGGTACCCCTATACGGGAATCTTAGAAGCTTAATCATGGATGAAGCCCACAAGTCTAGATACTCTATCCAACCAGGTGCAGATAAGATGTATTATGACTTGAAGCTTGTTTAGTGGTGGCCAAGAATGAAGGCAGATATTGCGACCTATGTCTCAAAGTGTTTGACCTATTCTAAAGTCAAGGTTGAATACCAAAAGCCTTCAGGAATGTTAACTCAACCAGAAATTCCTGTGTGGAAGTGGGAAATGATAACCATGGATTTCATCACTGGTTTACCCAAATCTCAAACGGGCAATGACACCATTTGGGTTATCATTGACCGTCTCACCAAATCCGCTTATTTCATACCCATCCGTGAGAAAGACAAGATGGAGAAGCTTGCAAGGGTGTACATCAAAGAAATTATCTCTAGACACGGAGTGCTAGTGTCTATTATCTCTGATCGTGACGCACGGTTTACATCAATCTTCTGGGGTAAACTTCAGAAAGCTCTAGGCACTCGCCTAGATATGAGCACAGCCTATCACCCTCAGACTGATTGTCAAAGTGAAAGAACCATACAGACTCTTGAGGATATGCTCAGGGCTTGTGTTATTGACTTTGGAAAGAACTGGGAAGGTCATTTACCTTTGGTGGAGTTCTCATATAACAATAGCTATCATGCGAGCATCAAAGCGGCACCATTCGAGGCCTTATATGGACGTAAATGTAGATCACCGCTTTGCTGGGCAGAAGTTGGAGATAGTCAACTTACTGGTCCAGAGTTGATCTTTGAAACTCATGAGAAAATTGTCCAGATAAGAGAACGCATGGCTGCTGCCAGGGATCGCCAGAAAAGCTATGCTGATAAACGCCGTAAGCCACTGGAATTTCAGGAAGGGGATAAAGTTTTGCTAAAGGTATCTCCCTGGAAGGGAGTTATACGCTTTAGGAAACGGGGGAAATTGAACCCTCGCTACGTGGGGCCTTTTGAAATTGTCAGAAGGATCGGCCCAGTAGCCTATGAATTAAATCTACCTGCTGAACTTGGTGGTGTGCATAATGTTTTTCACGTATCTAATCTAAGGAAGTGTTTATCCGATGAATCACTTGTTGTGCCTTTAGAGGATCTGCAAGTAGATGAGAAACTCAGGTTTATCGAGGAACCAGTTGAAATCATGGATAAAGAAGTTAAACAACTTAAGCATAGCAAGATTCCGATTGTCAGAGTTCGGTGGAACTCCCGGCGTGGTCCTGAGTTCACTTGGGAACGAGAGGACGAAATGATGCGCAAGTATCCCAACCTGTTCAAGAATGTTGCCAGTACTTTTTAATTTTCGGGACGAAAATTCCTGTAACAGGGGGATGATGTGACAACTCGGAAAATTTCATGATTTATATATATGCAAATCTAGTATTTGTGTGATTTGTTTTTATATTTTTATTAGTATTTAATAATAATATTATTAATAAAAATATAAATAACAATAATAATAATAACAATAACAATAATAATATTGTTAAAAATAATAGAAATAATAACAAAAATAATAATAACAATGATAAAAATAATAATAATAATAATAATAATAATAGTAATTTATTTATTAAACTTGAAATAAATAAAAACTTGAGTCTAGGGGGGCAGTTTTGCCAAATGTTAAACTTCAAATAAATAGTTTGGACATAAAATAATAAAGCTGGTAAACCTCAGGGACTAGATGTGTAAATACTAAAATTTTAAACTGCTTTCTCTCTCCCCTCTCGCGTTTTCCCGGCGATCCTCCGGCCGGTCACCAGAGCGGCTCCGGCGAGACCAAAAACCCGGCTTTAAGCTGCGGTTTTGACCCCACAATGCACCAAATCGAATGTGGGACAAAATGCAACAATCACGTGAACTTAATTTAAGGAAAAGCAACCGGGAATTGCGATTAATGGTCCACAAATCACTTTCGGCCGACACCACTACGAACACGCACTGAATCACAATAATAATTGAAATTGATTGCGCACTAACGATCTTCTGATTATTTAAAAACTTCCATCGACTTCCATTTGAGCTAAAAACATACAAACATATCGATTTAATCACCCCTTGCGGCCGCGACCTGCAACTAACCGAGCATCACATCTCGAGCATCGAAATAGGTAATTGAAGCCACCTACAAACTCGTTTTTATCAGGGGAACAAAAGCCCCATGGATTCAATCGATTACAACATCAAATTGGGGTTTGATTTTGAGTTAATCGAATTAGGGTTCTTATTGATTTGGGGATTGATTCAGGTTGTGTTTATAATTAAATGGAACCGGGTTCTTTTGCGGCTTAGGCCTTTGGTTCATCGGTCCCCGACTCACAATTGCGTCCTTGAGGTCACGGGTTCGACCCGTGCAACCTCACTTTATTTTTAAAAACCTTTTTGCAGCTTTTAAAAATATACAAATATTCCCAAAAATTATAAAAATAAGTTTTAAAAACTTTCCTTTATTTTAAAAGCATCTAAGTAATTTCTTTAAATTTATTTAATTAAAAACTCCTTAATAATTTTTATAAAATATTATATACAAAGGTTATGAATAATTATTTTTATACAAATAGATTCTAAATAACAATTTAACTTATTATTGAACATTATATTATCTGTACATATGGATAACATAATTAATAATTAGATAATTTATATTATTTGTTGAACATAATCTATTATGATTATTAATTATTGAACATAATTAATAATTTGATAAATTATATTATGTTTTACCATGTAAATATGTTATTATTTATTAATTATATGTCCAATTAAAATAATATTATCATATAAATCTAATGTTTAGACAATTTGTGTCAATTTATAAATCTTACAATTAGATTTTATAAATTAAATTATGAAATATTAAACTATTCTATTTGTGTTTTAAACATGATAAACACAAATTAGATTTTATAAACTAAATTATAAAAATCTTACAAAATTAAATATAAACTTATATGTTTAAATAATATCTACAATTTATTTAGAATATAATGATATGTTAAAATCATTATTAAATTAATTAAATTTTATAAAAAATAAATCTTTAGTTATTAAAGAATTGACAAAAATAATTAAATGATTTACTTATATGTTTATAACAAATCCTAGAAAACCAAACCCTAGATCAACTGAACACCAGGTTTAAGATCTAACTTATTTAGGTTTTGGATTTGTATCTGTTTGCTTACGTGAAATATAATTCCTTAACAGGAATTTACTAGCTTGTCAACACCACACAAGGACTGAGGTGAGTTCATAATTATTCCCTTTTTAATCATTTAAATATTTTGGGGCTGGAATACATGTTGTAATTGAATACAAATTATTTTGTGTATTATGTTAAATAATAATTTGATCATACTTATGATTACATATGGTTACTATGAAAATCCTTCTCTGTAATTGGACTATAAACTAGCAGGGATCTTTTGGATAGTACTATCGGGGAGTGACTTACCCCAACAAAGGTTTGGACATGTGGTCCTTACCAAGATGCATAAAGATCTTATTGTCATTCGGGATGACTTGTTCTGGTGTGAGAAGGCAGATGTGCACTACATTAAGTTTGCCATTATAGTTCCATTTACAACCCATATAAGGATAAATGTAAAGGAGGATTTGCTCCCTCTGATTTGAAATTATTATGATAATATAATGTACACATGAAAAGGATATTAAACTATGGTACATGGACAAATCCAATGTAAAGGACCTGTTGGGCTTGTACATAGTGGGTATGTGGGATAGCGGGTTCACCTTAATAAAAGGGGTTCTGACAGGCTATTCATATACCGGTGAGTAAATTAAACTCACACTTTTACAGTAAATCCTAACTGAGGATAATTGATGATTTATCATTATGTTTTACTTACCTATGAACTCACAAACCCTGTGTTGACACTTGATTTACATGTATTCTCAGGTATCTACTAGGAGCTTATGGACATGCACGTAGGATCATATAAGAGCTCAAGATACCTATTGATTATTATCTGAAATATGTTTAAAATATGTTGTCATGAAACAATCTATATTTATTTCCGCTACGCATAATATTACTCTGAACATTATTGTAATGATTATCTAAAATCCATCATATAGATATTTGCATCTCATGTGTAACTACTGTGTTCGATCCTGTTTGTTCACCCCTCCGTGATAGATTCCAGACCCGGAATTTGAGGGTGTGACAATGTATGTAACACTTCATATATTTTTGTGAAAATTAGAAATCAAAGATTACTATGGGCAAATAGGACCATCCATGTATTTTATACAACTCTTTTGGCCCAAAAACTAATATTTTGACATGTCAGACCCTAACTTTGCATCTAATAACAGTTTTAACCCCTAACAACTAACTATATTACTCTTGTCAGTTTAAGAGTATTTTGATCTTTCTTACCCAGAGGCATTTTGAAAATTAGTTAACATTATAGGTTATTTATGTAATTATTAAACTACTAAAGCCTAACCGAATTAAATAAGTTTTTAATTGTATCTTTAAAAAGTTTTAGCATTATCTTTTTAATTTATATGGAATTTTTTTGTTTCGTTACTTTTTTTATTATTTCAATCAAAAATAATTTAAATATACAAATATATATATGTTTTTTCCAAAGAAAGATTTTAAAAACAACAGTTTAAAAAAATAATGATTTAATTAAAAATGAGTGATTTTTCTAAAAAGAAATATTTTAAAAAGAAAAGTTGTTCATTTATTAAACCTTTAGTTTATTAAAATAGTGTTTTTTCATAAAACTATTCATTTTTAAAAACATCCTTTCTAAATATTTGTCTTTTAAAGCGTTTAATTTTTTGAAAAAATGAAAACAACAATGATTTAAAAAATGGTTCAAAAAAATGATTTAAAAGAACGGTTTAAAAAGAACGAATTAAAAAGAACGATTTAAAAAGAACGGTTTAAAAGCGAGCGATTAAAAAATGATTTTGTAAAGAATGAATTTAAAAAGAAAATTTTAAAACAATGATTTTGTAAAAAAACAACGATTCTATCTTTTCTGAAACCATTCTTTTTATAATTGATTGTTTTAAAATTTCTTTTTAAAATCTTTCTTTTTTGATGTAAAAAAGTAATTTATTTTTAAATTATTTTTAAATCATTCTTTAGAAAAGACGTATTTATTTGTGTATTTAAAACATGTCGTATTATAAAACAATCAAAATAGTACAAAAAAATTTAAATAAAAATAACCAAATTTTTTTTAAAAAATTGTGCTTAATATTTGTTAAATACACAATTAAAAACTTATTTAACTTGGGTTGGTTTTTGTTAGTTTAAATAGTTACATATGAGCCATACATTTAACAGCACATACAAGTCACATGCTATTTTTATATTTTTTTAAAAACGTTTATAACTTTTTTCATGACATCAATTTTCCAAAAACATTTCACCATTAATTTTAATATTTTTTATCTATACAATGTCTACCATCTTGATATACGTTAAAAAAATCATTCACCCGTTATTTACACATATAAATCTAGTTATACACATGTGTAAATCCGGTTTTACACATATGTAAATCCTGTATTACAAATGTGTAAAAGGAAATTCATAAAAAAAAGTTTTTTTTTACTTTTTATAAACATTTTTATTTTTATAAAAGAGAGAAACGAGATAAACATTTATTATTTTTTTAATTACCCGCATCAACCTTTGAACCATCCACATCACTTATACAGCCAGATTCTAACAATTGTTCACTTGCATCAACTGTTAGACACGTTAACCGTTACCTTCATTGAATCATTCATCCATATTGAGTCCTATTCACCCGCATCTGTCATGCTTAGCCTAATTCTAACATGTTTCATCCAAATTAGAAGTTATGTATCCATGAAGGTAATGGTTAACATGTCTAAAGGTTTCACCTTGGAAAGTTGTAATACGCTTTGGAAAGCATGGAAAACTAAACCCTAGATACTAGGACCGTTTAAGAATGTTAAACAGGTTGGTCCAGTAGCCTATCAGCTAAATTTACCTGAAGAGCTCAGTGGAATACACAACATGTTTCACGTCTCAAATCTGAGGAAGTGTCTAGCAGATGAATCACTTGTCGTTCCATTAGAGGAACTGGAAATTGATGAACAACTTTGTTTCGTTGAAGAACCAATCGAGATAATGGATCGAGAAGTCAAAACCCTAAAGCGTAGCAAGATTTCCATTGTGCGCGTTAGATGAAACTCGAAGCGTGGACCCGAATTTACCTGCGAACGCAAGGATCAAATGAAGAAAAAGTATCCACAACTGTTCAACGATCAGGCTTCCACTTCTTAAGGTATCATTTTTAAGATATCTTTTCTTTTAGTTTCGAGATGAAATTCCCTTCAACAAGGGGATGCTGTCACAACTCTCGTAAAACCTTACGTTTCTTTGTTTTGAATTTGTTTCAGAAATTTCAGAAACCTTATCACGCGTAAACGTATGAACACTCCTCTGTTTTGTCGCTGCTAAATCCGATGTCCTTCGCGAACCTGATGTTCTAATTTTTGGGACAAAAATTCCTCCAACAAGGGAATGATGTGATAACTCGAGTTTTCAGGTCAATACCGCTTGCGTATCTAACCATTCTCAGTAATTTATAATTGATCATTTTTATTATTGTTAAATTATATTATTACTTTTATAGCTATTAATGATAACTAACCCTAAACTAACTAAATTAAATTAACTCAATTGAATTATTCTTCCATTATCTAATTAAATTAAACTAACTAAATTAAATTAAATGAGACAACCTACGTGTGTGTCTATATATATATATACATATATATATATATGTGTGTGTATATATATATATGTATATATATATGTATATATATATGTATATATATATGTGTGTATATATATATATGTATCTATATATATATATACATATATATATATGTATATATATATATGTATATATACATATATATATATATATATATATATATATGTGTGTATATATATATGTATATATATATATGTATGTAAAACTCGATCAATTCCCAAGAATACCAACCAAGATCTCAATCTCACGAACGCGAAATATAAGTGAGATTGGAAAAAGACAAACAATGATGAAAAAGGCTTCAATTAATAATCAATATGATTACAATCTTGAGCGAAAATGCACAGAACAATTACAGGGCAAATTGAACTGAAAACTGAGAAAACTTTTAAAAAATTTAGCTACAAAAGCGAAAATTACAAATTTATACTAAAACAAACAGTTCTCGCGCGAGAATAGCTTTTCGCACGGGTCTTCATCTCGTGCGAGTTCAGCTTCTCGTGTGAGTTCCCTTTTCGCTTGAGATCTTTCTTTCGCGTATCACTTGTTGTTTTGCCGAGCCTTATGTAGTCTTCTACAATCTCCCCCTAGGCTCGGTGAAACATTATCAGTCAAAATCAACGTTGGCTTTCTTGTATGTGCCTGAATATGCATACCATTTATATCTAAGGATCCAATCTGTCATCCCAACATATTGGCAAGATAAAAAGTAAACAGACTCGTCAGCTGTGATAGGACAATGTAGCAGCTTGTTCAAGTCGTCTTTACCAAACTTTATTAAGTCAGCTGGATCGATGAGTCTATATGATCCATCAACACATTTGATCACAGCCTGACCTGAATCCTTTTCACAACTCCAAGAGATAAATTGCTTCAAAGAATTTGGAGGAACTGGAGCATGAACTGGGACTTTCTTTATGTATTTGGGATGTTGATAGACTCTGATTTTCATTGGAGCTTTGGTATTTTCATCAATTCTGGAAGAGTCATCAATCACCTTTGACTTTGCAGTTCTGAATTCCTGGAAGATAGTTCTCATCTCTCTTCTTATCTTTGATCTCATTAATTCAGCTTCTCCATAGTTGCTTTCATTGAAGAATGGAGCTTTTCCCATTGAATAAAGATCAGCAGCTCGTAAAGTATGAAAGTCTTGAGGGCTTTTCAGATAATCTATCTCTCCATTCCTTCTCTTAATTACGTACATCTTTTTCTCACCATCATAAGCCCAGCTAATAACATGAGAAAGTTCACCATACTTGTCTTTCGGCTTTGATACAAATAAAAAATGAGTCTCTTTGGGTGGTGGTGGTGCTTTGAAATGCAATCCTCCTCTGGTATATAAAGCAATCTGCCCAGTAGAGTCCTTTCGTATTGTACCAGAAGGAGTTGGATCACTTACAGACTCAGTAGGAATTTCTCCTTCTTCCAGATCAATTTCTTTGAATAAGTCCTGTAAGTTGTTCCTAAAAATATCAGTATACTCATTTTGCTCTTCTACATCATCAAATAATCCAAACTCTTCTTCTGTAGCTTCAGTTGTAGTAGATAGCTTGAATGAGTACAACTCTTTATCATATAAATCTTCAGTGTTAGGATCCAATGGTTCATATCCTTCTGGATTACTAGCACTTGGTCCTGAGACGTTTTCAGTGCTAGTTTCACCAGTTGGATTAGAAGATATTCCTCCAACATCACTTCCATCATTATCATCATTATTATCATCATCATCTCCACCATCATGTCCACCATCATCTCCACCATCATCATCATCATTGTCATCATCATCCTTTTCATCATCATCAGAATCTTCATCACCATCAGAATCTCCATAATCAAGCAAATCTTCATCATCTGCTTCATTAACAATAGGAAGAGGCATCATATGTTCTGGTTCAAAAAAAGCTGTAGATGTAAAAGCTTCAGTGATAGGTACTTCAGATGTAATTGGAACATCTTCAGCAGTACTAACACTTGGCTGTTCTTCAGTAGCTTGAGCTTCGTTGACCTTTTCAATCTCTTGAATATCTTCTGCAGGAGATGGACTTGGAGAACGCCTGCTCGTCTCACCAACCACAGTTGTAGACCGAATAACTGGTGGTTGATGGAAATATGTCTGAGAAATAAACTCTCTTAGCTCATCGAGGAATAATCAAACACTCTTCATTTGTTGCTCCAAAGAAGCTATCCTTGTATCCTTAATTGCTGAATCAAGATGAATCATGGTAATCATCTTAGTCTTTTCTTCATTATCTTTTCTCAAATCAGCAATCGCTTGACATTCTCAAAGCTTTCTTTCTCCAAATTCTTCACCCTTTCTTCTAAAGTTATAGAATGAGGAGCACTTGTGGAGTCTTCTCTTCCATGGAAATCTGGTGGAGTGTTTAGAAAAGTATCTACATCAAACTCCAGATTTTCTTGTCTTGGTGGAGTAGAGAAACCAGATCCAAAAATTATTTGCTGATTCAGAAACAGGAACAGTTTCTGTCTCAGCAGTTGTAGTAGTCACATCAACTGGTTGCTCTTGTTCAGTTTCTGAAATGATCACGTGTGTTCGTGGTTTCCTAGGAATACCACCTCTTCCTCTTTTCCTGGCAGGGAAATCTTTCCTCCTTGCCATTCGTTTACGCCTCATAGAGGTACTTGGGGATTCCTCAGGGATGTAATCAGTATCCCTATCTTCAACATTTATTCTTGAGGAAGTTGGAGTGGAAAGAGTCTGATCAGTTTGAATAACATAGGAAACATTCCCTATCTGATCAATAGCAGTCTCAGAACTTGAAGCAGAATGAACAACACCTTCTTCATTCTCAGTCTGAGTTGGATCATCTTCAAATAATCTTTCTATTTCAGCATCGACATCGTCTCTAGCTTCAGATGTAGATGTACCAGTTTGCACTTCATCAATTGGTACATCTCCTCCCAAATCACCAACATCTTCTTCTATCTCAGAAAATCTACCAATCTTAGCAAAACTTTCTCCTGAGCACTTGTTTCCTCTTACTCCAGTAAGATGAGTAAAAATCTCCTTTTTAATGGTCTGAACAACATATTTGGGAGACCTCAGAGTGGCAAGCTCAGGATAGGCGTCATTAATCACCAACTGAATGAACCGAGGATACATGATAAACTTCCTTCCTGGATTAGCAGTGGCATTTTTCTGCATCTCCTGGAAGATTACTCCAGAAATACTAAATGGGAGATCATCCACTAGGGAGACTAATAAAGATCCAAAAACTGCACTTAGACTTTCCATTCTAGCTTTCAAGTTGCTCAGACAATGAATCACCACATGAAATAAATACTTCCAATATGGTGGCAACCACTTCTTCTCCAGACTAGGATATCTGTACTCATATCCCATCCGAGTTAGACAGTCAATAATGACGTCATCATCCAATCTTGTTGGAGCACCCTCTTTGTCACATTCCGGCGGAAGCGTGAATGATACGGGTGGAATGTGACTAGCTATTATCAGAGTGCATTTGTTTATAGTGAATAAACACAGATATAACGGAAACATAATACCGACATGCTTTTATTAATATTAGGGGAATTACATCTTTTTATATAATATACCAAAATTAGATGTAATTAGCTACAACTAGGTTACAGCATGTCTAAAATCTATGGAAATGCGCGTCCACGTACACAGCCCCGTCAACGATGTTGACGGTCAGTGTTACACAGATCCGTCCTACGACTTCGCCCCAACCATCATGAACCTCAAAGCTGAAATCAAACGTGTTACTCATTTCCTGAAAAAGTACACTTAAACCAGTCAACAAAATGTTGGTGAGAACATAGGTTAATTCAGACAAAATATTTTGTTGATGTATCAATTACAACCAAACCTGCTCACAACATAATTATACTGTCACGAAATAATCATAAAATCGGATAATATTACATCCTAACCCCCATTCGGTTAGATGTAGGAAAATGGCAGTAACCCTCATCCGGTTAGTGCAAATATTCTCCTAAGTATCTGCTACTAATATTATTGACCGGTTCCTCATTCGAACTAATGGTTGTGTCGCAAATGACAGTAAACAAACAAAATATTTTCAAAATAACACATCAACGCAAAAAGTAAACTTTTCCCCCAAAACGTTACGCAATACCAAACGGTTAAAAATGGGGCTATGAACTCACCGTGTCTTCTCACTTGAACCTAACAAGATAGTTCACAGTGTTAGACAATACTTCAAATATTTTTCTGGTTTTCATTGACTGTAAAAGATTTATTCCAGATTTCTCCAAAATCACAAAAATAGCTACTGATGTCCAAAAATCACCAAATTTTGTAGAACATCAGTTTGAATAGCTTGTATCTTCCCATAACTTTCACAATCTTCAAATCCTTAACAACTTATTTTACATGAATCCTACAATATTCCCAAAATTCATCATAATACATTCTGCTGTTCAATAATTCCTCAAAATTTCATTGAATTTTTCCCAAAAAGTCAGTAACATCGTATAATTTTTATAGTATCCAACTCTTAATAGATTATTTTCTGTAAATTTCATAATATTCCTATAAATAGTTAAAAATAGCTTCTGTTCACGAAAAATTCCCAAAATTCTATATAAGACTACCCCAATAAAATCAAGCATCATGTAATTATCCCAAAGTCCAAGTCATAACAGACTAGTTTCTGTAATTTTCACAATAATTGAAATATTTAGTAAAAATAATTATACTGCTCCATAATTTATAAAAATAATACATTCTATAGTAGTTGTTATAATATTTCATGTATGATTTTATCAGAATTTATTATATACATTAATATTTATTACGATTTATGTAGTGCAGAACATATAAAAATTTAAATCCTTATTACAACAAGGAATTAAATTCTGAAATAATTCCAGAGACTTTTATATCTTAAAATAATCATTCTGTGATTTTATTAGAATTTTCCCGAATTTATTTCTATTTTTGATATTTTCTTCTATTTTCCATTATAAAATAACTTATATAAATTATTTTTCTTATCAAAATTTTATCAAAGTTTCCAGTTTAATATTTTAGTATAAAAACAAGAATTTTTCAATGTTTATTCCCACAATTGCTTTTATTTAATATTTACTTGATTTTTCTTAAATAATTATGAATATATCTTGTAAAATTTAAATATATCTTTTTAAATCATAAGTTCCTGAGTTTTGGAACTTATTATTCAAGATTTATGGATTAAAGTTTTCCAAAATTTGTTTTGGGTGGCTAAGCCTTTTATATACATACATATCAATATGTATGTATATATATATATATGTTTTGTTAACATATATGTAACTAAACCTTTTTATCACCTTTGATGATGAACTTGATGGTGTTTCACTTCTGGAATCCGAGAATAAGGTGGTGAGGATCGTGGATGGTGGGTAGTAGGTGTTGGTGATGTGTTGTAGTTTGTCGGATTGTTGTTGTTGATGTTGTTTGTTGTTGTTGTGTTGTGACCGAAGGATGAGGGAGTTTGTGGGGCAGGTTGGTGGTGGTGTTTGTGTTGGTATCCGAGAGAGGAAGGGGCAAAGGGTGGCTGAAGGTGATGGTGGTCGAGTGAAGGTGGTGTGTGTGTGTGTAGAAAGATCCGAGAGTTAGATGAAAAAAAAGTTTGGCATGTGGTATTGTTTTGAAAGCAAGAAGTCCGAAAATTCTTATAGTGTGCAGGGAATTTATGATGCTCACACTTAGGATGTGCTTAGTCATAATATAGATTTAGGTGGCACTAGGAGAAAGCATTCCTTAATGTTGATGGTGCATGCATGTGACCATGAGTTTTCAAGGGTATTGCCACATTTGTTTTGTAATGATTATGTATAGCTAGGTGTCATCATGTTATCATTGCAACTCTTATCTTAATCGGGTGTTACATGATCCAATGAACCGAGAGTTTAAGGTGTGTTTGTGGTGCTTTTGGGTTCAATGTTAATCTTAGTGTTTTGAAGGTTTTGATTTGGTTGAGTTTGTTTTGGTATCAAGATGTATTGTTTGGTTGGGTTATTATGTTGTTGTGATACCTAACTTATACATATTGCTCATACCTATATATATATATATAGATAATCATAAGTTTAAAGCATGTGTAAATATATATATATATATATATATATATAAACATGTACTCATAAATTTTACATATATATATGCATATATGCACACGTAAAATTTTGTGTATATATACACGTATGTGTGAATTTTGGGTGTATAAACATACATGCATACGTAAATTATTAATATATAGGCATGCATGTAACATGCTTACGTATATTCGTAATATATATACCAAATGTAACTCATGGTTGTGACGTAATATACTAAAAACTTCTTGACATAATATTTATAATAATAATTATTTTTAGGGTTGTCACATTCTCCCTCCGTTAAAAGAATATCGTCCCGAAATTCAATGGAGTATGCTTTAGAAAACTTAAATAAGTATTACCTCTGAACAGGTGAGGGTACTTCTTGATTTCATCTTCCCTTTCTCAGGTGTATTCTGGTCCTCTTTTTGCATTCCACTAAATTTTCACTATGGGAATTTTACTTCTTCTTAACTTCTTTATTTCTTTTCCCACAATGGCTATTGGTTCTTCTACAAAATGCAGTTGTTTATCTACCTGTATTTCTTAAACTGGTACTTTTAGGGTTTCATTGGTTAAGCATTTTTTGAGGTTGAACACATGAAAAGTGTTGTGTACTTCACTTAATTCCTGAGGTAATTCCAACTTTTACGCTACAGGATCAATTCTATCAATGATGTTAAATGGACCAATGTATCTAGGTTTTAGCTTACTGGATTTGACTTAACAGATCTGAACGTATTTCCATTTTCATGGCTCGTACTCGTAAAGATTTTGTTCTTTCTTTTCTACTTAAAGCATCAACAACTACATTTACCTTACCTGGGTGATACTTAATTTCACAGTCATAGTCACTTAGTAATTCTACCCATCTTCTTTGCCTCATATTTAACATCTTCTGGTCAAAGATGTGTTGTAAACTTTTGTGGTCTGTATATATTATACACTTAGTTCCATATAAGTAATGTCTCCAAATTTTCAGTGCAAATATTACAGCTCCTAATTCTAGATCATGGATGGTGTAATTCTTTTCACTACCCCTAAGTTGTCTAGATGCATATGCAATTACCTTATCTTTTTGCATCAAAACACATCCAAAGCCTTGACGAGAGGCATCACAGTAGACTATGAAGTTATTAGTTCCTTCAGGTAAAGCTAACACAGGTGCACTACATAATTTATTCTTAAGAAGTTCAAAGGCCTCATTCTGTTTTTCTCCCCATACATACTTTTTATCTTTCTGAGTCAATTCTGTCAATGGTTGAGCTATTCTTGAGAAGTTTTCTATAAATCTCCTGTAGTATCCTGCTAAACCTAAAAATTGACATATTTCTGTCAGAGTTTTTGGAATTTCCCATTTCTTAACTGCTTCTATTTTTGCTGGATCAACCTGAATTCCATTTTGGTTGACTATATGCCCAAGGAATTGTACTTCTCTTTTCCAAAATTCACATTTGGAAAATTTTGCATATAACTTTTCTTTTCGTAACAATTCCAAGGTTAACCTGAGATGTTGTTCGTGATCTTCCTTACTCTTAGAATAAATTAGAATGTCATCAATGAAGACTATAATAAATTTATCTAGGTAAGGTTTACACACTCTATTCATTAAGTCCATAAATACTGCTGGAGCATTGGTTAACCCAAATGGCATCACAAGGAATTCATAATGACCATATCTAGTTCTAAAAGCAGTCTTAGAATGTCATCTTCTTGTACCATTAATTGATGATATCCAGATCTTAAGTCTATTTTTGAAAAATAACTAGATCCCTGCAGTTGGTCAAACAGATCATCAATTCTAGGAAGTGGATACCTATTCTTTATAGTAACCTTATTAAGTTCCCTATAATCAATACATATTCTAAAGGTTCCATCTTTCTTTTTAACAAATAAGACTGGTGCTCCCCAAGGGGATACACTAGGACGTATGAATCCTTTATCTAACAATTCCTGTAACTGAGTCATAAGTTCTTTCATCTCAGTTGGTGCTAAATGATAAGGTGCTTTGGCAATAGGGGATGTTCTTGGTATCAATTCTATTTTAAATTCTACCTGACGAGGGGGTGGTAATCCAAGTAGTTCATCAGGAAATACATCAGCATATTCATTTACAACAAGAACACTTTCCAAATTTTCCTTATCAAGTTTTGTATCAACAATATGGGCCAAGAATGCTAAACAATTCTTGTTGAGGTATTTTCGTGCTTTTTCACAAGTAATCAGTTTCACTGTATTATTTGGCTTATCACCATAAATGCAGAGAATTTTATTTTCCTTAGCCAAAGGAATCTTAATCATTTTCTTATCATAAATGATTTCAACATGATTTGCACTTAACCAATCCATTCCTACTACGATATCAAATCCTCCTAACTTAATAGGTATCCGATTTATATCAAAACAATACTCATCTAAATTCAAGATGCAGTTAGGAATAATTTCATCAGCTTCTATTATCTTACCATCTGCTAATTCTATCACATAAATATCACGTAATTTTTCAGATGCTAAACTAATTGCTGGTCTAAAAGTATGTGAAACAAAACTGCGGGTTGCTCCTGTATCAAATAATACTTTAGCATACTGGTTATTGATAAGGAACGTCCCCGTAACTACTTCCGGTTCATGACGTGCCTCATCAGCTTGTATCACAAATGCCCTTCCACGGGGGTTGTTCTGGTTAGCTGGAGTCTTACCCTTTCGTTGTGGACATTCGTTCCGGAAATGATTTTCACTTCCACATTGAAAGCAGACGGTTTTTGGGTTAGTAGGGTTTTTGCAGTCTCGAGAAACATGTCCCTTCCTTTTACAGTTATAACACACCACTGTCATACAGTTTCCTGTATGATATCTTTGACAAATGTTACACTGTGGTGGTTTTTCTACTTTCTTCCCTTGAGTTGTTCCCAAAAAGTTCCTTGGTGGAGGTCGGGCTACTCTTTTCTGGGAATTTTCTCCAAATCTTTTTCCAGGATGGTTTTCAGTCCATTTCCTTTTCTCTCCTACCTGTTGGTGACCTAATGATCCATTGCTGATCATTTCATCTGTCAGACTTCCTGACAAGATTACTACTTCTTGGAAGGTTTTGGTTCTAGCAGATTTCACTAGTCCTCTTATTTGTGGCTGTTGATACATGTGTCCCTAGATTCTGAGTTGAATGTAAAATGTCTTGACTATGTGTAATTGAATGGTGCTTAATGAAATACATTTGGTTGTTTATATTATAATGTTTATATATTTCGTTAATGGGTTAAGGAATGACTAATTATATAGGTTTGGTTTTGTTTGAATAGAAATGCATAATGTTATAATGATTAACACATTCAAACTTAACATGATATAGTTATCATGCGAATGGGCCATGCAAATGGATCATACGCATGAATAACTTCATGCGAATGGTTCAGTCACACGACTGAACCATGAGACTGGATCAGTCGGAAGACTGAAGCATGAGATTGAACCAGTCGTACGATTGAAGTCTCAGTCGTACGTATGGATCAACCGCATAGCTCAATCGCACGATTGAACCATCCGAATGGTTCAGTCGCCCGAATGAGAAAACCTAACCTATAAATACCACTTAATTCGTGGAATAAAGTGACACTCGGAATACGAGAAACCCTAATCGCCCCAGAACGTGCTGTTCGACCATTCCAACTTCATAGAACGTTTCAGGTCATTCCGAGTCAATTCATAACGTTTTCTAATCGTTAGGATTGATCCTGATTTTGTTCTCACTGATTGGATCGCCAATCAAATAGGATTCCGCACTATTTGATCTGGTACAACTAAGAATCGGTTAGTACTCCGTACACTCACGGTCCTAACAAGTGGTATCAGAGCTTTGGCTCTTGATTCTTCGTTGATTCAATCGTTTTTGTGAAAAAGTCTACGTTTTTACGCAAAAGGATCCATTCTTTTGGCTAAAAATTGAGTCTTTATGTGTGCATGTTCTGAAAAATTCAGTGTTTTTCGAGTTCCAGCCGTCTAGGGTGCAAATATCTGCGTTCTAGGTTAAAAGTGTTCGAAATAGCGTTTACAGCCGACCCAGTCGCACGATTATCTCAATCGTACGACTGAACTCTTTCGCCCAGGTCTGTCGCACGGTTGAGTCAGTCGTTGTGTCAATCGCCCGAGTGAGTCAATCGTTCTTTCCAGTCGCACGTCTGAGTCGTTTGGTTTATTTAGTCGTCTAAGTCTCTCAGTCGGCCGTTTCTATCGTACGTCTGAGACCAGTCGAATACAGCCCAATCGCATCAGTAGCTTAATTCTCAAGTTAAATTAATTCAAAGATGGACTCCGAAAATTATGCCATGTCAGCTGGAAAGGATTCGAGAATTCAGAATCTGTTATTACTGGAAAATGAGATAGGGAACCATAACAAGCCACCTAAACTTTTGACAATAGAGGATTTTCCACAATGGAGACAACGCTTTGAGATCTATCTTAATGGTGTAGATACTAACTTATGGAACTCTATTGAGGTTGGCTATAAAATACCCGTGGGGGCTGATGGTGTTCCTTTGACTTTGAGTGGACTCACCGATACACAGAAGGTTGCTTACAATGCAGAGAAGAAGGCCTATGCTATTTTGACTCAGTCCATTCCCAAACCTATTTTTCATCAATACTCAGAACACAAACAAAGTAAAAAACTGATGGAAGTTCTTGAAAAGAGGTATGATGGAAATTCAAACTTAAAGGCACTGAAAGGTAAAGCGTTGAAGAAGGAGTTTGATAATTTCTCGGCAATAGGGAATGAAAGTTTGGATGAAATCATCGATCGGTTTTACCATCTGATGAGTGAACTTCACACTCATGGTGTTAAGACTTCAATGGAAGATAAAGTTTTAAGTTTGGCAGATGGTCTACCTGCAAAGTGGGATTCGTTCATTTCTACTCTGCGATACAACTCAGTTTTAGAAACCTTAGATATCAATGACTTTATTCTAAAACTGAGAGAGGAGGAAGTGCGACAAAAATACAAGGCTAAGAAGGGTTCTTATGCACAAGACCCCTCTCTCTACAATGTTCCTTCCACTTCCACCCCTGCTGCAAAGTCTTCTGGTGCACCTCTGCAAACAGCCTTCGTGTCCAATGCATCTTCAACTGCTGAACAAGGTTCATCATCTGCAAATGAGTCTCTTGGTGCATCTGGAGCTAGTCAAAGCCCTATTGTTACTCAGTCTGCAAAGTTGACAACAAAAAATCTGGGAAAGGTAACAGTGGAGGTTGCTAAAGAGCACATGGATCTTCTGGCTGCTGTTGTGCATTCTTATGATGGTTTGGTGGCTGGCAAGATTGGTAATTGCCATCTTGCTGATGAAGATTATGAGCAAGTAGATGAGAATGAGTTGGAAAGAATGGACATCATGTGGGCCCTTGCAAGCGCTGTCCGAAGAGCCAAGAAATTTGTGAAGAAAACAGGGCAGAATCTCGTGGCTACTAAAGATACAACTTTTGGTTTTGACAAGTCTAAAGTCACGTGCTTCAATTGTGGAGAGAAGGGCCACTTTAAAAGGGAGTGTTCAAAGCCTAAGAAGACTGGGAACGGGAATCCATTTTCATCGTTCAACAGGCAAGATAGAGACAAGAAACCAGCGTCCACGGGAAGTGATTCTAAAGCTATGGTAGCACAAGGAGATGAAGGACAAGACTGGTCCTTTCGATTCGTATCTGATGAAGCTAACATTGCATCCGTGGAAGATTTGAACGAAGATTCTACAAGTGAAGGGGAAAGCTCAGCTGAAGTTGATACTGCTGATGTGGAGGAGACGTTTGATGCTGTTGATGAAATTGTCAAGAATGAGTTGAATTCAGTATCTGAAGCTCAATCTACGTCTCAGAATGCTTTCATGGCTGGCACTTCGACATCCACACAGGTAAAATCTAAAGATGAACTATTTGATGAACATGTTTGTGTCGAATGTGATAAATTTAGAGAAAGCATTGATCTAAAATTTGCTAGGTTGTTAGAACACAATGATAACTTAGTAAATGACTTAAAACTGTGCTCAGAAGCTAATCGCATATTAAAACAAAATGAGAGCAGTTACAAAGAGAAGTTAGTTGCATTGCAAAAGCAACTAAAGGAAACTGAAGTTGTTGTCTTTAACCAAGAAAATGACATTAAATACTACTTAAAGACCATTGAAGAGACTAAAAAGGACAAAGCGGTCTTACAGGTAGAAAATGAGTCATTACAACAAAAACTACATAGTCTAGCGAGTTCTTCGCACATTTTGAAAAACTTGGTTAAAGAACGCAACAATGGGGAAGGATTGGGTTACAAGGTAGTTCTACCACCACATGAAATCCTTTTGAACACAAAACAACGTCCAATTAATAACAATCAAATTAAGGAACATGTGGTGACAACTCCTTTGGTCAGTGATCCTGACACAACAGTTAAGTCTGCTTCTCCAAATGATGATCAAAAAACTTCAACATCAAGCAAGGTCAATGTTGAAATACGAGTGGAACCAAATGTTCAAACAACTCTAGATTCGGAATCAAAGTCAAATATTACACAAACCAAGATATCTAAATCCACTCAAGTTAAACCAGTTAAAAAGGATAATATTCAGCCTCAAAGACAAATTAATCCAAATATTAAACAAGTTAAATTTGTTAAAGAGGGTAAATATTCAAAGACTGAGACCAAAAGACCCATTCCTGAGGTTTATTCACCGCCCCATAAGAGATCTCCTAGTCCTGATGAATGGAGATCCTGCTATACTTGTGGTCAGCGAGGTCATATTTCAACTAATTGTCCACGCTATCAGACACCAAGAATTAAAGTTGAGCTAAACGACAAAGTCAAAGTAGATTCAAAACAGCGTTCTAAGACCCCGGTTAGATCGAAAACACCCATTAGACATAAAACACCTTCTAAGTCGTTTTCGTCCCCACCACGTCAAAGGCACAACAGACCAGTCCCTGACAGGTCTGTAACTCCAGCGAGAAAAATTGTTTCTGAATCTAAACTACATGCTCAAACTGTTAATCAATCTAAAGTTTATCATAAACAATCCTTTCACAGGGATGGTTTATGGAAAGCCAAGACATCTGGTGAGTCTGAAAGCCAGGACAATCTGAAAGTTGAGATTCCACCCACTGATAACGGACAGTGGGTCGAATTCATGATGGTTGATTCCTCTGGGAAACCCAAGCCAGTCAAGGCTTGGGTCCCCCTCCTTAACTGATTGTTTTCAATTATGTGCAGGTTGTCCGCTACAGTGCTTCAACAAATACATGGATTGTGGATAGCGGAGCTTCCAGGCACATGACAGGAAACAAGTCTCTTCTGTTTAATGTCAAACAAATTAAAGGGGGACATGTTTCCTTTGCGGGCAATAAAGGAGGATACATTACCGCTCAGGGCGAAGTAGGTAATGAGAAGGTAAAGTTTGATAAAGTAAATTTTGTTCAACAACTGGAAAACAATTTACTTTCAGTGTCTCAGATATGTGAAAAGGGCTTCAAAGTTATGTTTGACAACCGAAAATGTTACATACTGAAAAAGGAGATGGAGATTCCAGAGAAGCAGGTTTTGATGTCTGCATCCAGGTACAATGATCTATATGTCTTGGATATGTCTAATGCCTCTACCTCTGAATCTACAGCTCAATGTTTCCTCTCAAAAGCGACAGAGAAGGATTCCATCTCATGGCATAGAAGGATGGGACACATAAATCAAAGGAAGATGAATCATCTGATTCACAACAACCTTGTTGAGGGAGTTACAGTCAAGAACTTCCAACTTCCTGATTTTTGTGTCTCTTGTAAGAAGGGAAAGCAAACCAGGAAATCTCACAAGACCAAGCACGCCAACATAATTGAGATGCCTTTGGAATTGCTACACATGGATCTCTTTGGTCCAGTCAACACAAAGAGTATAGCAGGAGACTGGTACTGCTTTGTAGTCACTGATGACTACTCAAGATTCACCTGGGTGATGTTTCTGAAAGCTAAATCAGAAACGTTTGAGTCATTCAAGGTGCTCGTTACGACTTTGGAGTCACTCTATAAACTGAAGGTGAGAAGAATACGTTCTGACAATGGCACAGAGTTCAAAAATCAGTGGATGGATGCTTTCTGCAAGGAAAAGGGAATTGTTCATCAGTTCACTTCCGCATACACACCACAGATGAATGGAGTTGCAGAACGAAAGAATCGGAGCTTAATTGAGACTGCGCGAACCATGTTAGCTGATTCAAAGCTCCCAGTTCAGTTCTGGAATGAGGCAGTTGCAAATGCCTGCTACACACTAAATCGTGTGTTAGTAGTCAAAAGGCATGGCAAGACTTGTTACGAGTTACTTCAGAAGAGAAAGCCAAATCTGGAGTACCTGGAACCATTTGGAGCTCCGTGTACATTGCTAAAGAAGACTCAGGATGGCAAGTTCAACGAGAAAGCTGATCAAGGAATATTCTTAGGATACAGCATCCCAGACAAGCGAGTTTACAATAACTCGACGGGTCAGGTCGAGGTGTGGTGCAACGTGGATGTTCAGAGATACATCACACCTCCTGCTGGAAAAGGTCCATCATCATTCTTCGATTATGATGCCTTTTTCAAATCCTTTAATCTTCCACAGCTTGATTCAGAGGATGACGTTGCTACCCAGATGATGTATGATGTTCTTATCTCACCGAATCTGGATTCAAGCAACATCACACCTACTGATGGTGCCTCAAGCTCTTCGACCCCTGCTCATGATGAGAGTGATGATTCATCAGGTGATGAAGAAGCACCTGCTTCTAACCCTGAGCATACAGCTAATCAACACAGTGAGTCAACAGCTGTGGAACAAGCTGCAGGAAATCCTGACACTGAACCAGCAATCACCAATCTGGATTCTGAGATTGTGGTTTCTACCACACCAGTGACTAGGATCAGTGTGAATCACCCCCCCTCGTCTATCATTGGGGACATTCAATCCGGTGTGCAAACACGAAATCAGATGTACTCTGCTGATTATGCAGCAGTCATGGAAAAGGGTTACGTCAATGACGGGGCTTTCTCATGTTTTGTTTCACAAATCGAGCCTAAATATGTCTGTGACGCCCTGAAAGATGAGGCCTGGGTCAATGCCATGCAAGAAGAGCTACTCCAGTTCAAGAAACTAGGAGTCTGGACTCTAGTTGACAGGCCAAAAGGAGTCAAGGTCATTGGTACCAAATGGGTACTAAAGTGCAAGAAGGATGACCAGGGTGTTGTTATCAGAAACAAGGCACGGTTGGTCGTTCAAGGCTTCAGGCAAGTCGAAGGAATCGACTACAATGAAGTCTTTGCTCCCGTAGCTAGAATGGAAGCTATACGTATCTTTCTAGCCTACGCCTCTTACATGAAGATCAAAGTTTATCAACTAGATGTTAAGAGTGCATTCTTGCATGGGGAAATCCGTGAAGAAGTATATGTCAGTTAACCCGAAGGATTCGAAGATCCTTATCATCGGGACAGAGTCTACAAGTTGGACAAGGCTCTGTATGGGCTACATCAAGCTCCTAGAGCTTGGTATGAAAAGCTCTCTACCCATCTACTAAAGCATGGTTTTCGCAGGGGTGTGATTGACTGTACATTGTTCATCAAAGAAAAAGTTGGTGACTTGCTTCTAGTGCAGATCTATGTGGATGATATCATCTTTGGATCTAGAAATGAAGCATTATGCAAAGAATTCGAATCTGTGATGAAGGCAGAGTTTGAAATGAGTGCAATGGGAGAGATGAAGTTCTTCCTGGGATTACAGGTGGATCAAACACCAACCGGTATTTTCTTACATCAGTCCAAATATGTCGGCGATATTCTCAGTCGATTTGACATGGAAAATGCGTCTGCTGCCGGTACCCCTCTCGCCACAAATCATGATGTGGCTCCTGATGAGAATGGGGATTTGGTGGATGCCACTATGTATCGTGGGATGATCGGATCTCTCATGTATCTTACTGCCTCGCGTCCAGATATCATGTATGCAACATGTTTATGTTCTCGATATCAAGCGAAGCCAAAAGTAAATCACTTGATTGGGGTGAAAAGGATTTTTCGTTATCTGAAGGGTACTCCAACACTAGGATTGTGGTATCCTCATGATGATGACTTCGAGCTTACCGCATACAGTGATTCAGACTATGGTGGATGCAAGATGAATTTCAAGTCTACATCAGCAGGGTGTCAGTTCTTTGGAAGACGGTTAGTCACGTGGCAATGCAAGAAGCAGACCTCGGTTGCTCTATCAACCTGTGAAGCTGAATATGTTGCTGCTGCAAGCTGCTGCTCATCTGGATTCAACAGCAAATGCGAGACTACGGTTTGAAATTTTCTAACACTCCTATTTATGTTGATAATTCTGCTGCCATAGCTGTCACTAAAAATCCTGTTCAACACCCGAAAACAAAACACATCGGGATTAAATATCATTTCATACGCGATTGCTATGAAAAACAATTAATTGATGTGATTAAAATTAACACGGATTTTCAGCGCGCTGACCTTTACACAAAGCCTTTTGATAAACCAAGATTTTTATATCTGCTAGAGGTCAACGGCGTTAAAAAGAAAAGTGATGTGATTGCTGACGAAGCAGATACATAGTCTGACCAGTGTTTAGTCGTTTCGTTTTTTTTCTTCAATTTTATTTTATTTTTAATTTTTTTAATTCCCTTGTCGTAATAAAATCCAAAAACACAAAAAGATTTTTTGTTTTAGAATTTTAGGGGGAGATTTAGTTCAGTATGCATTTACTTAAAAAAAAATAAAAAAAAAAAAAAAAAAAAAAAATTGGTGGAGGTAAGTTAAGCTGAAAAGGCACAGACAAATAAACTGGAAATGCGACTCGATAAAACTGGAAAGTGATAGCACACAGGCACCGAGTTACTTGGAACATCAAATTGGTTTTCAGTTTCAAAAATAACAATCATAAATCAGAGAAGTCTAAGTCTGACAAAATTGGGAATATGATAGAAGTTTTGACTGGTATTGTAATCATTTGGAGAAAGTAGATCTAGGGTTGTGTAAGTACACAATACGATGTGTCAGTAGATTCAACACAATAGACCATTAGACATCATCAGTGAACTGGCTTAAACTAAATTTATTCAACCAGTTGTGTGTTCTCACGGCATCCCTGGTCTGCACAATCAATCAATGTCCAATAAGGGGTGAGGAGCAAGCTAATGCCACAAATGTGCGCAAAGACCGGCAAAACAGAGCAAAAGATGACAAATGTCATTAAAATAATGTATATGCAAATATGATGCTCTAAGAAGATAAATAGGTATTGCGCCTCTCTGCTGTGCGATGGCACTGACCTGAGGCTAAGCATAACCTATTCGTTCTAAGAATTCATTGTTGTTTGCGCCTCTCTGCTGTGCGATGGCACTGACCTGAGGCTTGGCATCTCTTTGAAAATTCTTAGAACCAAATCTTCTAAGTCCAAGACCGCTCAAAAATCTCCTGAGGACGATTGATTACCATATACCTGTGGAATACACAAATACGGTTTGACCTAATTCATCTAATTAATCGCTGATGTGTGTCAAACGTCTGTGTATGGATTTAAGTGGACAAACATACTGACAATCGTCGTGGCTGCATTGCCTGATGTTCAAAATAAATAAGAATTACATATTAGTTCAAACATGATTCCCAGTTAGACCTTAGAAGTCTTCCATAAGTGAAAAACTGTACAATCTTATCATGCAAAGTGTAATAAGCACTGAATGTTCCAAGTGATGGTGTATATGCCTGTCTGATTCCACGAGAGTCTATTCCGGATAAACTGTTAATGCTAACAAGCTATACAAGCCTGCCCTAACAAAAATCACAAAAATATGTCTTCTATTCATAGGTTAAGTTTTGTCTTAGTATAATGTGTCATGTCGGACTGTGTATACTGTTATCTGCTAAATGTCACTAAATGAGCGTAATGTTTATCTAAACTGATTGTTTCTAAATGGTTAAAAGGATCACGTCTGAGGTGATCGGGTGGATAAATGGATCACGTCTGAGGTGATCGGGTGGTTAAATGGATCATGTCTGAGATGATCAATTGCACATAATGTTTTATCCATTGGTAAATAAACTAAGTGTTGGTTCATACCTTAAAATTGGCACAAGGATAGACCAATCGTTCGACTAAATCTGATATGACCCAGTCGGCCGAATAGGGTGTACGATTGAATACAATCGTAAGATTGGACCATGCGAATGAACCCTATCGGCCGGTTGAATGTGTCCGTCTAGGTCAAACGTGCGAATGAGGTATGCGAATGAAACACATCGAACGATTGGAGGTGACCGATTGAAATTGTCGTTTGGATGAACTTCAATCAGCCGATTGGAGATGAACGATTGGGTAGATGGCACGACTGAGACTCAGTCGTCCGACTATCCAAGACGACTAGACTCAGTCGGCCGACTAACCAAGGCGACTAGACTCAGTCGCCCGACTGGATTTTGCCCTAGTATAAAAACAGACCAAATCATAATCAGTCGTTCACTCTCCCAAATCGCCCCCTCTATTCGCCCGACCTAAGGAACCGCTGTCGAAATTTTCTTTGATCCATATCTGCTTTTGTTATACGTGTTCTAACACTCATTGGTGATTTTACAGGTACTACTCAAAGTGTTTCATCGATAACACTGATATATGATGTCCAAAACCTCTGGAAATCAGACCAAACAGTAACCGAACACATGATGAACAAATAGGCCATCCAAACTAGATTAAACGTTCACATAAAAGTTAGAACATGATTTATCGGTAGTTTCTGAGTGTAATGAGCCAAATTTCGACGTTTAACTTCAAGTATAGCTCAAAACATGAATTTGAATGGACAAACTGTCGAGTATGCGACTGGACACGCTGATGAACTCCAATCGCCCGACTGAGAAGACGATTAGTCTCAGTCGCCCGACTGAGCTGAACGAATGAATCAAACGCACGACTATGCTCATACGCTTGACTTAGTCGCCCGTATGAATAAATTCACCATTCTAGACTCATTCGTTCCACTCAGTCGCACGGCTATGTTCATTCGGATGCTCAGTCGCCCGACTAACCAAAGTGGGAAACTCATTGATTTTGTTTATTCTCTTCTGCGTGTACTAACGTAAACTTACATTGTGTGACAGATGGCGAGTCGATGGGTTATGAGCACGAAGCACAACATTTGTGCTCATTTGGACTTGACCTCTAGGAATGCCGCTGACTTTTCTGGCATTATCACATTTCTGAGAAGATCAAGGATATACAGAGCTATCTCAGCACAGTGTACACCATACAGGTCGATGCAGCAGTCGTTCTGGGAACACGCTGTGGTCGACAGATCCAGGGAGCCCTATACTATTAGGAGCACGTTCTTGGGCACGCTATAGAGATAACAGAGGAGGACTTAAGGACAGTCCTAGAGTTAGGAGATGATGGTGACTGCCCTATTCGTTTACATCCGATGACAGTCAGAGGGTGCTTCCTGAGGGCTAAGTATACTGGGGACATAAACTCAGGGATGCTCAACAAGAGCAATCTCTGCCCCCAGTTCAAATACCTAGCCCACGTCTTGCTAAGGTGTATTGCCTCACGAAAAGGAGGCTTCGACGAGCTCTCAGAGCAAATGCAGAATGCCTACGTTGCATTGGTGCTGAACCACCCGTTCAGCTTCTCCAGGATGATCTTCACCTACCTAGTGGAGAACATAGAAGTTAAGGGAAGAGAAGGCTTCTGCATGTATCCTCGCTTCTTGCAAATGATCTTTGACCAGAAGCTACCTATGTTACCAAAGCAGAAGGAGGATGCTGTTATGCTTGAGGTGATGGATGATACCACCTTAGGCAGGATGAAAGTATACCGGGGAAAGCAGGTCAAGCCCCCGGTAAGACGTTTGTTTGGGCATCTGGCCCGTGAGGAATATGTGGCGCCAGCTAGGAGAAAGTGGCGTCACGAAGATAGTGACTCTGATGTAGAGCAGGTGGCTCTACCCTCCGATGACTCCGATGATGATGACAACGGAACGAATCAGGGAGGAGATGGTCAAGGAAGACCTGAGCCAGCTCCAATTCACCCTGACTTCATGCAGGAGGAGGAGGATTCAGATGAGATTCCACTAACCCGGACTGTGGGAAGTCGGGTAGTGGCAACCGAGGAAGGTTTACGGGCGGTTGGTGGACGCTCAGGAGAGTCTGGCAGCTCTGTAGCAGATCCATCATACACCCCAGCCTCTCCCAGCACCCAAGGGGGAGCCTCCGGGTCAAAGGGGAGTCGGAGAAAACATATGGCTCGCCCTCATGGGATGAAGACCAAGCGCAGGAGGATCACGCTTATCACTACCTCCTCTGCACCTACCACTTCCACCACACCTAGCCAAATCACCCAAACCACACAAACCACCCAATACACCTCATCCCAAACACCCCAAACAAACACCACCACCACTATACCCCCACTTCATACTTCCTTGTCTTTCACCACCACCACCACTGTACAACCCACGACAGCCATCCCATCTCCTCCCATCTACACCACTGCCACCACTACAACCACCACTCACCAAACCCAACCCTCATTTACCTCTTCCAGCTCATTCATCCCACCCATTTCTGTTGTAGATCAGCTTGCTGCTCTCAACAGCATGGTGCTTCAGCTGTTAGCCTCAGATAAGGCTAAGACAGCTCAGATTCTTCAGCTGCAAGAACAAAGTTCTTCACAAGCAGCTGAGATTGAAAGATTGAGGGAATTAACATCCTCACAAGCCCAAGTGATCACTTCGCAGACCGATCAGATCACAGGCTTGTTAACACACGAGGATGAAACGGATGAGAGGATGGGAAAACTAGAGGCGGCTCATAAGACTCTTGTGCTAAAACTGAAAGGTACTCAAAGTGAGCCCCTCAAGATTGGAGAAGGTGATGGTGATGATAATGATGATGATAGTGAGGATGAGGAAGACGATGATGAAGATGATGAGGATGATGACGATGATGATGATGGTAGTGATGAAAGCAATGATGGTGATGAGAAGAAGAAAGATGGTGACGGTAAAGGAGGAGAAACTTCCGGAGATAGAAGCGAAAATGTAGCTGGCGAAAGGCGTTCTAAAAAGCGACATGATCAAGGACCCTCTTCGTCTGCTCCAACGGAAGAAACTCCAGAAATTCAAGATAAAAGTACTGTTTAGTTAGACATGTTTATGTATTTAACAGACTTTTGTATTTCAACATATAGTACATTTATTTAATGAATGTTTATATCGTATGTTAATGAAAGTGGTTAATTATCTACTAACAAGTATCGTGTTGCATGTTTTAAATCAAGCAGATCCAAATTTTCAAAGAGACCAATACGATGTTGAACCCCTTCAGCAGGTCAAGACTCAGTTAACAATGATTCTAGATCTGCAGGGAGTGGTAAGGAGATCAGTTGAATATACCCCTGAGGAGGGTGAGATTATTCATGGCTTCACAAAGGAGCAGTTAGCTGAGATATTCAAGCTTAACGCCGATGAGATTGTGAAAGATGCTCCTGAAGTCCATGTTGACAGTGATGAAGAGCTACACGATATAGATGAGATTGAGATTGAGGACATCACTGATCAACATTATCCAGCGTATACAGACACTGAAGGTCACGTTATTCCAAATTTGGATGACCACCTAGTTAGTGAGACATTTAACACTCTGGAAAAGATGGAAGCAGAAAATGACAAACAAGAGGATACAGCCCGAGCTACTGAAGAAGAAGTTAAAGAAAGAAAAGCTGAGTGGGCTGCTTGTTTTGCAGAGCTTCGTGCCCAGAGAGATGCTCTAAAGTTTGATGCCTACACCAAACTCTATAGAGTGAAGAAACATCAGAAGGTGTCTGGCAAGATCATATCTTGGGCGTATTTTGAAGATCTTAACGCATATGCAGTTAAGAGGGAGAAAGGTATCGAGTACTTTAGATTCCCACACGATCTAAAGACTCTACCTGGTTTTGAGCTCAACCAACTGGCAAAGCTGAAGTTGTTGTATGCTGATCCGAGAAAAATGTCAGGTTGGTTTGAAGCTGCGTTAAAGAGAGAGTACCACACCCGGTGGGTGAACTTCAGGCCTCAGCAACCTACGAGGTACATTCGAAGGTCTGAAGTTGATCCACGAACCGGGAAGCCAAAGATTGTTTTGAAGTGGCGTCCTCCGCGCACCATGTCGAAGATCCCTTTAAGGGAAATGCCTCAGGATATCACTTCACATTTCAAATGGTGGTACTATGATTGGCGAACAGCTGAAGCAGTCATAGTGTTAAACAGAGATGGACAGATGGATGTCATCCGGGTATTTGACCCAATGTGGCTCACGAACTTGTCAGCTAATGATGTCTATACACTCTACAAGTGGCCACTGTTCTATGACTCGCAGGATATCGTACAAGCTCTCCAGTATCAGCATGTCATACGCCTCTGCTTTGTATTTGAAATACATGCAGGGGTAACCAGAGAGGAGAAATACAAGAAGTACGAAGAGGTTATGGGTATTGCAAGACATTAGAGGAATCTAGGTCCAAGGGGGAGTTTGTTGATACATGTGTCCCTAGATTCTGAGTTGAATGTAAAATGTCTTGACTATGTGTAATTGAATGGTGCTTAATGAAATACATTTGGTTGTTTATATTATAATGTTTATATATTTCGTTAATGGGTTAAGGAATGACTAATTATATAGGTTTGGTTTTGTTTGAATAGATATGCATAATGTTATAATGATTAACACATTCAAACTTAACATGATATAGTTATCATGCGAATGGGCCATGCAAATGGATCATACGCATGAATAACTTCATGCGAATGGCTCAGTCACACGACTGAACCATGAGACTGGATCAGTCGGAAGACTGAAGCATGAGATTGAACCAGTCGTACGATTGAAGTCTCAGTCGTACGTATGGATCAACCGCATAGCTCAATCGCACGATTGAACCATCCGAATGGTTCAGTCGCCCGAATGAGAAAACCTAACCTATAAATACCACTTAATTCGTGGAATAAAGTGACACTCGGAATACGAGAAACCCTAATCGCCCCAGAATGTGCTGTTCGACCATTCCAACTTCATAGAACGTTTCAGGTCATTCCGAGTCAATTCATAACGTTTTCTAATCGTTAGGATTGATCCTGATTTTGTTCTCACTGATTGGATCGCCAATCAAATAGGATTCCGCACTATTTGATCTGGTACAACTAAGAATCGGTTAGTACTCCGTACACTCACGGTCCTAACAGTGGCACTAATCCCCAAATATACCTTCCTATTCTTTTTGATTCCGGGGTTATCAAATGTGGTACTAATCTGGATAGTTCATTATACCTATCAGTGTACTCCCGGTGTGCAGATCCTTTCATCTCTAATGCTAGGAATTCAGCCTCTAGTTTTTCTATATCGTTGTAAGGACAATATTTTTCTATCACGAGGTTTCTAAATTCTTCCCAACTCAGCTTATTCATAACATTTCTACCTCTAGTGTGTATCTCCATTTTCCACCAGGATTGGGCTTCTCCTTTAAGGGAATAGGAAGCAAATAGTGCCTTGAAGTTTTAGCGCAGTTGCTGATTTCCAGGACTCCTTCATGTCATCTAGCCATCTTAACGCTTGTACAGCTCCATCTTTTCCATCAAATTCCCGAGGTCTACAGGACATAAAAGTTTTGTAGGAGCATCCCTTTGAAATTCCATTTAGAATCTCTTCTTCCTGTCTTTCTTCTATATTCATATTTTCAGGTCCTGCTGGTGGGTTTGAGGTAGTTCCAATATTCAGATTTTGTTGAAGTTGAGTAATTAAAGTAGTTAGGGTAGCTTCCAGTTGTTGGGCTACTATCTGAGATATCCTATCATTCTCAGTGGTATCAGGGTTCCCAGGGTTCACAGGTGTTTCTTCCCCAAGTCTGGTCCTGGGTCGTCCTACTCGAGCTGTTCTCCTGACAGGCTGAGTGTTTCTTTTTGGCAGCATGATTCACTATAGTGAATTTCAATGTTAGTATTGTAAATAAATATCTTAACACAAAATTATTTAACATTGATCAAATAAACATGTTATCACAAAAATACATATATCTGTTAAGCTCTTATTTCTTTTATTCTAAAAAGTTAAACTATAAACTTTCAGTTTTTGCTAAGCCATTTCCAGACCCTGGTGAAGATACTTTTCTTGGGTGTCTTGAGCTTTTTAATATCCTTATGGATTTTCCAGATTCCCAACTGTATCTTCTTAAGTTTCTTAAGAGTCTGTCAGGCTGTCTTCACCTGATCCAACTTTGGCTTAATGATTCTATCTTCATCTTTAGGAGAATCAAGAGATTGTCTTTCTAACCCTCAGATTGCTTAGCTTTAAATTTGTGTCCACGTAGTTTCTTTTTCCTAGAAGTCTTAATTGTATATCCTCCCATGTGTACTGGTGCACGTCTAACATAAAAATTTATCTTATTCTCCATTTATGTTGGGGTAATGTCCATAGTCTGTTGAGGTTCCAGTTCAGGTACTATTTCTTTGGGACTGCTATGGTGTGGATCTCCTGAAGGATCGGTTTCATAGTGATAACTATCTGAATTCATACTTCAAAATTTCTTAACAATATTTCACAAAAAAAGTTAGTCATTAACTTATCAAAATTTTTTGTTAGAATATAAATCATAAAATTTCACCTAATTCACATAAATTCACATAAAATCATAAAGTATATTTTGAGCTTATGGTTATAGTCTAGTTATTTACTTAAAATAACTAATTCCCTATAACCAATGGCTCTGATACCAACCTGTCACATCCCGGCGGAAGCGTGAATGATACGGGTGGAATGTGACTAGCTATTATCAAAGTGCATTTGTTTATAGTGAATAAACACAGATATAACGGAAACATAATATCGACATGCTTTTATTAATATTAGGGGAATTACATCTTTTTACATTATATACCAAAATTAGATGTAATTAGCTACAACTAGGTTACAGCATGTCTAAAATCTATGGAAATGCGCGTCCACGTACACAGCCCCGTCAACGATGTTGACGGTCAGTGTTACACAGACCCGTCCTACGACTTCGCCCCAACCATCATGAACCTCAAAGCTGAAATCAAACGTGTTACTCATTTCCTGAAAAAGTACACTTAAACCAGTCAACAAAATGTTGGTGAGAACATAGGTTAATTCAGACAAAATATTTTGTTGATGTATCAATTACAACCAAACCTGCTCACAACATAATTTTACTGTCACGAAATAATTATAAAATCGGATAATATTACATCCTAACCCCCATTCGGTTAGATGTAGGAAAATAGCAGTAACCCTCATCTGGTTAGTGCAAATATTCTCCTAAGTAGCTGCTACTAATATTATTGACCGGTTTCTCATTCGAACTAATGGTTGTGTCGCAAATGACAGTAAGCAAACAAAATATTTTCAAAATAACACATCAACGCAAAAAGTGTACTTTTCCCCCAAAACGTTACGGAATACCAAACGGTTAAAAATGGGGCTATGAACTCACCGTGTCTTCTCACTTGAACCTAACAAGATAGTTCATAGTGTTAGACAATACTTTAAATATTTTTCTGGTTTTCATTGACTGTAGATTTATTACAGATTTCTCCAAAAATCATAAAAATAGCTACTGATGTCCAAAAATCTCCAAATTTTGTAGAACATCAGTTTGAACAGCAAGTATCTTCCCATAACTTTCACAATCTTCAAATCCTTAACAACTTATTTTACATGAATCCCACAATATTCCCAAAAATCATCATAATAGTTTTTACTGTTCAATAATTCCTCAAAATTTCATAGAATATTGAACAAAAAGTCAGTAACATCACATAATTTTTATACTATCCAACTCTTAACAGATTATTTTCTGTATATTTCATAATATTCCTATAAATAGTTAAAAATAGCTTCTGTTCACTAAAAATTCCCAAAATTCTACAGAAGACTGCCCCAATAAAATCAAACATCATGTAATTATCCCAAAGTCCAAGTCATAACAGACTGGTTTCTGTAATTTTCACAATAATTGAAATATTTGGTAAAAATACTTATACTGCTCTTTAATTTATGAAAATAATATATTCTGCATTAGTTGTTATAATATTTTATCTATGATTTTATCAGAATTTATTATATAATTTAAGTATTTATTACGATTTATGTAGTGCAGAATATATAAAATTCATGTCCTTATTAAAAAAAGGAATTAAATTCTGAAATAATTCCAGAGACTTTTATATCTCAAAATAATCATTTTGCGATTTTATTAGAATTTTCCCGAATTTATTTCTATTTTTGATATTTTCTTCTATTTTCCATTATAAAATAACTTATATAAATTATTTTTCTTATCAAAATTTTATCAAAGTTTCCAGTTTAATATTTTAGTATAAAAACAAGAATTTTTCAATGTTTATTCCCACAATTGCTTTCATTTAATATTTACTTGATTTTTCTTAAATAATTATGATATATATCTTGTAAAATTTAAATATATCTTTTTAAATCATAAGTTCCTGAGTTTTGGAACTTATTATTCAAGATTCATGGATTAAATTTTTCCAAAATTGGTTTCGGGTGGCTAAGCCTTTTATATACATACATATCAATATGTATGTATATATATATGTTGTTAACATATATGTAACTAAACCTTTTTATCACCTTTGATGATGAACTTGATGGTGTTTCACTTCTGGAATCCGAGAATAAGGTGGTGAGGATCGTGGATGGTGGTAGTAGGTGTTGGTGATGTGTTGTAGTTGGTCGGGTTGTTATTGTTGATGTTGTTTGTTGTTGTTGTGTTGTAACCGAAGGGTGAGGGAGTTTGTGGGGCAGGTTGGTGGTGGTGTTTGTGTTGGTATCCGAGAGAGGAAGGGGCAGAGGGTGGTTGAAGGTGATGGTGGTCGAGTGAAGGTGGTGTGTGTGTGTAGAAAGATCCGAGATTTAGATGAAAAAAAATGTTTGGCATGTGGTATTGTTTTGAAAGCAAGAAGTCTGAAAATTCTTATAGTGTGCAAGGAATTTATGATGTTCACACTTAGGATGTGCTTAGTCATGATATAGATTTAGGTGGCACTAGGAGAAAGCATTCCTTAATGTTGATGGTGCATGCATGTGACCGTGAGTTTTCAAGGGTATTGCCACATTTGTTTTGTAATGATTATGTATAGCTAGGTGTCATGTAATGGAGGTTTAAGAGTCATCATGTTATCATTGCAATTCTTATCTTAATCGGGTGTTACATGATCCAATGAACCGAGAGTTTAAGGTGTGTTTGTGGTGCTTTTGGGTTCAATGTTAATCTTAGTGTTTTGAAGGTTTTGATTTGGTTGAGTTTGTTTTGGTATCAAGATGTATTGTTTGGTTGGGTTATTATGTTGTTATGATACCTAACTTATACATATTGCTCATACCTATATATATATATATATAGATAATCATAAGTTTAAAGCATGTGTAAATATATATATATATATATATATATATATATATATAAACATGTACTCATAAATTTTACATATATATATGCATATATGCACACGTAAAATTTTGTGTATATATACACGTATGTGTGAATTTCGGGTGTATAAACATACATGCATACGTAAATTATTAATATATAGGCATGCATGTAACATGCTTACGTATATTCGTAATATATATACCAAATGTAACTCATGGTTGTGACGTAATATACTAAAAACTTCTTGACGAAATATTTATAATAATAATTATTTTTAAGGTTGTCACACTCTTGGTCATCAAAAAGTAGTACTCTGTTCAGAATAGCTTAGGAGACAGTCACTCTCTTATCTTTGACTGTAGCAGTAATGATTGGATTTCCAGCTTGATCCTTTTCTAGAGCAGCAGTGCTCCAGAAATAATCGATCAACTCATCAATGTCACAAACAAACAACATTAGAACAATTGAAATAACTTAATTAAGCACATAAAGATTTTACACAACAAAATTATTTCATGATTTAACATTTCAGTCGCGTGGGAATAAAACAACAAAGTGTCTCATTTGCGCGAACTACATTTGTCACTTAGAAATTATTCAGCAATTAAGTTTCTATCGTGCGAAAACTCAGTTCGTGCGAAAAAATCCATTTATGCGAAATGAGCTTTTCGTGCGACAATCACAGTTAATGCCAAAAACATATTTCAAGCGAAAATCAAGTTTTATGCGAAAACAAGATACATGCGACAAAACCTTATCACGCGAAAACAGGATTCATGCGAAAACCTTTTTGAGCGAAAAGTCCCTTTCGTGCGAAAATTTCATTTCGTGCGAACACAAATTTCATGCAAAAGTCAAAGTTCAAGTTGAATTCAAACATCACGCGAAAATATGTTTCACGCGAGAACATTCTCACGCGAAAACACATTTTCGCACCTGTTCATTTTACTCGTGCGATTCGCGCAAACCAACCCTCAAATTAACTGTCAAAAACATGATTTTAATCCATGAAAATCATTCCATCACTGTCGCCTAGGTCCAATATGTTTATTTCATCTTCCAATTTCAACATTTAAGTTTATTTATTTGATTTTAGTTTAAAGTTAAGTTTCCCTTTGAATTTCATCGCTATAGTAACCATAACAACCAAACTATACCTTTACAACTCAGTATAGATGTAATATGAACGACTAAGTGTTGTAGAATGGCTAATAAGAACAAGATGAACTCTGATTTTGAAGTTATGAATGGAAGCGAAAAAGGGTTTTCGGATGTGAGCTGAAGCGAAAAGTGATTTTTCGCTTCTGACAAATGGTATTTAAAAGTCAAATAATTCAAGCGATTAACCCTTTCGCGTGACATCATATTTTGCGCGACAACCCCATTAGCGTGAGTTTTGTTTACACTTTGAAACTTTTTCAAATTTTCAAATTTATCAACTTTTTATTCTCAATTATTTATGTCAATAAAATGTTATATTTACCAAGTGACCAATTAATTTAATGAATCTTCAATTTTCAAAATTTATCTGTTATTTATTTTTCTTAAAACTAAACAACACAAAACAAAACAAAACAAAGTAATTAAAATAATCAAAATAATGAAAACATATAAAGAATCAAGATCTGAATTGTTTATTGATCAAACTTATTTTGTAAGAATTTTCATAATGAGATCATATAGTCATTTGTCAAGTCAAGACCCTATCCAGCTTTTATTTTAAATAACTGGTTAAGTTTATTGTCAATATATTTTGTCCTTTTTAAACTTATACTTCAGGTTTTACTCAGAAACATAAGGAGTGATATATATCATGTTTTGTTTTGATTTAATATAATTCAGTGGATCCCACAATCAGAACTTCTGTAAAATAAGTATTATCCTTCAAGACACTGTCGAGATTTCAAGTCACCCCAAATTGACTTAAACAATGCATTGTTGATCAGTGATACCATTTATTTATTCCTAAAATATAACTATTTGAGCATAACTAGCCTGAGAAATATCTCTTAACACGGAATATTAACAAGTTTAAGGACTTACTAACAGCCATCCGGACTTACGTCTGCCCTCTCAAGATGTTTAGGACTTACAAGCCATCCGGATTTACATGCCCCATCTTTTGATTTTGACTTCCGTGATCAGAAAATATTCTCAAAATAGTAAATATGTACCATATAGTATGTATGTCTTTAAACATATCTTTTGATTTGTGTCCCTTGGCATCTTATATCCTATATGGCCTTTTGGCATCTTTTTGCTCAAGTATTTGCTCAAGTATTTGCTCAATTATTTTCTTTTTGTCTTTTTATTTCTTTTTGTCTTTTTTTATTTTCTTTGATATATATATACATAGTTATATATGATAATCATTGAATCAAACAAATACAGGCTTGAGTATGACAAGAGTATAACTCTCAGTCTGTGTTAGAACATTTTTGACATTGTCACAGAATCCTGATATGTTCCCCACTAATTCATATCACTTTAATTCAAGTTTAATCACTCAATTATGATCTTTTCATTTCTGAAAGCAAAGCCTATTGACACATCAAACATAATCCAAGTCTATTCGTATTTAAGCCTTTGAAAGTACTTAGACTCTTTTAGAACTTTGTAATATCATTTCTCATTTAAGTATGAAAATTTCTTCTCTCTTTTTTTATTTTGTAACAATCCTTTGATCTTGATTCCCCCTAAAACCAAAAATATTTTGCAGAACGTGTTTTTTTAATTTCTCCCCCTAAAATTGTGATTGTATTTTCAAAGAAAAAGAAACAATTGCAATTTTATTCTTTATTAAAAAAATGAAAAATCTTTTTGTGAAGATTCAAGAAATCAATTTATCCAAAGTTAATCATTCCCAATGATTGCACAAGGAAATCAGATCGAGAATGATCAAATGCCTTGCTAAATAAATCAGCAATGTTTTCAGTTGATGGTACTTGTTTTAAATGAATAAGTTTTCGATCAAAACAATCACGGATAAAATGGATTCGGATGTCAATGTGTTCAGTTTTGGAATGTTGAATGGGATTTTTAACGATGTTCAGGACTGCCGTGTTATCACACCAAATTGGTGTGTCATATATGTTGAGACTATAATCGAGAAGTTGTTGTTAAATCCAGACAAGCTGGGAACAACAGCTCGATGCAGCCATATATTCAGCTTCGGCAGTGGATGTGGATACAGTGTTCTGCTTTTTACACTGCCAGGAAATGAGTCGGTTGCCCAAGAATTGACATCCTCCTGTAGTCGACTTCCTGTCTAAATTACAACCACCATAATCACTGTCAGTATAAGCAAATAAATTGAAATCGGAATTTCAAGGATAACAAAGACCAAGTTTGGGTTGACCTTTGAGATACTTGAAAATCTGCTTGACAGCTTTCATGTGTGATTCTTTTGGATCACTTTGATAACGGGCACACTGACAAACAAGGAACATGATATCCGGCCTACTTGCAGTGAGATACATAAGAGAACCAATCATTGATCTGTACAGATGTTGATCAACTAATTCTCCTAATGGATCTGGAGTAAGAGTAGGACGAGAAGACATAGGATTTGGAGCTACTTTGGATCTTGAAACTTGTATTTCTCAAGAATAGTCTGAACATATTTTTCTTGATGAATGAGAATACCAGTTTCAGATTGATTAACTTGGATACCCAAGAAAAATGAAATTTCTCCAAGAGAGCTCATCTCGAATTTCTTCTTCATCACTTCTTCAAACTCCGTGCACATACTATCATTTGTAGACCCAAAAATGATATCATCGACATAGATTTGAACCAGAATAATGTCATCTCCTGATTTACGAATGAATAAGGTTTGATCGATAGCTCCTCTTGAATAACCATTTGCAAGCAAATGTTCAGTCAGAGTTGCATATCAAGCACAAGGTGCTTGATGTAAACCATATAATGCCTTATCCAATTTGTAAACATAATCAGGATGATCTGGATCTTCAAAACCAGGAGGTTGACAAACATAGGTTTCTTCCTTCATTTCCCCGTATAAGAAAGCAGTTTTAACATCCATCTGATACACCTTGATATTCATGTATGAAGCAAAGGCTAAGAAAATGTGTATTGCTTCAAGTCTTGCAACTGGAGCATATACTTCTTCATAATCCAATCCTTCAATTTGATAGAATCCCTGCACCACAAGACGTGCTTTGTTCTGAACTATAACAGCTTTTTCATCCGTCTTGTTCCTGAATATCCATTTTGTTCCAATTGGAAGCTTATCCTTTGGAAGTTCTACAAGATGCCAAACATTCAGCTTCTTAAATTGCATCAACTCATCTTGCATTGCCTCTATCCAACTGTTTTCCTTGAGTGCCATTTCAACATTCTTGGGCACTATTTGTGATAGAAAGCAAGCATATAGACATGTGTTGATTGCCCCTGAACGACTTCTGGTAATTACACCTTCATGCAATGGACCAATGATTGCTTCAGTTGGATGAGTTTTATGGATTCTCAGTTGAGGAATATCATCTGCAACAATCTCATCATCCAAGTTAGTGATGTGTTCAACATTTGCATTCACTTCTTGTAAAACCGTGGATATCTCCCAGAAACAATCAAATCACGATCTCAATCATGTGAATGCGGAATGTAAACATGATTGGAATGAAAGAAGAATCGAATTGATAAAAAATGCGTCTTGTATTGAACAAAATAACCTATTACAGGTCTTGTGCAAAAAACACACAGTACAGGAGTGAAATATGATCAAAAGCTTAATTACAAAACGAAAACTAAACTATTTATACTAAACAACAGTTCTCGCGCGACAGACTTGACGCGCGGCTCATCCTTTCGCATGGATGTCCTTTTCGCGTGAGTACTTCATCTCGTGTGAATCTGTCTTTCGCTTGTCATCTTTAGTTTCCGAGTTTGTTGTTTTGCCGAGCCTTATGTAGTCTTCTACAATCTCCCCCTAGGCTCGGTGAAACATCTTCAGTCAAAATCAACATTTGCTCTCTTGTAAGTACCAGAATAAGCGTACCATTTATTTCGAAGGATTCGATCTATCATCCAGACATATTGGCAAGACAAGAAATAAACAGACTCATCAGCTGAAATGGGACAGTGTAGTAGCTTGATCAAGTCGTCTTTGCCAAATTTCATTAAGTCAGCTGGATCAATGATTCTAAATGATCTGTCAGTACATCTGATCACAGCATGACCTGAATCCTTTTCACATCTCCAAGAAATTAATTGCTTTAAAGAATTTGGAGGAACAGGAGCATGAACAGTGACTTTTTTGATGAATTTTGGATGTTGATAGACTCTTATTTTCATCGGAGCTTTAGTATTTTCATCAATTCTTGTAGAGTCATCAATCACCTTTGATTTAGCAGTTTTGAAGTCCTTGAAATTTGTTCTCATCTCCCTTCGTATCATAGATCTCATTAGTTCAGCTTCGCTGTAATTGCTTTCATTAAAGAATGGAGCTTTGCCCATGGAATAAAGATCAGCAGCACGTAGAGTATGGAAGTCTTGTGTGTTCTTCAGATAATCAATTTCTCCATTCTTTCTCTTGATGACATACAACCTTTTCTCGCCATCATAACCCCAGCTAATAACATGAGACATTTCACCATACTTCTGTTTTGGCTTTGATATAAACAGAAAATGAGCTTCAGTAGGTGGTGGTGGTGCTTTGAACATTAAACCTCCTCTAGTGTATAAAGCAATTTGTCCAGTAGAATCTTTCTGGGTTGAAACAGTAGGAGTTGAACCACTAACAGTCTCAGTTGGAATTTCACCTTCTTCAAAATTGATATCTTTGAATAAATCTTGTAGGTTGTTTCCAAATATATCTGTATACTCATTTTCATCATTCAAATCATCAAACAAGTCAAACTCTTCTTCTACAGCACCAGATGAAGATTGTTGAAATGAGTATAGTTCCTTTTCATACAAATTCTCAGTATCAGGGTCAAGTGGATCATATCCTTCTGGATCACTAGCACTTGGTCGAGTGACATTATCAGTGCTAGTATCACCGGTTGGATTAGAAGATAATCCTCCAACATCACCTCCATCATCATCATCATTATTATAATCATCATCTCCTCTATCATGTCCACCATCATCTCCACCATCATCATCATCATCATTATCATCATCCTCATCATTATTATCATCTTCATCTTCTGAATCACCATAATCAATCAAATCCTCATCATCTTCTTCATTAATAACAGGTAGAGGCATCATATGTTCTGGTTCAACGAAAGCTGTAGATGTAAAAGCCTCAGTGATAGGTACTTCAGATGAAATAGGAACATCTTCAGTAGTACTAACACTTGGCTGTTCTTTAGTAGTTTGATCTTCGTTGACCGTTTCTCTTTCTTGAACATTTTCTGCAGGAGATGGGCTAGGAGAACGCCTGCTCGTCTCACCAACCACCGTAGTAGACCTGATAACTGGTGGTTGATGGAAATAAGTCTGAGAAATAAACTCCCTAAGCTCATTCAACTGTCTTTCCAATCCCGAAGTATAATCAAACATACTTTTCACTTGTTGTTCCAGAGAGACTATCCTTGTATCTTTTATTGCTGAGTCAAGATGAATCATGTTAATCATCTTTGTCTTTTCTTCATTGTCTTTTCTCAATTCAGCAATCAGTTTAACATTCTCGAAACTTTCTTTCTCCAAGTTCTTCACTCTTTCTTCTAATGTTATAGAATGAATTGAATGTATCAACCGAGAGAACAAGACATTAAGCACAATATCATCGTAATTCAAATATATATATCACGTGTAGAATGATTACAATGAAAATCGATATAAAATCGATCTCACCCGAAGGTGGAAAATCACAAACTGTGATCTGCTCGTCTGAGCGAAAATACAAACTAAACACAAAATACTTTGAACTCTCGGTTGAAAATAAATGTTGCACACTTTTTCTCAAGTACACACATGCATATATATAGTTGCTTTTTCACTTTGTCGCATGCATGCATATTTACAACTTTTCTCATTGCATGCTTCTCCACTTTTCAATGTCCACGTGTATCCCACTATCGCATGCATATGTATTCTTTTCTTCTATTTCGCATACACGTGGACATTGAAAAGTGGAGAAGCATGCAATGCGAAAAGTTGTAAATACGCATGCATGCGACAAAGTGAAAAGGCAACTATATATATGCATGTGTGTACTTGCGAAAAAGTGTGCAACATTTATTTTCAACCGAGAGTTCAAAGTATTTTGTGTTTAGTTTGTATTTTCGCTCAGACGAGCAGATCACAGTTTGTGATTTTCCACCTTCGGGTGAGATCGATTTTATATCGATTTTCATTGTAATCATTCTACACGTGATATATATATAATATTTTCATTGTAATCATTCTACACTGATATACAATATTTTCTTCAAACGTGTCATCTGAAGTGTGATTTTCAGAAGCAGTAGACACATTTAGAGATTCTTCAAATGGGACTTGAATGACTTCTATTGGAGTATCAATAGTCTCTGAAGAAGATGAAGACAATGGTGAATTCAGTGATTCTTCCGACTCCTGAGTAGGGATTTGTGCTGAAAGATCATCTGATAAGACAGAACTTTCAGACACTTGCACAGAAACTGAAGGAATATTCTTGGATGATGACGAAATTACAGAATCATCAGATATAAGAGATGGAATTTCCTCAATGATTTTGTTCTCCAAAGATAGTGCTTGAGAATTAGTATCTGCAGATGAAGATTTAGAAATTTTAAAATTTATGAACAAAGATTCATAATCATAAACCCATGAAGGAGCTGAACCTGCATCAGTTTTGTTAAGCTCGTGCCAATCAATATTAAATGACTCAATTATTTGTCTTGTTCTTTTATTATAAATCCGATATGCAACTTTATTAGCTGCATATCCCACAAAGTAACATTCATCAGCCTTTTCAGAAAATTTTGAGGTTGATTCAGTTGTATGTAACAAAGTACAACAACAACCAAAGGCTTTAAAATATTTTACTTTGGGTTTGTGTTTATAAAATATTTCATAAGGAGTCATATTTAATCTTTTATTTATTAGAACACGATTCTGAACATAACATGCAGTGTTTACTGCTTCAGCCTAAAAGAACAGAGGTAATTTGGCAGCAGATATCATTGTTCTAGCATCTTCAATTAGTGTTCTATTTCTTCGTTCTGCAACTCCATTCTGTTGTGGAGTGCCTGCAGCACTGAATTGTCTAGCAATGCCCTTGGATTCACAAAACTCATTCAACGTTTGATTGCAAAACTCTGTTCCATTGTTACTTCAGATGCATTTGACCTTTTTATCAGTCTGATTCTCCACCAAATTAATGAATTTGATCAAAAGATGTGGAGTCTCATCCTTAGATGCTAAGAAAAACACCCAAGTAAATATAGAAAAGTCATCAGTAACAACCAAACAGTAAGATCTTCGACCCAAACTTAAAACACTCACTGGACCGAATAGATCCATGTGTAAGAGTTGTAAGATTGATTCGGTTGAGTTGTGTGCAATTGGTTTGTGAGGAAGTTTATGTTGTTTACCCTTTGAACATGACAAACAATGTTCATTTAATTGAAATTCTTTTTCAGGTAAACCAATGACATGATTTCCACGTACCAGTTTGTTCATGTTTTTAAGATTGACATGTCCTAACCGACGATGCCATAACATGGAATCATTCTCTGAGGCTTTGGATAGTAAACAAGAAGCAGTTACCAAAGAATTAGAACAATGCATATCAAGAAGATATGTGTCATTGTCTCTCGGAGTCCTCATCAAAACCCATTCATCAGGAATTACAAAACCAGGTTTTAAGATTAAACATTCTTTGTTAGTAAAGTGTGTAGAATATTGTTTGTCACAAATTTGAGACATACTTAGTAGGTTATGTTTTAATTCCTCAACAAAATTCACATTCTCAAAGCTAAGGACACCATTTGTAACTGTACAACGCTTAGTAATACGTCCTCCTTTGTCGCCTGCAAAAATCACTCTTCCACCATTATATGACTAAACATCCTGAAGTAATGATAAATTTCCAGTCATATGTCTTGAACAACCGCTGTCTACATGCCATAGGCTTTCAATAAGCTTTTGCGGTTGTCCCTGCATAAGTAAAAGAATTACTTAGTCTTTTGTACCCAAGTCAAACACGACTTGAGCACATTCTGTGTTGCAGTTAGACAAAAAGATTTGAGATTATTATATTTGTTTAGCACATCAGTCTTTTCATTAACACTTTTCAATTTAATGTTTTCTTTTGAATCATTTTTCAAATTCTTGTGCTTTTCGACATCATTAGCTTTCTCAACCTTTGATTTCATTGGTTTTGAAAATTTTCCACGAGTGAAAAACAATTTTCTATTGTCGGCAATAGAATTATGAAATCGTTGTTTGCTTAGTGATTTTTGTCGAAAAGGACAATTATTCGCCAGATGATTTATGTTTCCACACTGATAACATTTTCTTTGTTGTGTGTGGAAAACAAACTGTGGATGACAATTATGAAAATTCTCATAGAAACCAAAGTTAGATTGACTGTTTGGTTTAACTTTCAGCACAGTCTCTCGAATCTTTGATTCTTTGATAATTGCTTGTTCATCTTAGACAGATTCGAGGAAATTGGTGATTTGTTCATCTTTACTTGTTCATTTGGTTTAACTGTTGAGACTTTTGGAATGGATGATGCTGGAATTGGACCAGTCTTAGAATTTGCTGGAGAAGGACCAGGCTTTGATATTCGAATGGATGATGGAGAAGGACCAGTCTTTTGAATTTTCAGATTTGATGAAGAAGGAGCATTCTTGTGTACATCTGGGCTACACATTTCTTGTTTCACAGGGTTAGCATTCTGATGAAGTTTATTTTTAAAGAATCGAAAATTTGTTTCTTTAAAAATATATTCTTCATCTTCAATTATTCCTTTAGAAACAAATCTATTTTTGAAATCCTTTTCAAGATTCACCTTATGATTTGCCCTTTGAACATTATTCAAATTACATTTAATATTTGATTTTGTCTCATTTAAATCAACAATCTTTTCATTCCTTGATGAAGTTTGATTACAATCAGATTTGAAATCATTTATATTTTATTTTTCAAACTCTCTCTTTCATTCTCACTCTCACAATCACTCTCCCACTCTTCAACCAAACCATCCACCTTCACATTATCTGCACAAAAATTTTCAGTTGATTGTTTAGGTTTAGTTATTGTGATAGGATCAACAGTCAGATTTACTTTGACTGAAGGTTTTGAGTCTGAGGATGGTGAAAAACCTATCCCATAACTCATATCACAATCAGAAATGACATCAGATGAAGGCAAACATGAATAATCATGATTAATTGGAGGAGCGATGTTTGAAAATCCAACACCACATTTTCCTCCTTTTATCTTCTTTGTCATTTGTGACTTGATAATACCTTCAACCATGTTTGAGGAAAGTTCAAACTTTTCAACAGTCAATTTAGCCGAGGCGAGTTCACTGTTGAGTCTATTGATTTCTAAGGCGAGTTCATTATTTCTATTTGTCAAATCATTATTTGTACATTCTTTATCATGAAGATTTAGTTGTAAATTGTATATCGTTTTATTTGAACCTTCAAGTTTTTCTTTAAAAATCTTTTCATTTGACTTGTGTTTTCGAGCTTGATATTGAAGTTTTTCAACTTCCATTATCAAGTTCTCATTATGAACTCTATACCTTTGAAATTTCTCAACACAAGAATTTGTGCATAAGTCATCATATACCTTTGGTTCTGAGCTTTCTCCTTCAGTCTCTTCAACCTTCTTTACCATGAAAGCCTTCATAACGTCAACTTGTTCTTCCACTGGAGCAACTTCAACAGTCTTTATATCTTCACACTGGCATTTGACTGGAGGCTCAACAGTGTACTCTTTAACGTCTATCTTTTTCTCAACAACTTTCTCTTCCTTTTCTTCCTTCTCAGCTTCCTCTTCTTCAACTTCTTCCTTCTCTTCTTCCTTATCACCAAACAAACCATCCAACAGATCATCAGACACAAACTCAGCAAACAAATTCTCTTCCTCCTCAGGCTCAGTAACAATCTTAGCCATCAAAGCTGTAGAAAACTTCATATCAAGAGCTTTCATTTGGTCAGACCAATCATATTCAGCATTAGTTTGTGAAACCAATGCTTTGCTACCTCCAGAAGTACTTGCTTAATCTTTCTTTGTTTCAATCTCCACAGTGACCATTCTTTTTGGAGCTTCAGCATGACCAGACTTGGGTTCAGTACATTCTCTAGCAAAGTGACCTGGTTAGTCACAGTTGTAACATCTCAGATTAGATTTGTCAAAACCAATTTTGCTAGAGTTGTTTACTCCAAACATTTTTCTCCCAGTTCGTCTAGCAAAATTCTTCGCCCTGTACACAACCATTGCCATTTGGTACTTGATGTCATTTTCTTCCATATCATCAGGATTTACTTGTTGAAGATCATCAATCAAGACATTTGGAGCAGTGAGTCTACCAGCCATGAAAGCTTCATAGCTTGACATGAATGTAGTGAATAGGGCAAGATGTTCCTCAGCAATCTGGACTGTCTGTTTTGAAGGATTTGTGGTAGCAACATAAGCATTTTGAACACTCTGTGGAGCTGGATTTTGAGGGATTTGTTGATGGATGATAGGGGAATAATGTTGAGCAGCTAGAATTTGAATTTGAGGGTTCATTACTGGTTGAATATTAGAAGATGCTGAACTTCCAGTTTGCTGTAGCTGACACATCTGGGTATAACTGACATAGTAATTAGGATTACTAGCCATTTTAGCATAAAGAGCAGTTGGTTCAGCACCCAAAGAACTTAAATGATTTGCAGCTCTCTGCTTATCATCCATTTCATAAGACTTGATAGTGGATATTACGTCAGTCAGAGGAAGAGTATACAAGTCTTTAGTTCTTTTGATCAGTGTACAGTTGTGATTCCAACTGTAAGGAAGTGAATTCAGCAGTTTCTTGTTTACCATGATTGATTCCAGTGTAATCCCAGCACTCTTCATTTTTGTTACCAGTTTTACAAACCTGGCAATCTGAACATCCAACGATTCACCCACAACATGGTTAAACATGTTAAACTCTTGATTTGGCATATCCTTCTTGCTTTCTCTCATGTCTTTATTACCCATAATCTGAGTTTCCAATGCATCCCATAACACTTTTGCACCTCTGAACTCTTTAAACTTGTGAGATATTTCAGTAGTTAAGGCCATAGTAATAGCAGCATAAGCCTTGTCATCAAGCTCTAATCTCTTTATGTCATCTTCATCCCATAAGTGTTCAGGTTTCTGGACCATCTCTCCTTTATCATTCTTGTATAGGGGAATATAAGGACCATACTTGATCGACCTCCACATCTTCGGTTCAGTATAGATAACATGATTTTCGAACCTGTAAGCCCAATCAGCATAATCATCTTCGCTGAGAAGTCAGGTGGCTTATTCCCAGTGCCAATTTCAGTATCAAGATGAAGAGATGCAGTAAGATGCTTCAAATTAGGTGTTGATGAAGACATGTTGATCAGAAAATCAAAAATCAGATTCTTCGTGCGAAATCTCAAACTGTGCGACAAATCCTTTTGAGCGAGAGCCTCTTTCGCGCGAGATATCAAATCGTGCGAGATTCCTACTAAATCACCACGCGAATTCGCGTGAACAAACAGAATACCTAACTATGCAAAAATGTTGTTTTCACGTGCGAAAAGTCCTGAACCTTTTCACACACTTGGTTTTCCAATTTGCGAATTTCACCAATTTTTCACCATAAATTAACTGATTAGTTCCATTTTGAGGTATTTTAGTTCAAGTTAATCAGTGTTCTTTCAATTTTAGGTCCAAATTCAATTAAATCCAGTCCAAAAGATCACTTTTCTTCAAAATTTCAGCAACATAACTTCTCAATATCGAAGTCTCAATCAAACAAGTGAATAGGAAGATGAAGAATGATTCAATTCAGCCAAAAACGTCTTCAAATCTTGGTTCTAGAGCCAAATGCTCTAATACCAATTGTAAAACTCGATCAATTCCCAAGAATACCAGCCAAGATCTCAATCTCACGAACGCGGAATATAAGTGAGATTGGAAGAAGACAAACAATGATCAAAAAGGCTTCAATTGATCATCAATATGATTACAATCTTGAGCGAAAATGCACAGAACAATTACAGAGCAGATTGAACTGAAAACTGAGAAAACTTTCAAAAAACTTAGCTACAAAAGCGAAAATTACAAATTTATACTAAAACAAACAGTTCTCGCGCGAGACTAGCTTTTCGCGCGGGTCTTCATCTCGCGCGAGTTCAGCTTCTCGCGTGAGTTCCCTTTTCGCTTGAGATCTTTCTTTCGCATATCACTTGTTGTTTTGCCGAGCCTTATGTAGTCTTCTACATGTATATATATATATGTATATATATATATATGTAAATATATATATATATGTATATGTGTGTGTGTGTGTGTGTATATATATATAGGGGGAGGTTCTACTAAAAAATAAATTTTGCCTAAGAAATATAAGAAATGATCTTAGTCTTCCATTTCTTAATCAATGTCTAAGATTATAAAGTTATAAATAAAAAAATGGAAGGGTATTTTGGGTATGTAACCACTTTTGTTGACTTTTTGAGTTTCATCCAATTTTTTTAAACGTTTATAACTTTTTCATGCTATATTATTTTTAAAAAAAAATTACACCATAAAATCAAGCATTTTTTTCTCTTTAAATTGAGTATAGTATTACTATATTTTTTTATAAAAAACAAATTAGGTGAAATTGTGCTGCATTTTAACGTTTTTGTGCTGTATTTTATAAATCAGCACAAAATTGTGTTGTATTTCATAAAACAGCACAAAATTATGCTGTATTTCATAAAACAGCACAAAATTGTGCTGTATTTCATAAAACAGCACAAAATTGTGCTGTATTTCATAAAACAGCACAAAATTGTGCTGGATTTCATAAAACAGCACAAAATTGTGCTGGATTTATAAAACTGCACAAAATTGTGCTAGATTTCATCCAGCACAAAATTGTGCTGTATTTCATAAAACAACATAAAATTATGCTAGATTTCATATTTCATAAAACAGCACAAAATTATACTGGACTTCATAAAACAACACAAATTGTGTTGTATTTCATAAAACAGCACAAAATTGTGCTGTATTTCATCAAAACAACACAAAATTGTGTTGTATTTTATCAAAACATCACAGTTTTGTGCTGTTTTGCGTCAAACAACACAGTTTTGTGTTGTTTTGTCAAATAGCACAATTTTGTGCGGTTTTACGTAATATTTTCTATGTTGTTTTAAGGTCTCATGTGTTGAATCTGTGGTGTATTACGTCAAAATATCAAATAAAATAGAAATAATACTTTTTTTGCTATTTTAATGCTCCCTATTTGCGTTAATATAACACGTTTCGTGTTGTTTGGCATTAGAACAACAATCTATATATTGTTTTGTGCTTGAACAATCAACGTGACAACTAAGTGTGATAGAACGAATGAAATTTGAGTATCATTGATCATTGATATCATCCTCCGTCATTATTCATTATCTCCAATTACCACTATCATTAACTACTGAATCATTGTCTTAAAACACTACCAATTAATACCTGTAGAAGATAAATCAAGGCTCGGCAAAACATCATATGCGAAAGTCTGATCTGTGCGGAAAGCAGAAGCTACGCGAGATGCAGTTCCTACGCGAGAAGCAGCTCTCACGCGAGAAGCACACCATGCGAGAAAGGAATCCACGCAAAAGACAAAGCCGCGCGAAAAGCCTGTCGCGCGAGAACTCCATGTTTTGTATAAATAGCTTGTTTTCGTTTTTGTAATTAAGCTTTTCATTCATTATTATACTGTACTGTGCGAAAACTGCACAAGACCTTTTATAGGTTGTTCAATTCAATCGAAGAAGCATTTTATGTTCAATCCAATCTTCTTTTCTATCCAATCACGTTTACATTCTGCATTCACGTGATTGAGATCGTGTGTTATTGATTTCTGGGAGATTTCAGAGGTTTTACAATTGGTATCAGAGCATTAGGCTCTTGAACCACGATTTGGAGAAGATTTGGATTATTTTCTACTCGTTTTTGAAGAATTTTACATTGATCACTTTAGATTCTGATATGGCAATGTTATGCTGCTCGATTTTGGAGGTTTTGGACTGATTTGGACCAATTGAAACTGAATTAATGGACTTTAGTTGAATTTTAATCAAAATTATACTTAAAATTGAACTAAATTCATTAAATTTGGACTAAAATGGGTTTAATCAAACCTAATCAGTGAATTGGAGGTGACATTCGCGTGAACAAACGGTTGGAAATTTGATTCTGCACAAAGTTGAAGTTTTCGCTTGATCTGCAAGTTCTCGCACGCGAAAACGAGGTGTTTTTGCTCAGACAGTTAGATCACCTTTTTGTGCGAATTCGCGTGAAAAGGTAACTTGGAAATTCGCACGAACAGTTCTCTCGCGCGAAAGTTTGTGCCGCGCGAAAACACTTTTCGCACGAATTATTGTTTCGCACGAAACCTGAGTTTTTGACTTTTTGATCACTATGGCTTCAACAACACCGAATTTGAAGCATCTTACTGCCTCACTTCATCTAGACACGGAAATTGGTACTGGTAACAAGCCACCGAGGCTTCTCTGTGAAGATGATTATTCTGATTGGGCTTTCCGATTTGAGAGATATGTTATTTACACAGAACCGAAGATGTGGAGATCAATCCAGTATGGTCCTTACATTCCGTTGTATAAAAATGATAAAGGAGAGATGGTTCAGAAACCTGAACATTTGTGGGATGAAGATGACATCAAGAGGTTGGAACTTGATGATAAAGCTTATGCTGCCATCACTATGGCATTGACTACTGAAATTTCACAAAAGTTTCAAGAGTTCAGGGGTGCTAAAGTACTATGGGATGCTTTGGAGTCTCAGATTATGGGCAACAAAGACATGAGAGAGAGCAAAAAGGATATGTTGAATCAAGAATTCAACATGTTCAATCATATTGTTGGTGAAGAGTTGGAAGTTCAGATGGCCAGGTTTGTTAGACTGGTAACAAAGATGAAGAGTGCGGGTATTACTCTGGAACCCATCACTGTGAACAAGAAGTTGCTCAATTCACTTCCATACAGTTGGAATAACAACTGTACTTTGATAAAGAGAACCAAAGACTTGTATACTCTTCAGTTGACCGATCTCATTTCAACTATCAAGTCTTAAGCTATGGACGATAAGCAGCGAGCTGCTAATCATCTCAGTTCTCTGGGTGCTGAAGGAACTGCTCTCTATGCAAAGATGGCTAGTAATCCAAATTACTATGTCAGTTATACACAAATGTGTCAGCAACAACAATCTGGAAGTGCAGCATCTTCTTTTATACAACCAGCAGTAAACCACCAAGTTCATGTTCCAGCTGCTCAACACTATTCCCCCATCATCCATCAACAAGTCTCTCAATCTCAAGATTCTCAGAGTGGTCAACATGCTTATGTGGCTACCACTAGTCCATCAAAGCAAACTGTTCAGATCGCTGAGGAGCATCTTGCTGTTTTCACCACGTTCATGTCAAGTTATGAAGCTTTCATGGCCGGAAGACCTACTGCTCCAAATGTTCTGGTTGATGATCTTCAACAAGTTAATCCAGATGATGTTGAAGAGAATGACATCAAGTATCAGATGGCCATGGTAGTTTATAGGGCGAAGAATTTTGCTAGAAGAACTTGAAGGAAAATGTTTGGAGTTAACAATTCTAGCAAAATCGGTTTCGACAAATCAAACCTGAGGTGTTACAACTGTGACAAACCAGGTCATTTCGCCAGAGAGTGTACTGAACCAAAAACTGGTCAAAATGAAGGCCCCAAGAAGATGGTGACTGTGGAGATAGAGCCGAAGAAAGACAAAGCAAGTACTTCTGGTGGTACTAAAGCATTAGTTTCTTAAACTAATGCTGAATATGATTGGTCTGATCAAATGGAGGCCCTTGATTTAACTTTGTCTCATGCACTTGTTGCAAAGATTGTTCCAGAACCAGAAGAGGAAGAAAACTTGTTTGCCGAATTCGTGTCTGATGATTTGTTGGAGGGTTTGTTTGCTACAGTGGAAGAAGAGAAGGAGAGAGTGGAAGTGGAGAAAGTGAAAGTTAAACAAAAGGATGAGAAAGTTGAAGATGTAGAGGAGAAAGTTGAGAAGAAAGATCAGGTTGAGAAAGTTGCTAAAGAAAAGAGTGTGATTGAAGAGTACACTGTCGAGCCTCCAGTCAAAAGCCCATGTGTTGATCCAAAGACTGTTGATGTTGCTCCAGTGGAAGAACTAGCTGCTGAATTAAAAGCATTCATGGTCAAGAAGGAAGAAAAGGCTGAAAGGGAAACTTCTGAACCCAAGGTATATGATGGTTTGTGCAAAAATTCATGTGTTGAGAAAGTTCAAAAATACAGAGTTCATAATGAGAGCCTGATAATGGAAGTTGAAAAACTTCAGTATCAAGCTTGCAAACACAAGTCAAATGAAAAGATTTTTAAAGAAAAACTTGAAGGTTTAAACAAAACAATATATAATTTAAAATTAAATCTTCATGATAAAGAATGTACCAATAATGACTTGACAAATAGAAATAATGAACTCGCTTTAGAAATTAATAGACTTAACAGTGAATTAGCTACAGCTAAATTGACTGTTGAGAAATTTGAACTTTCATCAACAATGGTTGAAGGAATAATCAAGTCACAAATGACTCAGAAGATCAAAGGAGGAAAATGTGGTGTTGGATTTTCTAACATTGCTCCTCCAATTAATCATGATTATTCATGTTTACCTTCATCTGATAACATTTATGATTTTGATATGGTCTATGGGATTGGATTCTCTCCACCTCAAAACTTAAAACCTTCTGTCAAAATAAATTTATCTGTTGATCCTATCATAGAACCCGAACCTAAACAATCATCTGAAAATCTTTTTGCAGATAAATTGAAGGTGGATGGGTTGGTTGAAGATTGGGAAAGTGAGAGTGAGGATGAGAATGAGAATGAATGTTTGAAAAATAAGAATGTAAAAGTTTCACAATCTGCTTGTAAACAAAACTTGTCAGGAAATGAAAAGAATGTTGTTTTGAATGAGATGAAATCAAATAGTAAACATAATTTGAATGCAAATCAAAGGGCGAATCAGAAAGAAAGAATTGAAAAGGATTTTAAAAGTAGATTCATTTCTAAGGGTGTAATTGAAAATGAAGAACATATTTTTAAAGAAACGAATTCTCGATTCTTTAAAAATAAACTTTATTATAATGCTAACCTTGTGAATCAAGATGTTTGTAGCCCAGATTCGCAAGTAAATGATTCTTCTGCATTCAATCTCAAAATTCTAAAGCCTGGTCCTTCTCCAGCACCAATCCGTATATCTAAGCCTGGTCCTTCTCCAGCACATTTAAAGTCTGGTCCTACTCCAGCAGAATCAAAGACTGTTCCTATTCCAACACCACCAATTCCAAAAGTCAAAACTGCCAAATCTCCAATTCAAGTGGTCATAATTCCTCTATTTCCTCGAATCTGCAAAAGATGAATTTGCACTTGTCAAACGAGACAAAGATTCGAGAGACTGTGGAGAAAGTTAAACCTAGTCAATCTGACTTTGGTTTTTATGACAATTTTCATAATTGTCATCCACAGTTTGTTTTCCACACACAACAAAAGAGATTCTATCAGTGTGGAAACACAAATCATTTGGCAAACAATTGTCCTTTTCGACAAAAATCATTAAGTAAACAAAGATTTCATAATTCTATTTCTTATAATAGAAAACTGTTTTTCACTCGTGGAAAATTTTCAAATAATATGAAATCAAAGGTTGTTAATGATTTTAATGTCAAACGGGATAAGAATTTGACTAATGATGTAAAAGAAAATGTCAAGATTAAAAGCATAAATGAAAAGAATGATGTGTAAACCAAATATAATAATATCAAATCATTTTGTCTTGCTGCAACACAAAATGTGCTCAAGTCTTGTTTGACTTGGGTACCAAAATCTAAGTAATTTTGTTACTAATGCAGGGACAACCGCAAAAGACTACTGAAAGTCTATGGCTTGTAGATAGCGGTTGTTCAAGACATATGACGGGTAACTTATCATTACTACAAGATGTGCAATCATACAACGGAGGGAGAGTGATATTTGCAGGAGATAGAGGAGGACGAATTACAAAACATGGTACAGTTACAAATGGCGTCCTTAGTTTTGAGAATGTTAATTTTGTTGAGGAATTAAAACATAACCTGCTAAGTGTGTCTCAAATATGTGACAAACAATATTCTACACACTTTACTAATAACGAATGCTTAATATTAAAACCAGGTTTTGTTGTTCCAGATGAATGGGTTTTGATGAGGACTCCGAGAGAATGACACATATCTTCTTGATATGCATTGTTCTAATTCTTTGGTAACAGCTTCTTGCTTACTATCCAAAGCCTCGGAGAATGATTCCATGTTATGGCATCGTCGATTAGGACATGTCAATCTTAAAAACATGAATAAACTTGTACGTGGAAATCATGTTATTGGTTTACCTGAAAAAGAATTTCAATTAAATGAACATTGTTTGTCATGTTCAAAGGGTAAACAACATAAACTTCCTCACAAACCAGTTGCACACAACTCAATCGAATCAATCTTACAACTCTTACACATGGATCTTTTTGGTCCAGTAAGTGTTTTAAGTTTGGGTCGAAGATCTTACTGTCTGGTTGTTACTGATGACTTTTCTAGATTTACTTGGGTGTTTTTCTTAGCATCTAAGGATGAAACTCCACACCTTTTGATCAAGTTCATTACTTTGGTGGAGAATCAGACAGAGAAAAAGGTAAAATGCATCAGAAGTGACAAGGGGACAGAGTTTTGCAATCAAACTCTGAATGAGTTTTGTGAATCCAAGGGAATTGCCAGACAATTCAGTGCTGCTGGCACTCCATAACAGAATGGAGTTGCAGAAAGAAGGAATAGAACATTGATTGAAGCTGCTAGAACGATGATCTCTGCTGCCAAATTATCTTTGTTCTTTTGGGCTGAAGCAGTAAATACTGCATGTTATGTTCAAAATCGTGCTTTAATCAACAAAAGATTAAATAAGACTCCATATGAAATATTTTATAAACACAAACCGAAAGTTAAATATTTTAAAGCTTTTGGTTGTTGTTGCACTTTGTTGCATACAACTGAATCTAGTTCAAAATTTTCTGAAAAGGCTGATGAATGTTACTTTGTGGGATATGCTGCCAATAAAGTTGCATATCGTGTTTATAATAAAAGAACTAGACAAATAGTCGAGTCATTTAACATTGATTGGCACGAGCTTAACATAACTGATGCAGGTTCAGCTCCTTCATGGGTTTATGATTATGAATCTTTGTTCATAAATTTTAAAATTTCTAAACCTTCATCTGCAGATTCTACTTCTCAAGCAATCTCCTTGGACAACAAAATCATTGAGGACCTTTCATCTTTGATGTCTGATGATTCTGCTGTTGCTTCATCATCCAAAGATATTCCTACAGCTTCTGTACCTGTATCTGCATGTTCTGAGTCATTAGATGTTTCTTCAGAACAAATTCCTACTCAGGAGCTGGAAGAATCATTAAGTTCTCCATTATCTTCATCTTCTTCAGAAACTATACATACACCGATAGAGATCATTCAAGTTCCATTTGAAGAATCTCCAAATGTGTCTACTGCTTCTGAAACTCATGTTTCAGATGACACACTTGAAGAAACTATTGTGTATCAATCTCAACACTCTGAAGAAGCTCTTGATAATGTTGAACATATTACAAATTTGGAAGATGGAATGGTTGCAGATGAGATTCCTCAATTGAGAATACATAAAACTCATCCAACTGAAGCAATCATTGGTCCGTTGCACGAAGGTGTAATTACCAGAAGTCAATCAGGGGCAATCAACACATGTCTATATGCTTGCTTTCTATCACAAATAGTGCCCAAGAATGTGGAAATGGCACTCAAAGAAAACAGCTGGATAGAAGCAATGCAAGATGAGTTGATGCAATTCAAGAAACTCAATGTTTGGCATCTTGTTGAACTTCCAAAGGATAAGCTTCCGATTGGGACAAAGTGGATTTTTAGAAACAAGACAGATGAAAAAGGTGTTATAGTTCGGAATAAAGCACGTCTTGTTGTGCAGGGATTTTATCAAGTTGAAGGATTGGATTATGAAGAAGTGTATGCTCCAGTTGCAAGACTAGAAGCAATACGCATATTCTTAGCCTTTGCTTCATACATGAACATCAAGGTGTACCAGATGGATGTTAAGACTGCATTTTTATACGGAGAAATGCAGGAAGAAACATATGTTTGTCAGCCTCCTGGATTTGAAGACCCAGATCATCCTGATTATGTATACAAGTTGGATAAGGTGCTATATGGTTTACATCAAGCACCTCGTGCTTGGTATGCAACTCTGACTGAATATTTGCGTGCAAATGGTTATTCAAGAGGTGCAATTGATCAAACCTTATTCATACGAAAATCAGGCGATGATATCATTTTGGTTCAAATCTACGTCGATGATATCATTTTTGGCTCCACAAATGATAGTATGTGCACGGAGTTCGAAGAGGTGATGAAGAAGAAGTTTGAGATGAGTTCCCTTGGGGAAATTTCATTTTTCTTAGGTATTCAGGTTACTCAATCTGAGACGGGTATTCTCATTCATCAAGAAAAGTATGTTCAGACAATTCTTGAGAAATACAAGTTTCAAGATTCCAAAGTAGCTCCAACTCCAATGGCTTCTCGTCCTACTCTTACTCCGGATCCATTAGGAGAATCAGTTGATCAACATCTTTACAGATCAATGATTGGTTCCCTCATGTATCTAACTGCAAGCAGGCCGAACGTCATGTTCCCTGTTTGTCAGTGTGCCCGCTATCAAAGTGATCCAAAGGAATCACACATGAAAGCTGTCAAGCGGATTTTCAAGTATCTCAAGGGTCAACCTAAACTTGGTCTTTGGTATCCTCGAAATTCCGATTTCAATTTATTTGCTTATACTGACAGTGATTATGGTGGTTGTAACTTAGACAGGAAATCGACCACAGGAGGATGTCAATTCTTGGGTAACCGACTCATTTCTTGGCAGTGTAAGAAGCAGAACACTGTATCCACATCCACTGCCAAAGCTGAATATGTGGCTGCTTCGAGCTGTTGTTCCCAGCTTGTCTGGATTCAGTAACAACTTCTCGATTATGGTCTCAACATTTATGACACACCAATTTGGTGTGATAACACGGCAGTTCTGAACATCGTGAAAATCCCATTCAACACTCGAAAACTAAACACATTGACATCCGCATCCATTTTATCCGTGACTGTTTTGATCGTAAACTTATTCATCTAAAACAAGTGCCGTCAACTGAAAATATCGCTGATTTATTTACCAAGGCGTTTGATCATTCTCGATTTGATTTCCTTGTGCAATCATTGGGAATGATTAACTTTGGATAAATTGGTTTAATGAATCTTCACAAAAGAATGTTTCAGTTTTTAATAAAGAATAAAATTGCAATTGTTTCTTTTTCTTGAAAGAACAATCACAATTTTAGGGGGAGAAAATTAGAAAACAAGTTCTGAAAAATATTTTTGGTCTTAGGGGGAGTTAAGATCAAAGGATTGCCAAAATCAAAAGAAGAAATTTTCATACTTCAAATGAGAAATGATATTACAAAGTTCAAAACGAGTATAAGTACTTTCAAATGCATAAATACGAATACACTTGGATTATGTTTGATATGTCGATAGGCTTTGCTTTCAGAAATGAAAAGATCATAATTGAGTGATTACACTTGAATTAAAGAAATATGATTTAGTGGGGAACATATCAGGATTCTGTGCCAAAAATGTTCTAACACAGACTGAGAGATGTAATCTTGTCATACTCAAGCCTGTATGTGATTGATTCAGTGATTATCATAACTATATATATATATAAAAGATAAAATACAAAAAGAAACAAAAAGAGAAAAACACAAACAGAAAATAATTGAGCAAAAAGATGCCAAAAGGAAAAGGCCATATAGGATATAAGATGCCAAGAAGCACAACAAATCAAAAGATATGTCTAAAATACATACATACTATATGGTATATATTTTCTATTTTGAGAATAGTTTTTAACTTTGGAAGGCAAAATCGAAAGATGGGGCATGTAAGTCCGAATGGCTTGTAAGTCCTAAACATCTTGAGAGGGCAGACGTAAGTCCGGATGGCTGTCAGTAAGTCCTTAAAATTGTTAATATTCCGGGTTAAGAAATATTTCTCAGGCTAGTTATGCTCAAATAGTTATATTTAGGAATACAATAAATGGTATCACTGATCATCAATGCATGGTTTAAGTCAAATTGGGGTGACTTGAAATCTCAATAGTGTCTTGAAGGATAATAATTATTCTACAGAAGTTCTGATTGTGGGATCCACTGACTTATATTAAATAAAAACAAAACATGATATATATCACTCATTATGTTTTTAAGTAAAACCTGAAGTATAAGTTTAAATGGACAAATTATATTGACAATCAACTTAACCAGTTATTTTAAATAAAGCCGGACAGAGTCTTAACTTGACAAAAGAACTATATGATCTCATTATGAAAATTTTTACAAAAACATGCAAATCCGATCTTGATTTCTTCATTGTTTTCATTATTTTCTTATTTTGTATGTTAGTGTTTGTTTTTATTTCACTTTTATAGTGTTTTATTTTTAGGACAAATAAATAACAAAAAAATTTTTGAAAATTGAAGATTCATTAAATTAATTGGTCACTTGGTAAATAACATTTTATGTTGACTTAATTCATTGAAAATAAAAAGATTGAAAGTTGTGTAAAGGTTTGAAAAGATTTAAAAGTTAAAAATTTTGAAAACTTTGAAGTCATGCGACAAAGGGAAGTCACGCGACAAAGGGAAATCACGCGAAAGAGGTTATTTTGCGAAAGAAGTTTTCGCGTGACTTGTCAGGGGTTTAAATATCACACTGTTCGAGACGAAATCACATTTCGCTCAAACTCACACCCGAAAACCCTTTTCGCACATCATCCGAAATCTCTTTTCGCATACACCAAAATCTGTCATCTTCTCACTCTTGTTGTGATTGTGTTTCTTAGTTAGTTATCATTACTCTCAGATTGTTCTTTAAAGGTATAACATGGTTGATTGGGTTACTGTAGATTTGAAATGCTAAGGGAAACCTAACATCTTGATCCAAAAATCTTACAAAAAGGACTTTAAAGTAGAAATTAAACGATGTAAGACACATAATAGAATTAGGCGACAGCAATGATCTGGCTTTCATGGATTAAAACACGTTTTGATGTGTTAATTTGACTATGTATTGTGCGAATCGCACAAAAGAAATGAACGGACGCGATAAAGGGGTTGTCGCGTGAAACTGATTCGCGCGTGAGCCTTGTTTTCGCGTGAATTCCAAGTTTTGTTTGAACCAGTTTTCGCAGAGGTATTTCGCGTGAACATTAGTCTCGCACAAAAACAGTTTTGTCGCATTAATAGAACTTGTCGCACAAACTGAGTTCTCGCATTAAAGTTTTTGTCGCATGTACAGTTTTGTCGCATTAACACTTTTCGCTTGGACAGCTTTGCTTGACAAAAGGTTTCTGAAATTATTTCTAAGTGTTTGGACTTTTACACAATAATCGTTTAATGATACACTTTAAGTGGAATACATGTATTCACAATTGACTAAGCCTTTGAGATAATAAATTGTGTCCAAGTGATAAAATTTTCTAAGTGAAAAGTTTTTGTTTCACATGTTCTAAGTGTTGCAACTATTTTGGCATAATTAAGTTATATTCTAAGTGTTCTAATCCTGATTGTTGTGACAATGCAGATGGCACAAATGATTTTTAATAAAAATCATAATTGTGTTGCATACTTGGATGAGGTTCCGGAAGGGAAGGAACTATTTTCTTCAATGATCGAGGGACTGAAGAATTCTCGGATTGTATATGCCATATCTGTTGATCCAGCAATATATTCTGAGCTTATTGATTCTTTCTGGAGCACTGCTGCTCCAGAAAAAGACCAAGCTGGTAATCAGATTATCACTGCCACAGTCAAGGAGAAAAGAGTGACTGTCTCACAGGCTATTCTAAACAGAGTGTTACTGTTTGATGATCAAGATAATGCTCCAACTAGACTTGAGGATGATGTTGTGATAGATTGTTTGACTCGTATGGGATACGAGTATAGATATCCAAGTCTGGAAAAGAAGTGGTTACCACCATACTGGAAATACTTATTTCACGTGGTAATCCACTGTCTAAGTAATCTGAAGGCTGGGATGGACAGTCTTAGTGCTGTGTTTGGTTCTTTATTGGTCTCTCTGGTGGATGATATTCCATTCAGTATTTCTGGCGTTATATTTCAAGAGATGCTGAAAAACGCTACAGCCAATCCAGGGAGAAAATTCATCATGTATCCTAGATTCATTCAGCTGGTTATCAACGATGCTTTTCCTGAGCTTGCCACTCAGAGATCTCCAAAATATGTTGTACAGACGATTAAGAAGGAGATTTTTACACACCTCACTGGAGCCAGAGGAAACAAATGCTCTGGTGAAAGTTTCGCTAAGATCGGAAAATTCTCTGAGATTGAAGAAAATGTTGATGAGATTGGTGAAGGTGCTCATACTGATGAGGCACATACTGGTGCTTCTACTTCTACTGCTAGAGATAATTTGGATGAAGAGATTGAGAAATTGTTTGAAGATGAGCCTGTGCTTGAAGGAGGAATGGAAGGAGTTGTTCACTCTGCTTCCAGTTCTGAGACTGCTAGTGATTAAATAGGGAATGTTCCCTATGTGATCCAAACTGATCCAACCCCTTCTACTCCAACATCTTCTCGACCAAATGAGGAAGACAGGGATACTGATTATGTCCCTGAAGAATCGCCAAGTACATCCTCACGAAGAAAACGTATGGCACGGAGGAGAGATTTCCCTGCTAGAAAGAGAGGTCGTGGAATTGTACCAAGGAGACCACGAACTCATGTGGTTGTTACTGAGACTGAGCATGATCAGACAGCTAATGTGATTTCTTCTGCTCCTGAAACAGAAACAGTTCCTGTTTCTGGAGCAGCTAATATTTCTGGCTCAGGTTTTTCTACACCACCTCATCAAGAAAATTTAGAGTTTGATGTCGATACACTCTTGAATACTCCTCCTGAGTTTCAAAGGAGAGAGGAATCAACAAGCACTCCTGGTTCTATCACTTTAGAAGAACGAATAAAGAAGTTGGAGAAAGAAAACTTTAAGAATATGAAGTTGATTGCTGAATTAAAGAAAGGCAATGATGAAAAGACAAATCTGATCAACATGATTCATCTCGACTCAGCTATCAAAGACACAAGATTGGCCTCTCTTGAACAACAAATGAAGAACATGTTCGATTACACTTCAGGGCTGGAAAGACAACTGAATGAGTTGAGAGAATTCATTTCACAGACTTATTTTCATCAGCCACCAATCATAAGGTCTACAACTGTAATTGGTGAATCGAGTAGACGATCTCCAAGCCCTCCTCCTACTGAGAATGTTCAAGAAAAGGAAGTGGTTAACGAAGCTCAAATCTCCACTGAACAGCCAAGTGTTAGCACTACTGAGGATGTTCCTATTTCATCTGAAGTACCTATCACCGAAGCTTACACGTCTACAGCTTTCGTTGAACCAGAGCACATGTTCATTTTACCTATTGTTCGTGAATAGGAGGATGAAGAGTTAGTTGATTATGCTGATTCTGATGATAATGAGGATGATGATGATGAGGATGACGATGAAACTGATGATGATAATGGTGGAGATGGTGGTGGAAATGATGGTGATGATGATGATGGTGGAGATGATGGAGGTAATGATGGTAATAATGATGATGGAGGTGATAATGCTGGAGGTGATGCTTCAGGTTCTTCTTCGAGTCCAACTGGAGATACTAACACTGATAATGTCGATCGACCAAGTGTTAGTGATCCAGAAGGATATGATCCACTGGACCCTGCCACGGAAAGTGTGTATGAAAAGGAACTGTATTCTTTTCAACAAACTTCATCTGGAGCTGTTGAAGAAGAACTTGATATGTTTGATGATCTGGAAGAGCAGACTGAATATACAGACATTTTTTGGAACAACCTTCAAGAGCTATTCAAAGATATCAATCTTGAAGAAGGAGAAATCCCCAATGAGATTGTGAGTGGTGAAACTCCTGCTGTTGCTACAAAGAAAGATTCTACTGGTCAGATTGCTTTATTCACTAGAGGAGGATTGATGTTCAAAGCACCACCACCACCTACTGAAGCTCATTTTCTATTCATTTCTAAGCCTAAGCAGAAGTATGGTGAAATGTCTCATGTCATTAGCTGGGGTTATGATGGCGAGAAAAGGATGTATGTCATAAAGAGAAGGAATGGAGAAATTGATTATCTAAAGAGCACTCAAGACTTCCATACTCTACGTGCTGCTGATTTATACTCCATGGGCAAAGCTCCATTCTTCAATGAAAGTAATTACAGTGAAGCTGAACTGATAAGATCACTAATACGAAGGGAGATGCGCACAAACTTTAAGGATTTTAAGACTGCAAAATCAAAGTTGATTGATGACTCAACAAGAATTGATGAAAATACTAAAGCTCCTATGAAGATACGAGTCTATCAACATCCCAAATTTATTAGAAAAGTCCCTGTGCATGCTCCAGTTCCTCCCAACACTTTGAAGCAACTTATATCTTGGAGATGTGAGAAGGATTCCGGTCACGCTGTGATCAGATGTATAGACAGGTCTTATCGAATCATTGATCCAGCAGACTTGATGAAGTTTGGCAAAGACGACTTACTCAAGCTGTTACACTGCCCTATTTCAGCTGATGAGTCTGTTTATTTTCTATCTTGCCAGTACGGGTGGATGATTGACCGGATCCTGATAAACAAATGGTATGCCTATGCAGGCTCGTACAAGAAAGCGAATGTTGACTTTGATTGAATATGTTTCACCGAGCCTAGGGGGAGATTGTAGAAGATAAATCAAGGCTCGGCAAAACATCATATGCGAAAGTCTGATCTGTGCGAAAAGCAGAAGCTACGCGAGATGCAGTTCCCACGCGAGAAGCAGCTCTCACGCGAGAAGCACACCATGCGAGAAAGGAATCCACGCGAAAGACAAAGCCGCGCGAAAAGCCTGTCGCGCGAGAACTCCATGTTTTGTATAAATAGCTTGTTTTCGTTTTTGTAATTAAGCTTTTCATTCATTATTATACTGTACTGTGCGAAAACTGCACAAGACCTTTTATAGGTTGTTCAATTTAATCGAAGAAGTATTTTATGTTCAATCCAATTTTCTTTTCTATCCAATCACGTTTACATTCCGCATTCACGTGATTGAGATCGTGTGTTATTGATTTCTGGGAGATTTCAGAGGTTTTACAATACCCTCCGCTCAAGTTAACATCTCTAATCACCGATTAATTATTGTATGTAATTATGAAGTTTAAGACAACGAGTGACATTTAGGCTTTGGTTGTATTTTGAGGTTAATTTTTCATAGGATTTGTGGGTGAAAAAAGTGTGTAAAAGAAATGTGCTACATTTTTAAAAGGAGAAAGTGAATTAGATTAAATGGTTGATAGATCAAAATACACTTTAATCCTATTTTCTAGTTTTGCCACATGGCACCACCTCATTTCTTCTTAGCCTTCTTAGGGAAAATATATTTTTTAGTGGAATCTCCCCCTATATATATATATATACATATATATATATACATATATATATATATACATATATATATTGTATATATATATATTAATGTTGAAATCAAGTCCCACATCCAGAACTTTTTCCTTCCAATTTGGCACCCCATAACCGACTCCCTTCTTCCCCCTATACATCGATCAACTCCACCAACATAACCCTAATACACTCGGCATTCGACGAGGACCCTTCTCCTCTCTTTCGAACGATGATATCTCAAGTAATCGAGCAATTTTTTTGCGGCGATCTACTCTTTTTTGTGACGAAATATCGCCGCAAATAAAAACGATTAAAAATTAAAAAAATAAAAACCTTTTTTGCGACGACATGTCGCCGCAAAAAAATAAGCGGGAAATTTTACCTCCTAAAAAAGAATTCAGAAAAAATAAAAAAATTGAATATATTATTTGCGGCGACAGTATCGTCGCAAAAAGCTAATTTAACTATAAAAGTCAAAAAGTTGATTATTTTTGTCTTTTAGTGTGTTTTTGCGACGAAATGTATATCGCCGCAAACAACATGGACACGAAAAACCATTTTTCTTGTAGTGTTTGCCCGACAACCCTGAGCGATAACCAAGCTGTGCGTTACCGTATGAATTCGCTCTCATTTCTTATTCGCGGTAACGGGTTTTGGTCGGGAACGTGGGTGCGTGGGTGCGAGCGGGTGGTGGTTGTGGCCCTCGGATGTGGTTGTTGACGCCGGTACGTTATGTCCATGAATGTGTGTGTTTCATTCTGTAAGGGTATGTATATGTATGCGCATAGGCATATGCGTGCCCTTGAATGCGTGTGTGGGTGTACCTGGAATGTGTTCGATAGTTTGTATGTACGTATGCTTCATTACTCCTGATTTTAACGTACTAAAAGTGTTTAAGCAAGTCGATACAAATCGTGACAGTTTAGTATATGTGGTGCGACCGAGAGTGTGTTAAACGTATGTATTCATTAGGTGGGTGTTAGTCGCATGTATGCCTTGAGTGTGGGCATTTGTTGCTGCAGTGTGCATGGGGGGAGGGTTTCGCATAGGTGCCTCAGCTAGGGGCTGCATGAAACGAGGGGGAAAAAGGGGGGTCTAGTGCTTATGGATAAGGGAGAATGACTATGAAGATTGTGTGTGCATGCGTGTATTTTTGCATGGTATGTATGTGCCTACCTATGTGTGTGTTGCTGACCATCATGCGTATGTTGGGGGTGTGTTTGTGACTTGCACGTGTGGGTGCATTATCTGTTTATTGTGTGGTGTGGTGTAGTGATCAAGGTGGAGGTGTACTTGAGTTTCAATTTGAGGGTTGGTATATTGTGAGCATGGGTACCGAGGTATATGTGGGTTAGTTCAAGAATTGTTAGTTACTTGTATGTAGTCCAATCAATAAATTGAGATGATTTCTTAGATTGTGAATTGGACCTTTAAACCTAACATTTAAAATACCATAGTTACTTGTCCTTATAATTCAATAAAGATGATAATTTATACAAAACTTAAACTACCGATCTAAGATTATAGCTCAATGATTTCATGACTTACATCGGTTTGGTCTTCTATTTATATTGATTTACAAAGAGTGAGCACAAACTCTCTTATGATTGAGAGTAAAATTTTGTTATAAATATATATTGATATTATGTATATACATGTGTTCTATGCTATGTGTTCTACCTATAACATGCATATTGTGTGTAGATTGTGCTTGTCGTGCTTGCATGTGTTGAGGAGACAATTAATGACCTGCATTGTGACCGAACCGTGATCGCGAACTATATCAGTTTGTTCTAAATACTTAATTCTATTATTTATATTTAATATCAATTAAATATTAAAAGAAATCCAGGTTAATCGGAATCTTTGTCAATTGTTCTTTGCATTAATTGTTGATAAAATGTGAGTTTACAGCCTCACTTTCATATTATTCACTCTTTTTGGAGGAGAGAAACATGTTATTTTCATAAACGATACGATACCTTAGATTTTGTAATATTGCATACACATGTATACTATTATGTTATACTACACCTCTTCGGACCGTTAATATGTTATTAGCGAGGTGATTGTTAGTAGATCTACTAGGTTTGACAAACCCCGCCCGGGCTAGTCGCACTAGCTTGACTGGAGGTTAAACGGGTGAATGGTTAGCCTGTTTTACAGTGTTGTGGTCTGGTTTCCACAGCCGGGGCATTCATTATATTATTACTGTCAGCTCGGTCGCGACTTCATACACACAGTGACTTGTTGTAGGCTAGTTACCTATTTATATGCTTTGACAACTGAATCTGGATTTCATTTCTATTACTTACTGTTTTATGATAAACCTGTGAACTCACCGGTCTTTGTACTGATCTTAGCATGTTTTCTCTTGGGTCATTGATGTGGCACGTCTAGAAGCACAGTATTCGTTGCATATCATCTGCATTTACTTTTAAATTGATTTAATGGTTTAACTACATTTACATTTACTTAAATTGGTTTAGACGCGTGTTTGCACAGATTAACTATTGTTTAAACATTTTCTTGAATGATAAATGTATGTTTATTAAAAGAAGATAAAAGTATATTTCTATATGTTATAAAATAGAACTTACTTAATAACGTTGACTTTACATGTATATTAGTTGGTAGGTAATAAATGAAGCTGAGGATGACATAAAAATTAGAGTAAATCTCGGTTTTGGTCCCTGTGTTTTGCAAATTGACTCCACTTGAGTACCAACGTTTATTTTGTCTCCATTTGAGTACCAAAGTTTAAAAAAGTTATCTGTTTCAGTCCTTTTGACTAACTGTGTTAACATTTTCTGTTAGATTTTTTTAAAAAGACCAAAATACCCCTAAGGGCTAAAAATATCACCTATCTCCACTACACACCACACACCACCACCCCTAACCTCTCAAAAAACCCCACCACCACCGGAGCCATCATCATCGGCGCCGGCCTCTCCGGCCTAGCCGCCGCCGTCCTCTCTCTCTCTCTCTCTCTCTCTTTCTAACAAGTAAAAACTCGAATCTTTCTAGATTGAGAGCCTTCCTTTGATCCAACATCTGCGACAACAATAACAACTTCTGATCTCCATCAGCAAACAATTAATCAGGTCTTCAATCTGATTATAGAAATGAGGGAAGAAGAAGATCAGTCCAATTGGTTCTCAAAGTGGGAGGATGAGCTGCCGTCGCCGGAGGACCTTATGCCCTTATCTCAAACCCTAATCACCCCTGATCTCGCAATCTGCAAAAATAAAAAAGTTGTTACCACATCGAACAAGAAACCAAACCCACAGCTGACGGTTTACCAATCATACAGAGGATGAATTGAACCTCAAATCCACAGCGGACACAAACAATTTGGTTCACAGTGGACACTTTTGATTCCACGGCGGATAAACAATTCAAACCGACAGTGGACACAGACGACTTGATACACAGCAGACAACCAAAAACACCACATAGTCGGTGTCAACAACAAATCAACCGCAACAGCTTCAAACAACACCATCCCCTGTCGATCGATCACCCACCATCGACCACAACTTATCCCCTATCGACTGAACCCCCAAAATTGACCTCAACCACCTAATCTCCAACCACAACCTAATCCCCCAAATTCGAATTCGAACCCTTGTACCACCAAATCACCTTCAATCGACCGACAACATCATCTTCGGTCGACCTTCAAACAACCTAAACCCAAATCGCCGGAGGACCTAATGCCCTTATCTCAAAGTGGACGGGTTGACCCGAGAAAACTGTCACACCCCAACCTTGACGGCGGAAACGTCGAGGTGTGAGGATTAAGATTGTTCACAGCCACATAACGCTATGTTAAAGTATAAAATGCCATTAATCAATTGTTTTCAATCACCACATACATCAATGTCTCAAAATAAATCAAACAAAAACAAGAATTCAATCGTCTTTATTAAGCCTAGGTCCATGATCTAGGTTCATGCATTCCTTCAATCATCGCTAAGCTTGCACATTACCTGAAACATGTTGAAAATAAAGTCAACGAACTAGTTGGTGAATTCTCATGGTTTTAAATACAATAAGTGTACAAAATGTGGCAATTCTAGTCAATGGTCACAAGATAGCAAGTATATAGAACATGCATAGTTACAATCAAGCCTCGACTGAATAATATGAATAAGCATGATTAGCTAAGTGTATTTGGTTCCCTAGTGCACAAGCATACGGCTCCTAGGAGTCGGCAATACATCGACTTTAGCACCAAATAGGCTTGTCAGGCCCAAAGATCTAAGACTTCGCTAGGCTAGCAATAGTTAATGATTGCACACGTATATCACATCTCATATAATACTTAACATATCCAAACAACCACGACTATGTAAAGAATTGCACGTGTGTAATAAGTATCAAAGCGTGTATGTGTAAGTTTGTATAAGCAACATGTTTCACCCCGAAAGATGTGAAATAATCGTAAAGCGGGGCATAAGAACTCACATGTTTAATAAAGGAGACTTGTAGATGTAATAAGAATAACCACGAATAAGATTTCCAACACAAACGTCACAACGCACCTAAACGAAATAAAATAGCGCGTTATAATTTGTTTGATGATTAATTGTAGGTCTAATAGGAGTTAATAATTATTCGTATTTATTACACGTTAATAACGTGATCGGTTAAATGAAACGAATGGACTATACTTGGTATAATCACTTGTTAGCGCGTAAGAGAAATAATAAATAAGACTTGATTAAATTGTACGTTAAACCGATTTTTAAGGATTGTATATAATAATTATAATAAGTTATTTAACTATTATAAGGGACTATATACAAATATATATATTTATAGGTATAAGTAATCAAACAATTTAATTGTTTGAATATACATATAAATATATATACTAAACAATCAATATATATATGATTTAGCTATTAAAAGAACTATGTTTAAATATATATATATATATATATATATATATATATATATATATATATAAGTAACTAAACAATTAAATTGTTTAATTATATATATATAAATGTATATACTAAACAATTATAACATTGTATATAATAATCAATATAAATGATTTAGCTATTAAAAGAACTATGTATAAATATATATATATATATATATATATAACTAAACAATTAAATTGCTTGAATATATATATGTATAAACATATATACTAAACAATTATAACATTGTATAATCATAATAAATGATTTAATTACTAAAAGATCAATATATATATATATATATATATAGATATACATAACTAAACCATTTAATTACTTAAAAATATATATATACATATACAAGTATTATGTTTACTCATTTCTTTTGTATTTTTAAAACTAAAATAATGTATTTATAAATACAAAAGTATTTTATAAAAATTATTTTAGTCCCAAATTAATTAAACAAAAGTAAACAAAATAATCTGCATTTTATGAAATTAATTTTAGAAATTTTCAGAATTTAAAAAGGTTTAATAATTAAAAAGAAATAAAGAAAAGAAAAAAAATCGAAAAAGAAAACAGGGGAGGGGGGCTGCCCGGGGTCGAACCCGGGGCCTCCCTGTGAACATGGGACGGAGGAACCAGTGAACCAGGGCCGTGGCCTTGGTTCACATTGGGTTGTTTTAAATTTAAACGCTAGTCTCCTGGTTCACCCCCAAATCGATGAACCCTAGTTCTGTTCAAGGCCAAAATCGACCCTCGATTCGGTGTTAATCACCTAAATCATCATAGGGCTTTTGTTCCTTGAACGAAAACGAGTAGAAAACAGGTTTCAATTACCTGTTTTGATGAGATAAAAGGTGATTTCGAGTTCGAGTTCGAGTTCGATTCGGATGTTCTTGAGATTGGGGTTTTGTGATCGAGAGGTTTTATTATGCAATTGATGGTTCAGGGAGTTTAGGAACTCCAAAATGAATCAAACGCCTATTATTTATAAGCTTGATTTCATGGTTTCGGGCTTAACCCGTTTGAATTTGAAAACGCGTTTATGTTTACTAAATTTGAACGATTCGAGCTGTAATTGTGTCATTATATTTGAATGATTGATTGTTTAAGACGCGTATTAAGTTTAGAAATGATTGATTTGATTCAATTTGTGAATTTGGGCAATGTTTGATTCGATATTTCACACGGTTTAGTCTTTGGCTCGATTAGGAAGGTCAACGCGCGGGGAAATCGAATTGGGTGGTTGGTTGAGTTCGAAACAGGGGAACCGAGCGGTTTGAGGCGATTTATTTGGGTCAATCGATTTTAAAATGGTGTTTTGAGGCCTGCCGGAGCTCGGCCGGAGCTCCGGCCGATTGTTACCGGAAAAACGGGGGGGGTGGGGGTTTGGTTTGTTAAATTACACAAATGGTCCCTGTTCTTTCAAATTTTATTATTTCATGCCATGAACTTTTATTTAAAGTTTACAAAATGACAAAATGGCCCCCTGCACTTTAATTCATTATTTTTATTATTATTATTATTATTATTTTATTATTATTATTATTATTATTATTATTATTATTATTATTATTATTTTTATTATTATTATTATTATTGTTATTATTATTATTATTATTATTATTATTATTATTATCTATTATTATTATTGTTAGTATTATTATAAAAAGCGATTTACTAAAGATGCTATAAAATGGCATAATAAAATGAACACAAAAATACAGGATGTTACAGTCTCCCCAACTTAAAAGAATTTCGTCCCGAAATTAAGAATCAAAAAGGGTTACAAGAATAAGTAAGGGTAAGTCTTCTTCATATGTTCTTCACGCTCCCAAGTGAATTCCGCTCCTCGTTTGTTCTCCCATCGAACCTTTACAATTGGGGTCGTAGAGGTCCTAGTCTTCTTCATAATGCGATCCATGATTTCGACGGGTTTTTCAACGAAGTGTAGTGATTCGTCAATCTGAATGTCTTCCAATGGCACATGCAAATTATCGTCGGCCAGACACTTCCTCAGATTCGAGACGTGGAAGACAGGGTGAATTCCACTAAGGTCGGAGGGTAGTTCTAGTTTGTAGGCCACTTTCCCGATCCTTTTCAGGATCTTGAAAGGCCCTACAAACCTTGGAGCTAACTTGCCCTTCCTTCCAAAGCGAACCACACCCTTCCACGGTGAGACCTTGAGAAGGACCATCTCCCCAACTTGGAATTCCAGTGGCTTGCGACGTTTATCGGCGTAGCTTTTCTGTCGACTCCTTGCCACTTCCAGGTTCTTGCGGATGATAGCGACTTTATCGGTCGTCTCTTGTATGAGCTCGGGACCGGTAATAAGATTCTCACCAACGTCGGTCCAGCAGATTGGTGAACGACACTTACGACCGTAAAGTGCTTCGAACGGTGCCATTTGGATGCTTGAGTGGTAACTGTTGTTGTAGGAGAATTCTGCGAGCGGTAGGTGCGTATCCCAGTCGCCCCCAAAATCAAGGACACAGAGACGTAACAGGTCTTCCAGGGTTTGGATCGTCCGCTCGGTTTGGCCATCGGTTTGGGGATGGTAAGCCGTGCTTAAATCCAATTGTGTACCCAGAAGTTCTTGCATAGTAGACCAAAAGTGAGAAGTGAATCGAGCGTCTCGGTCAGATATAATGTGAAGAAGCACACCATGACGGCTTACGATCTCGTCGATGTAAATCCGGGCTAACCTTGACGTCTTATATGTGTCGCGTATGGGTATGAAATGTGCCGACTTAGTCAATCGGTCGACGATTACCCATATGCTATCGTGCCCGCGAGATGTCCGAGGTAACTTGGTTATGAAGTCCATGGATATATGTTCCCACTTCCACATGGGAATTTCGGGTTGTTCGAGTAATCCACTTGGACGTTGATGCTCCGCTTTAACCTTCGTGCACGTAAGGCACTTAGCAACATAGGTTGCTATGTCTCGTTTCATTCCGGGCCACCAATATTGACTCCGTAAGTCCATGTACATCTTATCGGAGCCCGGGTGGATAGAATAACGAGTCTGATGTGCTTCGTTCATGATAGAAGCCCAAAGGTTATTGCGTTTGGGAATCCAGATTCGGTTTGCGAAATACATTAACCCATTGGCTCTTGTTTCCAATTGGGCTAAGAGATTTGGCTCGAGCTCTTCCTTCATACTCCCTTCGGTTTGCACCGCTTGCTGTGCTTCTCGAATACTCGCCTCGATGTCACAATCGATCCTTAAGTTCTGCAATAACACCGTAGCATTGTTGACATCGAGTCGGACTTCAGTATCAAACTCTCCCAATGTATCGAACCATTGGCGTCAGTCGCGAATCTCTTGAACGGAAACCATCTTTGATGCGTCTTTCGACTTAATGCATCGGCTACGACATTTGCCTTGCCGGGATGGTAGCGGATATCACAATCGTAGTCGCTAATTAGTTCCACCCAACGACGTTGCCTCATATTGAGGTCCTTCTGATTGAAAACGTGTTGGAGGCTCTTGTGGTCCGTGTAGACTATACATTGTGTGCCGTATAGATAGTGTCTCCAGATTTTCAAAGCAAAGACCACCGCTCCGAGCTCGAGATCGTGCGTCGTATAATTTACCTCGTGAACTTTCAATTGTCTCGAGGCATATGCGATGACCTTTCCCCGTTGCATGAGGACACAACCAAGGCCTTGTTTCGACGCGTCGCAGTATACCGTGAAGTCGTCATTTCCATCCGGGTAGCGTCAGAATAGGAGCATTGCACAACTTGTGCTTCAATGTCTCAAACGCCTCTTCTTGCTCGGCTTTCCACTCGAAAGGCTTGTTCTTTTGGGTCAAGGACGTGAGTGGCTTTGCGATTTTTGAGAAGTTGGCAATAAATCGCCGGTAATACCCGGCTAGACCAAGAAATGATCGAACTTCCGTCGGAGTTGTGGGAGCACTCCAATTCTTTACGGCTTCAACCTTCGCAGGGTCGACGTGAATTCCTTGCCTATTCACAACGTGCCCTAAGAACTGTACTTCTTCAAGCCAAAACTAACATTTCGAGAATTTCGCGTACAGTTGTTCCTTCTTCAACAGTTCGAGGATTTGACGGAGATGAAGTTCATGATCGGAGCGAGACTTGGAATAAATAAGAATGTCGTCAATGAAAACGATGACGAACTTGTCTAGGTATGGCTTGCACACCCGATTCATAAGATCCATGAAGACCGCTGGAGCATTGGTTAAGCCGAAAGGCATAACCATGAACTCGTAATGCCCATACCGGGTGCGGAATGCAGTCTTTGGGATGTCGTCGTCGTGGACTCGCAGTTGATGATAACCCGAACGCAAGTCGATTTTTGAAAAGATTGCAGCTCCTTGAAGTTGGTCGAAAAGGTCGTCGATACGAGGAAGAGGATACCGGTTCTTGATAGTCAACTTGTTGAGCTCCCGGTAATCGATACACATGCGGAAAGACCCATCTTTCTTCTTCACAAATAAGACAGGTGCACCCCAAGGAGAAGAACTAGGGCGGATAAACCCCTTCTCGGATAATTCCTGGAGTCGGCTAGAGAGTTCTTGCATTTCCGATGGTGCGAGTCGGTAAGGTGATTTAGTCGCGGGGCTTGCTCCCGGAATCAAGTCGATTTTAAATTCTACTTCGCGTACGGGAGGTAACCCGCTAAGATCATCGGGAAAGACCTCAGGGAATTCTCGTACAACTGGAACATCTTTGAGTTCCTTCTCCTTGGCTTTGGTGTTGACTACATATGCCAAGAATGCCGGATAACTCTTACTTAGGCATTTCTGAGCCTTAGTACATGACATAAGCTTGAGACCTTTGGAGGACCGTTCACCGAACACCTTCAACGTGTCCCCGGAGGGTAAGGGCATGCGAATGCACTTCTCGAAACAAATGATCTCGGCATGGTTCTTAGATAACCAATCCATGCCAATAATGACGTCAAAACTCCCGAGCTTCATAGGAATAAGGTCGATAAGAAACTTATGGTCGTCGAGACACAATAGACAATCGCGGATAACCACGTCGACGGTGATGGGTTCTCCATCAGCAACTTCGACGGTGAGAGGTCTCTCTAGATTTGAGCGAGGTTTAGAAAGTGTCGGTTCGAACTCTAAGGAAACGAAACTTCTATCGGCGTCCGAATCAAATAATACGTATGCATAGGTGTCATTAATAAGAAACATACCTGTATAGGTTTTAAAGGCACTTAAGGACACAAGTAAGGAATTTTAAGAGAAATTCTATGGAGATAGGGTTGCATTTTTTTTTTTTACGTACCGTTCACCACCTCGTTGTTCGCTTGCGCTTGGTTCGCGTTGATGTTGAAAGCACGTCCACGAGCTTGTGGAACATTGCCCACAAGACGAGGGCACTGGGGTCGGTAGTGACCTGGTTCTCCACAGTTGTAGCAGACCCGATTTGGTTCCGTCACTGCGTTTCCCAATGCTCGGCGACACGTTGCCACAAGGTGCCCGTACTTGCCACATAGTGTGCAGATGCGACACGGAAGATTGCCCGGGTGGTGATACCTACACGTGTTACACATAGGTAGAGGGCCCGCATAAGCCCTTGCCACGGGCACTTGTGCTGCTGGAGTAGCCCCGGTAGTACACTGTCTTTGGGGCGGTTTAGGAGCAGCCACGGCGTAGTTCAGTGCCGGTACACACTTCCGTTTCTTGTTATCAGGCTTGACCTCCTTAACCTCCTCGGGGGTCGTCTTCTTGGCACCCTTTGCAGACATAGTGCCTGCTCGGATGTGGTTCTCCGTCAGCTGTGCAGTGATGGTGATGGCTTCTTCCAGAGTTGCGGGTCGGCTACCCACAACGGCATCCTGAATTTGAGGCGGCACACCCTTAATAAATTTTTCCACGTTTCGGGAAACAGTATCCACCATGTGTGGCAGCAGTATGCTTAGTTCATGATGACGGGTAGAATATGCCAGATGGTTCCCGCCATCCTGTTTCAAATTCCAGAATTCCTCCTCCAGTTTCTGGATTTCACTCCTCGGGCAAAACTTGGCTATGGCTATGTTTTTGAATTCCTCCCAAGTTAAAGCCAAGATTGCATCGGGGCCTCGGTTCCTCTTTTCACTGTTCCACCACGTTAAGGCCCGTTGCTGCAGCATACTGGTGGCATACCTTACTTTGAGTGCTTCGGGGCACTCACAGTTGACGAAGGTGTTCTCCATCCCTTCAAACCACTCTAAGAGACCGGTGGCACCTTCCTTGCCACTATAACTGGGAGGCTTGCATGAACTGAAATGCTTGAAGGTGCAAGACTGGGTGTTACGCCGTTGGTTTGCACTATTCTCCCCTTGAACATTGCTATTGTTCGTGACGCTTGCGATCATAGTGCTGCTGAGTTCAGCCACCATGGTCGGGATGACCGCAGCCATTTGCCGGGCAATCATGGCAGCAAGCTTACGGCCGGATCTTCCTCGGTTTCCGTGGAAACGAGACATGCTGGAAAAATACAAATTGGGTTAGGATCGGTTAAAAGGATAATAAGGATGGGCAATTAAGGTAAGAATCATGAATTATACGGAATGATTCCATTTGGTGACGCATCACCATTTGGAAACGTTGACACGTCAAGATGAATTGACCCATTCACCTCAGAAACTCGTGTATGTTGGTCATAGTTTATCACTCATCCCGGAAATCCCCAGGTAGCGTAACGGTTCCCTCAATGAGATTTATACGTATACGCTTGCCTTAGCCCGAGGGCCTTTTGCCAGAAAATCCAGAATACAGGTGTCTATGTACCACACTAGTTCTTTGGTTTATGAAATCAAAAATCTTGATGGGATATTTACAAGATTAGACATAAAGTCTAAAGAATTCCTATCAATAGATTCTACTTGGAGACGAGAATAAGTTTAAGAAATAGTAACTGTCGGGGAGAATTAACGTTTAAGATAAGTCTAGGGGAGACGGGTAACAATATGTAATCATGTAGAAAGGCACCTATGCTAAGGCATCACATTGCACATAAGAAGGCATAGCGTTAGGCAGCATGCAAACAATAAGTATGTATTCATAAGAATACTATTCTATAAGGATCATGCATAAACTATAGCCTAGGTCACCATTTCTAATAACCTAAATCCCTATAGTTATGGGCTCTGATACCAATCTGTCACACCCCAACCTTGATGGCGGAAACGTCGAGGTGTGAGGATTAAGATTGTTCACAGCCACATAACGCTATGTTAAAGTATAAAATGCCATTAATCAATTGTTTTCAATCACCACATACATCAATGTCTCAAAATAAATCAAACAAAAACAAGAATTCAATCGTCTTTATTAAGCCTAGGTCCATGATCTAGGTTCATGCATTCCTTCAATCATCGCTAAGCTTGCACATTACCTGAAACATGTTGAAAATAAAGTCAACTAACTAGTTGGTGAATTCTCATGGTTTTAAATACAATAAGTGTACAAAATGTGGCAATTCTAGTCAATGGTCACAAGATAGCAAGTATATAGAACATGCATAGTTACAATCAAGCCTCGACTGAATAATATGAATAAGCATGATTAGCTAAGTGTATTTGGTTCCCTAGTGCACAAGCATACGGCTCCTAGGAGTCGGCAATACATCGACTTTAGCACCAAATAGGCTTGTCAGGCCCAAAGATCTAAGACTTCGCTAGGCTAGCAATAGTTAATGATTGCACACGTATGTCACATCTCATATAATACTTAACATATCCAAACAACCACGACTATGTAAAGAATTGCACGTGTGTAATAAGTATCAAAACGTGTATGTGTAAGTTTGTATAAGCAACATGTTTCACCCCGAAAGATGTGAAATAATCGTAAAGCGGGGCATAAGAACTCACATGTTTAATAAAGGAGACTTGTAGATGTAATAAGAATAACCACGAATAAGATTTCCAACACAAACGTCACAGCGCACCTAAACGAAATAAAATAGCGCGTTATAATTTGTTTGATGATTAATTGTAGGTCTAATAGGAGTTAATAATTATTCGTATTTATTACACGTTAATAACGTGATCGGTTAAATGAAACGAATGGACTATACTTGGTATAATCACTTGTTAGCGCGTAAGAGAAATAATAAATAAGACTTGATTAAATTGTACGTTAAACCGATTTTTAAGGATTGTATATAATAATTATAATAAGTTATTTAACTATTATAAGGGACTATATACAAATATATATATATTTATAGGTATAAGTAATCAAACAATTTAATTGTTTGAATATACATATAAATATATATACTAAACAATCAATATATATATGATTTAGCTATTAAAAGAACTATGTTTATATATATATATATATATATATATATATATAAGTAACTAAACAATTAAATTGTTTAATTATATATATATAAATGTATATACTAAACAATTATAACATTGTATATAATAATCAATATAAATGATTTAGCTATTAAAAGAACTATATAAATATATATATATATATATATATATATATATATATATAACTAAACAATTAAATTGCTTGAATATATATATGTATAAACATATATACTAAACAATTATAACATTGTATAATCATAATAAATGATTTAATTACTAAAAGATCAATATATATATATATATATATATATATATATATATATATATATATACATAACTAAACCATTTAATTACTTAAAAATATATATATACATATACAAGTATTATGTTTACTCATTTCTTTTGTATTTTTAAAACTAAAATAATGTATTTATAAATACAAAAGTATTTTATAAAAATTATTTTAGTCCCAAATTAATTAAACAAAAGTAAACAAAATAATCTGCATTTTGTGAAATTAATTTTAGAAATTTTCAGAATTTAAAAAGGTTTAATAATTAAAAAGAAAAAAGAAAAAAAAAAAATCGAAAAAGAAAACAGGGGAGGGGGGCTGCCGGGGTCGAACCCGGGGCCTCCCTGTGAACATGGGACGGAGGAACCAGTGAACCAGGGCCGTGGCCTTGGTTCACATTGGGTTGTTTTAAATTTAAACGCTAGTCTCCTGGTTCACCCCCAAATCGATGAACCCTAGTTCTGTTCAAGGCCAAAATCGACCCTCGATTCGGTGTTAATCACCTAAATCATCATAGGGCTTTTGTTCCTTGAACGAAAACGAGTAGAAAACAGGTTTCAATTACCTGTTTTGATGAGATAAAAGGTGATTTCGAGTTCGAGTTCGATTCGGATGTTCTTGAGATTGGGGTTTTGTGATCGAGAGGTTTTATTGTGCAATTGATGGTTCAGGGAGTTTAGGAACTCCAAAATGAATCAAACGCCTATTATTTATAAGCTTGATTTCATGGTTTCGGGCTTAACCCGTTTGAATTTGAAAACGCGTTTATGTTTACTAAATTTGAACGATTCGAGCTGTAATTGTGTCATTATATTTGAATGATTGATTGTTTAAGACGCGTATTAAGTTTAGAAATGATTGATTTGATTCAATTTGTGAATTTGGGCAATGTTTGATTCGATATTTCACACGGTTTAGTCTTTGGCTCGATTAGGAAGGTCAACGCGGGGGAAATCGAATTGGGTGGTTGGTTGAGTTCGAAACAGGGGAACCGAGCGGTTTGAGGCGATTTATTTGGGTCAATCGATTTTAAAATGGTGTTTTGAGGCCTGCCGGAGCTCGCCCGGAGCTCCGGCCGATTGTTACCGGAAAAACGGGGGGGGGGGGGTGGGGGTTTGGTTTGTTAAATTACACAAATGGTCCCTGTTCTTTCAAATTTTATTATTTCATGCCATGAACTTTTATTTAAAGTTTACAAAATGACAAAATGGCCCCCTGCACTTTAATTCATTATTTATTATTATTATTATTATTATTTTTATTATTATTATTATTATTATTATTATTATTATTATTATTATTATTATTATTATTATTATTATTATTATTATTATTATTATTATTATTATTATTATTATTATTATTATTATCTATTATTATTATTATTGTTAGTATTATTATAAAAAGCGATTTACTAAAGATGCTATAAAATGGCATAATAAAATGAACACAAAAATACAGGATGTTACAAAAGCGGTGCTAGCCATCTGCAAAAATACAGGCTTTATTTGAAACGTATGCAGGGTCTTTCTTCCGGTAGCGCTGGACCCGGCAACGTCGGAGATTCCGCCACCGATCATCTGTTTGCGAGTTCTCGATGGTGGTGGCCGGATTTGGTGGTGGTTGGTGGGTTATAGGTGGTGACAGTGCGTGACGGTGGTCGATGCGATCATTGGAGGTGGTGGCGATCTGGGTGCGGACGGCGGAGGCTTCGAGGAGGAGTAAGGGATGTTGTGGGAGTGGAGGCGGATGGCGGCGGCTAGGCCGGAGAGGCCGGCGCCGATGATGATGGCTCCGGTGGTGGTGGGGTTTGTTTGAAAGGTTAGGGGTGGTGGTGTGTGGTGTTTGAGAGGTTTAGAAGAAGAAGATGGTGTTTTGAATGAGGGGTATTTTAGTAATTTGACAATCACTTAACGGAAAAAAGTTAACACCGTTAGTCAAAAGGACTGAAACAGACAACTTTTTTAAACTGTGGTACTCAAATAGAGACAAAATAAACGTTGGTACTTAAGTGGAGTCAATTTGCAAAACACAGGGACCAAAACCGAGATTTACTCTAAAAATTATGTTATTTGGCACCCGTTTTAAAATTAAATAATGTCTGCATTATGATACAATAATAAAGTTTTTTATTTAAAGACGAGTAATTAATGTTGACAAGTATGGTTATGAAATGTAGGTTTTAAATATATGGCTATAATGTTTAGCTCCAATAATATTATTATGTAATGTTTTATGCTATTATTAACTACATGTTAGGACTCTGGGTTTGGAGGATTATATCAATATAATTAAAACAAAATGTTTCATCTATACATATCAAAGAATATTCCAATTATAACTTAGAAAATTCTTCTTTTGAAAGCAATTGGTAAAAAGAAAAAGGGAAAAAAACAATAGGTGGGATGTATCTTCTATAAGAAATATCAAACATTCTTTATCATATAAAACTCAAGCCACAAATTCTAGCTAAAGTACCCACAATCGAGGAAACCATATTCGCTACGCTCTCCTTTGGTGATCCAACCTTACTAACCTTCCCTTATTGGTGTCGAACGTACTCTTCTAAAGATGTCTTACATTAATATTTATATCAAAATACTTGATGAAGATTATTGAGTAACGTTTATAAAATATTAGTGTCCTAAATGGTATGGTTAACCATGCCGTAGGAAGACTGTCAATCTTCCAGACAAAATGAGTTACATCCTTTTATTCTTTAATACTTAAATTATACTCAAGTAAGAGAAGAATTTTAAGTGTTTGTAATTCATCATAAACATATGTTTGTAATTAGTAATCTTTAGCAAGTTACGGTAATATAGTTGATGATCTCTAGATCGAGTCTTCAAAAGAAGCTAGTGATGATATCTTTTAAGATAAAAAAGATGTGTGTTTCCTACTAACTTAGAGAGATTATGGTAGGAAAAGATGTTGGTTAAAAAAATAAAACGGGGTTTATGTGGATATATTGACCATATACGTGAAACACATATATCAAGAATTATTATTAGAGTAAATTGTCATTTTCGTCCCTGTGGTTTGATGAAAATTACCACTTTAATCCAATAGTTTGTTTTTTCGCATCTGGGTCCCTATGGTTTACAAATCTTGTCATATTCATCCAGTCCGTTAACTCCATCCAAAATTTCCGTTAAATGAGGGGTATATTGGTCATTTTACATATATGTTTTTATTTTTCTTTTTTTAAACTGATTTAATATATACTCTTTAAATACATTGCTATTTTAGTCCCTGTGGTTTGAGCGTATTTGCCAATTTAGTCCAAAAATAACCACCACACCACTACTCGTCACAAGAACCACTGAACCACCACCACCGCCCCATCACAAAGCCACCAACACCACACCAGAGCGCCCACCACCACCACGCACATTGGATCGTCGCTACCATGTAAACCCTAAAAATCGACAATCAATATTGGACTTGTAACATACTACTTCGAAAATACATATCAAACCCTACTAATACCTCTACAATACTCGTTTTCAAGGGTTCCATATACGTTTTCGAAGGGGTTTGTTATAAGTTCGAGATTAACGATTTGTTTCTAGGGTCTACATGGTGGTCGTGATCTAGTGTGTGATGGCGGAGATCTAATGTGTGGTGGTGGAGATCTAATGTGTGGTGGTGGTGCCCGTCTGGTGTGGTGTTGGTGGTTTTATTATAGGGTGGTGGTGATGATTTGGTGGTTTTGATGGAGTGGTGGTGGTTTTGCGATGTGGTGCTGGGTTTGCGGTGTGGTGGTGGTGTGGTGTGTAAATACGAGGTCCAACTCTAGATGGTTCCGGTCTTGTTGAACTTCGATTTACCGATGATCTATGAAGCTTCACACCTACGCACAATGAAAACAACACCAGTTAAGGCGTTCCAAGGGGGAAATATCCCTGGAATGATCCTCCGGCGTGAGAGTAAGTATTGGTTGAATGAAAATATGTGATAGGGATAATTAAGGGGAAGCTTTTGTGTGTATTCTTTTGTAAGGATCTCGATCCTCCTTACCTGGTATTTATAGTGTTTGCCTGCTGCAATCGTGTGCTAATTTACAGGACTTATTCCCCGACAAATTCATTACCTTTTATATTCTCCGACCGTTACTGAATTATCGGTTATGATTGGGGTGATTCCGATGTAATTAAATATGGGGCACATGTCCTGCTGGCTTACCCGTTCCGCCCACATGGGCCGGGCTTTCGGGTTCGGGTACCCGGTCTTGTGTGGGTTATTTGTACCCTACATCTACATGGTGGTTCCATAACGGGTGGTGGTGATATGGTGTTTTATGCCAAGGTGGTGGGATTTTTGGACTGAATTGGCAAACATGTCCAAACCACAGATAGTAATTTATTTAAAGGGGATATATTAAATGGGGTTTAAAAAATAGAAAAATAAAACATATATGTAAAATGACCAATATACCCTTCATTTAACGGAGAATGTTGGATGGAGTTAACGAACTGGATGAATATGACAAGATTTGTAAACCACAGGGACCCAGATGCAAAAAAATAAACTATTGGATGAAAGTGACAATTTTCACCAAATCACAGGGACGAAAATGACAATTTACTCTTATTATTATTGTGTTGTCGCAAGTACTTTAAAATTGGTTTGCAAAGTAAAAGTAACATATCGGTCCCCCCTCCCTGTATAAAGCTAGTCGCTCTTTAGAAAGCTATGTCAAAATCATTCAACTTTGAGAAAAAATTGTGGGAAGTACTAAATATTAGAGTTGTGTTCAATTCTATGATTACACAACCCTTATCACAAGAAGAAGGATTCTGTTATTCGGCGGATCATAACCAATGTTAGAGCTAAGGTTAATGATCTCTCAAGATGATCATTGTATTCCGAAACAAACAAATATACTTGGTAGATCTCATACATATTCATAAAAAGTTTTCAGTGAAGATTAAGATCATGGTTTTAAAAAAATTATCAAAAATTTAAAACTAATTTATAATATACTATTTTGTAAACCTCACTTTTTTTAAAACCTAATTTAGAAAGTATGAATCAAAATAGTATTCTAATACATAAATTAAAATAGCCTCTAGTTTAAATAGAGAAATTTATTTATAAATAATTTAAGGTTTAAAATCACTACTAAGTCAATGGTCTAGTGGATAGTTACGGATCCAGAAGTTTGAATGATAAAAAGGAAGCTCACACCTTAGAATGTTAAAGACTTGTGAGTTGAAGTTAAATAAAGACAATCAGTCAAGCTCATGGGGTAAACATGTTGAGGACTATCCTCCTGGTGGTGTAGCTTTGGTGACTCCAACACTACTTTAGTGACAACAACCATAATCTCATCACCACAATTTGCATAGAGTATACAATACATGCATTCAACTTCTTCTCAACAACCATTTACACTTTATAAAGCACCGGTGGTTGTAGGCCTGTAAGCGAACCGAATTAACATGACATCATTATGTTCATATTAATTTGTTCATTTAACCTTAACCGAACACAAACACATAATCGAACACAAACACATAATCGAACATAGATTTTTGTTTATGTTTGTTTATTAAAAAAATAAAAATATTTATGTTCATTCATATTCGTTCGTTAACAACTAAAAGAACAGTCCACAACATATACGGACATAGTTGACAAACATAAATAAACACAAATAAACATTAATAAACAAAAACAAGCAAGCCTAACACATCATAATTTATCCAAAAACACATGTAAATTGATAGTTTAAATATACAAGATTAATCCAAAAATATAATTTTATCATATAATCCATATATAATGATTCATCAAGAAATCATGCATAATAACTCATCCAAATAAACCATAAATAAATATGTACATGACTTTTCGTTTCAATACATAAACGAACAAACGCAATAACAAACAAACATAAATAAACGAACATATACGAATGAACATAAATAAACGTTTACGAACGTAAATGAATGAACAAAACATGTGTTCATGTTTGTTCATTTATATAAATGAATATAAATGAACAAAAATTTTTGTTCGTGTTCATTTATTAACTAAATAACAAACTAAACAAACTTCTCGCGAGCAGCTCATGTACGTTCAGTTCATTTACAGGTTAAGTGATCGTGATAACACTTTCATGATTAAAGACTTGAAATTTTTTCTGGAATGATAACAAAGGGGAAATGGATATTATCCACTAAATGTCCATGTTAACTTTTATTACTAAGAAGTTTTACTTAAGTAACAACAGAGATGCTACAATTGTAAGAAAATATGCAATTAGACCAATATACAATTTTACCCCCATTGATCCATTGTCTAACTCATTTGACGCTTATTTTAATTCATATAAGTCTAGGCGCTTCAACTTGACTTAAAATGAAGTTTAAACTTTAATTCTTTTAAAAATTTAATATGATAGATCTTGGGTTATAGTCTTCTATGTGACAAAAATAAAAAGAAATTCTAGGCATGTCAGAGGTTTTCTCACATATTATGAGTTTTCTTTTGATGATGATTTTAAGTTTTGTAATTGACTAATGAAAATGATCGAGTGTGCCAATTATCTGTCAGTAATTCAATTAGGCATTCAAAAACAAACAAACGTCTTTCTTTATTTGAGATTAAGACTCACAAGAATAAAGACAAGTTTATAGTTAGTAGTGCTATAAATGATTAAAATTATAAATAATAGAAAAACTAAATTTTAATAATCCAAACTATTAACCATTGACCAATATTAATTTCAACTATCAAAATTGACCGGTATCAATCCTAAATTTCAATTTTGTTACCTAAACAATCTCAACTTAACAAATCATTAACTTTGTTTATTTCTTATGATGTGGTATGTGATATGGCAATGATCTCAACTTTTTTCAATTTGGTTTGTGTTAAAGATTAATGTTTTGAAGGTATTCAATCATATGACATATGTTTTTCTTCAATGTATTTAGATGATCGTGTCTTTTCAATCAATTTTAACTCTTTCAAATTCCTATAAATTTCTAAAAGCTAAGTTTCCAATTATTTTTATTTGTTCTCATCATCTGTTCTGATCTATAAATGCTTTTGTTTCTTTTCTCTCGGTTCGAGCAACATACTTTTCATATAAGTTTTTGTTAAAAGTTGTTTATTTCAGCAACATGTCACCCACCATATCACTAAAAGAAATGGAGTTAAGATATATTAGACTAGGATTATTATTGGTAACAAAAAGTGAGAATTGTCACTGTTTAAATAATTAGTTGGATTAATATTGGCTAATAGTTGATAGTTTGGATTAATAATATCTAATTTTCCTAAACAAAAACATATGTAAATTTAAAATATAAAAACTTTTAAAGAATAAAAATCTTTTTGAACAATAAAATAAACGTTTTACATCTTTAAATATTTTCTAGGGTAGTGTTATAGTAAAGGCTATTTAATCTAAAAAGTCTAAGAAGTATTGTGAGCTTGACACGTGTTTTATAGTTTTAAAACGGATGGTATTTTGGTTATTGTGTAAAATACATCAGCTCATTGTGTCATATACGTTTATTGTATCATATATTTTACATCATGTGCTATATGTATGCATCATTGTATCTTACGTTTTAGATTATTTTGTGTTATTATTGTCATTATTTTTGTAGCTTATATAAACTTGTTATTTATTATTCTGTTTTACAATGAGATGTGCACAATAATATCTATTTATCAAAACTATTAGTATTGAAAACAACATGATGTGTTATTTTTGTTATTATGTTTAATACATTATATAAACTTGTTGTTATCTACTATTATATTTTATAATTATAAGTACACAATGATTTTATTTCATCAATTTATTTTCCAAAACTCACAGTATTTAAGATTACACAATGACAATCAAAAAACACAATGAGACATTGTGTTAATATATCATTATTTTTAATGTATTAGATTAATTACTTGTTAATTTATTATTGTGCTTTGCATATTAGAGGTACACGATAATATTATTCCATCGTTATACTTATCTAAATTTCATCATAGTATTTAGAAAAACATAATAACTAACAAAAAGATATAATAACGAGCTATGAGCTTAAAAACATTATAAAAATTTATTAAAATTTTATATAACAATTCTGTACTCGTTTTAAAGATAAACAAACACTAGTTTTTATGGTGTAATATTTATAAAAAAATA